>CM053769.1:699841638-699871307 GCA_028658325.1 Potorous gilbertii | reverse complement strand
GTCTTCATCACCATAGTCATTACCATCCCCACCATAGTCATCACCATCCCATACTATCAACCAACTTAGATATAGAGACGCAGAGGTCAGGAGGTCACAGAAGAGATGGCAGGTGACCACCAGACCAGTGACCAGACTAACTTAGGACACTCCAGGTGAACTAAGAAGTAATTATAAATGGAACCAGATGATAAAACGAAAGATTGCCTTTGTAAGGTACACCTTGCCTGTAATGGCACATATTCATTGATGAACATGCTGTTTGCTGTATGTTTGAGTTTTGCTTTTTGTCCCGGCCCGCAGGACAAGAACGGGGACCTGGAGAATGAAAAGAGGGAGCAGGGGACAGGAGACACGGAGAATGGAGACAAGACAGGCTTTCTGATCAAGTCTGGTTTATTGAAGGGCGGAGTAGCAGTAATTATAGTCGTACAAAGCGGAATATTCCAGATCTGGGGTGGCATTTCACAAGGCCGGATGTTTGCTGCAATGGAGTAGTCCAGATGGCTTTTGGCTTCCCACAGCTTTTACTTTGTCATTTTATTATATTCGTTTGTTATTGTACTTGGGTTAAGATGATAGCATGGTAGCATCTGTTTTATTAGCTTTGCACTGTCTTGCTTGTTTATTTGGGTGGATGCTATTGATTATACGATATTTATAGGCCCATTGATGTTTTACTTAGCTGGGCCTTTTTTTATTATTGTTTATGATTATTTTCCTGTATATTATGTCTATGCATGTACGTCAAAGATGTGTATAGATTGTATCCTGCTTGTGACTCAGACGTTTAAGTAACTGAAGCATCCTGTCAAGTGCTATTCAGTAGAGCTCAGCAATTTTTATTCTATGTGTTGCTAATGCTCATTTGTTTTCAGTGCTACTGTGGGATGATTGTCTAACATGCTAAGATAATCACCCTTGTTAAAGAGTTGATGTTTATCCTGATGTATGTGCTGTATGATCATAGATTTCAAGCATATCCCACGTGGCTCTTGGCAAGAGATTGCAAAATGTGTGACCTAGAGTGGAATGTAGCACCTGTGTCAATAATTGCCAGTAGTGTGTAGGATGAACTGGAATGTGGAGAGACTTGAGACAGGGAGACCAGTTTAGGAGGCTGCTACAAGAATTAAGGTGAGAGTTGATAAAGGTTGTGTGTGTTTGTCCTTTGTTGCCAAAGAAGACCACACCATCAGAGAAGTGATGACATGACTTGCACTTGACTTTGTTTTGAGGGAGGCAGGACTGTGCAAGGTCACCAGTCTCACTTCTCCTCCAGAGCCATCTGAATCCAGTGACCAGATATTCATCAGGATGACTGGAGATGACCCAGGATGAGGTAATTGGGAGGTAAGTGACTTGCCCAAGGTCACACAGCTAGTGAGTGTCAAGTGTCTGAGGTGAGACTTGAACTCAGGTCCTCCTGACTCCTGCACTGATACTCTATCCACTGCACCACTTAGCTGCCCCTAAGGTTAAAAATAAGGCAGTACCTATGTGAATAGAGCTACAGGCCCAGATGAAAGAGATGTTGGAAAAAGGAAAGGATTGGATTTGTGAGATTAGGGAGAGGGCAGAGACCAGACAATGCCAAAGTTATGAACTTAGGGGGTTGGAGGGAGGGTGGTTCGCCTAATAAAAATGAGGAAATTTGGAAGAAGGGGGAGCTTAAGAGTTAAAATAGAGTTCAGTTTTGGACAAGTTGATTTTAAGATGTCTCTGGGTTATCCAGTTCAAAATGTCCAGCAGAGAATTAGTGATGAAGGACTTAATGAAGCTCAGAGGAGAGATTATGGAGATACACAGATATAGATAATGCATTTATATTTCTATATTATATGTATATATGTATGTGTGTGAATATATATATATATATATATACATGCATACACATATACATACAATATATACATATATATTATAAATGTGTATATATGTGTATAAAAAATATAAATATATCACAGAGAACTGGAAAGACAGAAAAAGAAAGAGAAATAATATGGAGGCATAGCTGTATATGTATGTGTATGTGTGTATTCATTCTCATCTCTATGCAGGTATATATATATATATATATTCTATCATCTTTATCACCATAGTGATGTATATGTATAGATATGTGTGTATATGTGTGTGTGTGTGTGTGTGTGTGTGTATACCTGCATAGAGATAAGAGTGATTATTTATGTGCAGCATATTGTTGCTTGTTCTTTGTTCTCAAAGAGGACCATGACCTCAGGAAGGTGATGTCATGACATGCAAATGAAGTGAATTTAAGTGAAGTAGGACTGTGCAAAGTCACCAGTCTCACTTTGTCCTCCAGAGTCATCTGGGTCCAGTGGTCAGATATAGATCAGGATAATTGGAGATGGTCCTTCTATGCAGGATATATATGTGTTTATATATATATACATACAAAATATACATGTGTGCACCTACATGGACAAACACTTGTAGAACTAGATGTATAAAACATCTATAGGTCGATATCTATATATACACCTGCTTAGAGATGATAATTAAACCTATGTATATATATGCATATATAAGCATTATCTCTATATAGGAGATGAGATATATATCTTATGTAAGATACATATATATACCTGAATTAAGGTAATAATTATTAAACCTGAGAGAGAGAGAGAGAGAGAGAGAGAGAGAGAGAGAGAGAGAGGATAGAGGGAGGAAAGAAGGTGGCTTAGGGTAGAAACTTGGTGAGATGTGGATGATGAGCCAGCCAAAGAGACTGAGAATTAGCAAAGATGAGGGTCATAGAAACCCCAAAAGAATAAAGCATCGTGAAGGATCCCTTGAGACAACATCAAACCAGCACCTGTCATGCCAGTGCTTAGACATGAATCTTTTCTTCCCATTAAATATGAGACCAGAGGACCTTTTCCTCCAGTAAAAGGCTGCACCAGGGGATAGCATCTTTACTTCCTTTTAATAATATTCACTCTTACTAAAAGTCTTTAATTTTCTCCAGAAAAACAACCTTGCCTTGGAAACAAATTCTATATTTGTTTGCTTCTCTCTCCCTTCTTCTCCCCTCTCCCCTCTTCTCTCTCTCTCTCTCTCTCTCTCTCTCTCTCTCTCTCTCTCTCTCTCTCTCTCTCTCTCTCTCTCTTTCTCCTCACCTAGTCTGGAAGTGCAGTGGTATGCCCCATGATTTAGAAACTGTCTTAAGAGAGTCCACAGATCTTTGTTCATTTATGAATGCCTTTCTTTTCTTTCCATCCCTTAACTTTTATTAAGCTCCTGTCTTATGCTTTTCATTTAAGTTCTCCTAGTATGGCAGTGGTGCTTGACTCTGGAAGCCTCTGCCAATGGAGCTCAGAGGCCAGGTCCTACCAAGCGGGTAAGTCTCAGAGCACATCTCTGTAATGGGGTTATATATTTCTTGGCTACAGAATAACCTACATAAGTTTAGAGATGTGCTCATTGGTCACAGGGCATGATTTTTCAGTCACTGCAACTCACAAGATCTTGGAAGGAACATGCTCTGGGTCAGTCAAAGGAAGAAGCAGACTGATAACAGCATAGGTTACTGAAGGATTGTTACTTCATTTTCAAGGTACCAAGGGTGATACCTAGGTGTGCTGGAGCCAACTCATATTGCCTCAAGAGAGCCAGTTGTTAAATTTTCAGTGTGAGCATTTACAACTTGGAAATCAACAAGCATTACAAGTCAGGGATTGGTTTATTGTTTTGTTGAATTCTAGACTTAAGGAAAGTGATGGAGAAAATGTTAATAATGCAGATTAAACTTAAAAATGTACCCTGTTCATATTTTTCTTTCAGAGAGCTGGTTGATAAATGTTTGACAGCACACCATTGGCTACCCACCCTCCCTCAAAGGGAAAGAAAGTAATAGCTTACACAATAATAACTGTATTTTAAAGTTTGCAAAGTACTTTACAAATATTATCTCGTGATCCTCACAATATCCTGGGAGGTAAGTGCTATTAGTATGAAATGAGTGCTTTGCCTAGGGTTACAATGACTGAGATCAGATGTGACTTAGGTCTCCCAGACTCCAAGTCTAGTACTGCACTACCTAACTGCCTAGATAAGACAGATATAGTGTTATTTTTTTAAGACAGTAATAAGAAAATGTTCAAATAATTGGCATGCGATAAACGTTCAGAAGTTGAAAGGAGGAACACATCTATGAGAGTTGGAGAGACAAGGAAAGCTTAATGAAGCTCCACGAAGTTGAGTCAAGGGGCCAAAGGAGGAGTCAAGGCCATTTTTGGGTAGCGAGTAGCATGAAAAAGGACATGAAACATAGGAACAATAAAGAAATGCATCAGTCTTCTGTGAAATGTGTGCGAATCTGGGGAGATGGCTAGTAGGAAACAGTATTAAAAAAGTAGATTGACTGATGTAGGTCTGATATCTGATCAGTTATACATGGATAGAAATATTCAGAAGAGGAGTCATTCCCCAGTAGATAAATCACCAAGTCAGTTCAAGTCAAAAAGTATCTGTTGAGTGGTTTCTATGTGCCAAGTACTCCAAAGGATATGAATAGGCAACTTATGAGGGAAAAAAATGTAATATATAACCTCATAATAATAAGTACAACATGTATATATACAAACATACATATATGTGTATATATGAAATATAATAATGTGAAAGAATTCTTCAGATGGATCACAATTAGGGATATGCAAATGAAAACAGCTGTAAGGTTCTCATGCTGATCAGATTGGAAAAGATGACATAAGACAAAAGTGGTAAATGTTGGAAGGCTCCAGGAAGACAGACATGGTAGTGTATTGTTGGTAGATCAATGAATTGGTCTGCAAATTTGGGGAAACAATTTCTAACCATTAGAAAAGTCACTAAACTACACACCCTTTGATCCAAAATGCCACAGCTGGACGTGGACCCCAGGAGCTAAAGAATGAAGAACAACACAGAATAAAGGAAAAGTCTCTTTGTGGTAGCAAAAAACTGGAACTGAAGCAAGTGTCCATAATCTAGGGAATGCTCTAGGGCAGGGCATGTGGCCCCCAAGGTCCTCAAGTGTGGCCCTTTGACTGAATCCAAACTTCACAGAACAAACCCACTTAATGAAAGGATTTGTTCTGTAAAACTAGGACTCAGTCAAATGCCACACCCAAGGACCTAGAAGGCCACACATGGCCTCAGGGCCACAGGCTCCCCAGCCCTGCTCTAGGACCTTCCTGTTATCACTAGGATAACTACAAACTCTTCCATTTATCATTTAAAGTCTGTCACAGTCTGGCCTATTGTGTCCTAGTTCTTCTCACATACTCTGATCCAGCCAGACTGGTTACTGAGGGTTCTTTGTACATGATGTTGCATCTCCTGTCCCTGCCTTTGCAGGAATGGCTACCATGCTCAGAGTAGACTTCTTTGAGTTTTTAGTTTCCTTCAGTTGCATGGCATAATATCACCTCCCAGATGTCATGGTCCTCTCCGAGAAGAAAGGACAAGCAGCAGCCTCTGTGAGTAAAGAAGGAGCTCCCCACTGGGGACCCAGCTGGAACTGGCCAGTTGGGTTACAAGGCTTTTTTCCTTCCTTCCTTCCTTTCTTCTTTTCTTTTCCCTTCCCTCTTTCCTTCCTTTTCTTTCTTTCTGGCTTCCCCTCCAGATCTATTTGTTTTTGTTTTCTACATTTGAGGTCATTTTCTGCCTCATTTCTTATTGAGCCTTAATCACTGAATGGGCATTGCCTCAGACAAACTGAGACCTGTTAAAGACCTTAGCTTGAAAAAGCCAAGGTCCCCCACGGCATCCTGGGCCATCTCCAGTTATCCTAATCTATATCTGGCCCCTGGACCCAAAAGGCTCCAGAGGAGAAAGTGACTTTGCTGGTGACTTTGCACAGCCCTGCCTCACTTAAATCCAATCCACTTGCCTGTCATGGTATCACCTCCCAGATGTCATGGTTCTCTTCTAGAACTAAGCATAAGCAATCACTTCCTTCAAAGTTCAGAAGCCTAAAGGCTTTGTCTCCCATACGAAGAGCTCCCCTCCCCCCACCTCTCCATCCCTTATTCCCCCGCTCCCAGTGTCCCTTCTTGAAATTACTTTGGGGTTCATTATATTTTGTATTCATATGTGAAAATATTGTTTTGCCTGATGGGATCCAGGCTCGTTGAGACCAGGGATCATGTCCTTTCTGTTTTTATAGCCAAGGTGCCTAGCACGCTGGCACATAATAGAAACTTCACAAGAGTCATTCAATCATCTGACTGAAGGAACTTCAGTCAGAGAGATGGGGAACAGCAGGTGCAGGATGAGACATGCATTCATACCCTTTTGTTGCTTCATTTCATTTAATGATGCTTTGTTATTTGGGGGATTAGCTCATTGGAAATGACAGCAATGTAAATGAAAACATAATCAATAAGCTACTAATTTAAAATCATAATCTTGGGTGTACGTCAGGAAAAGAACTGTGGAATTTGAATGATAGAGAAATGAGTTTAAATTTAATACTATAGACCAAGCCTGCACAACCTGTGGGCTACTTATGGTGGCCCAGGACCAGTGTAGAGGAAAAAATCCTTTGTATGTAGAAGAAATGCTTTGGCATGCTGCAAGTGGCAGGCGCAGGATGTACAGGCCTTCCCTAGGCAATAGGGAGCTATAATTACTGCTTCAGTATGACATTTCACAATCTCTCAAGACAAGGTTGTATATTGGCTGGATAAGAGTACTACTGGGTGGCGTCAGGACTGCTGAACATCCAGACCCAAAGAACAGTGATTGATGCAAACCTCTAGGGAAGTCTTTGGCGGAGAGTCACAGTGTTCCATCTGGAGTCCTGTTTCATTAGTAAGATGAAGTTTTCAGTGACATGCTTATCAAATTTCCAGGTGACAAAAGGTAGCAGAGATAGCCAATGTATTTGGATGACAGTACTGAAATCCTAAGACTTTGATGAGTTGGAAGGAAGGGTAGAATATAATAAAATATGTATATATAAAATATAATATATAATATTATAATAATATAATAAAAAATGTAATGGAGATGAACGTAAAACCCCACACATGGGTCCCCAAAACAGCTCGGCAAAGACAGTATGGGGAAGCCTTGGCTGGACAACCTCTCATATGAAAAATATATTGTCTTTAAGTTCCTTATTAGTCAATAGTATGACATGCCACCCACAGATTGAGTTCATTCTCAATGAAGGTATTAGTAGGAAACAACGAGGCTTTTAGAAATAATATTGATGGGAACAATTGATCGTAATTGGCTGAAAGATGTAGAGAACAGATCTCATTGTATTTGTTTGTTAATTGTACAAAATGTGATGTTTTCTGGATAACGTATAATGTTATTAATAATGCCAGCATGTTTATTAATAAAAGGACAGTCAACTGGCTGTCTCCCCCTTGGACCAAAGACAGTCATGGCTCACAGCTTATATGCCTATTGGAAGAGCAGTTTCCCCTGAGGGGGGACAATCAGCTCTGATTGGTTAACAATTAATAAGTAAATGAATTTTACAACGAAGGGCTGAACATATTCAAATGAACTGTGATTGCAGTCATTTACTTCTAAGTTGCCTCTAGTCCTAGGCAACCTATTCAAATAAATAATTAAATTCCCCACCCAACGTTGAGTAGAACACAATGACTTCCCCACCTAGAGAGGTTTGAACAAGATTGGTAAGAACTTTAGTCCAATCTCATAATCAGTGATCCTTCAAGACCTAAAATGATTACCTTAGAAAAAGGGGGGAACTCTAGAGCTCCCCAAATCATTGGTTACTAATAATTATGTCTCTTAACCAAAAAAAAATTGACATGAGAGAAGAAAATACTATCTTACAGATGTTTTCACAAAAAGGGATCTCCCATCAATCTATCAAGTTCATTCAGGATATCTTGAATGATATAACAATAAAAAAATCTTGTTCAATAACCCTGGGATAATAAACATTAGGTGAGACATAAAATAGAAGAGGGACATGTTTTCCAAAAATATTTGCCATTGTGATAGAGGACATCCAGCATGGAGTCCAGCTGAGGAGGAAGTCATCCTCAATGGTGTAGTTCTCTAGACCCATTCTCCTGTTTGCCAATTACATTGTATCGATTGCCTCCAGACACAAGACATTGCAAAGTCTCCTAGAAACATCTGTAACCATTCAAAGGAGTTTGATTTGTCCATTCACATAGGGAAGGATCAAATAGATGAAGAGTTTATTGCCCACATATCAAAATTCATCCTAGACATCACATCAAGCTTGTCCAACAGTATGCATGTCTGGGACACACAGTACAGATAAATGGTGAACTGTGTCCAGAGTAGAAAAGGAAAAGGAGAGAAGACTGGTTTGCTTTCTAGAAATTACCAACACTCTCACTGGCCCCAAGTTTTCCATAACTGCAAAGGCTCATCTTTTCAATACAAGCATCATTCTGGCATTGCTATATGGCAGCAAGGCCTGGAACAGCACCACCCCGGAAGAACTAAAGATGAGCCTTCTATAAAGGGCCATGGAAAGGTACATGTTATATGTAAACATATATGTAACAGAGATAACCAATGAAGAACTCTGAAGAACAGGAATAAAAGATGGCAGGAAAAAAAACTATATCCCAGAAAGAGATTGGCTGCTGTGCATGATGTATGAAGAGGGAGGTTGTTGTTGCTCCTGGTTGTAGTGCAAGCAGTCCTTTCTTCTCAAAGACCAGTGACATCATGAGTGAATTGAATTTCAATGAGGCAGAGTTGCCTAAAGGCATGAGCCTCATTCCCTTCTCCAGAGCTGTCAAAGTGTCACAGTTGCCAGTGGCAAGACAAAGTCAAGGTAATTGGGGATGGCCCTGCACGCAAGTGGGTGAGATGGTAGGCGATGGGCAGAGTGTTCCACTGGTATCCTAAGAATGTCAGGAGAAAATAAATCTACTTGATACTATTGATCTGTAAGAAATGATGAGCTGGCCGAGTTCAGGCAAAGCCTGGGAAGACTTACATGAACAGATGCTGAGCAAAGTGAGCAGAACCAGAACATTGTACACAGTAGCAGCAACATGGATTGAGGATCGGCTTGGATAGACTTGGTTCTTCTCAGCAAGGCGAGAATCCACCACAACTCCCAAAGACTCATGATGGAAACCGCTGCCACATCCAGACGAAGACTCTGGAGTCTGGAGGCAGATAGATTATTACCACCTCCTCTCTTAGTTGTTGCTGCTGTTTTTTCTCCCATTGGTTCTACTTGTTCTTTACAACATGACTAACTTGAAAATATATTTAATATGAATGTGTAAGTATAGCCTATATCAGAGTGCACTTCATCTAGGAGAGAAGGGAGGTTAGGAAGGGGAAGAAAGTTTAGAACTCAAAATCTTATGGAAGTGAATGTTTAAACATAAATCCACTTCATTGGATCTCTGCTGTGGTGAACTTTGGGAGGACTTGCACAAGAATCCCACTGAATGAGTAGGCAGTAGTTCAGGATTGGCATATTGGAGGGAACTCCCAAAATGATGAGCTCCGTTTGAGCTTTGGTGAATACGACATGGCAGCCAAAACCAAACCTTAACACGGCATTTAAATGACTCTGTGATCCTATCAACGTGTGTCCTCCCTCAAGTAGGACAGATTATATCCTAGGAATGCTTTTTCTTCCTATGTAACTATCACCCATGTTCTCCCATCAATCCTCCATAGGGGGAGTCTACACAACATGCTGAGGGCCTCCCTCTAGATCTTCTAACACTTGAATCACAGTGGAACTCAAAAGCTGACAATCAATTTTCTCTCTTTCCACAAGATTAAATGAGCCTCCTCCTTTTCTGGTCCTACACATCTCTGATGACATTCTTGATGCCACTTCTCATACATCACTCTTTGTTGGTAATGTACTGCAGCCTGCTTACCCTGCTAGGTGCCTTTCCATTGCCCTTTGGGTAACCTACAACTAGTATGCTTCTCAGACTGTGGTATTCCATGAATCACAGACATATAGCATCAGCAGAATAATTACACACACACACACACACACACACACACACACATACACACACTCACATTTTAAATGACTTTGTTTCAGGGAAAAGGCATCTTTAAAAATACAGTTCAATTTCCACCAAAACAATCCAGTCTGGTCTACTTCTTTAGCTCTGAACTCAGTTCTTGCTAATTTATGTTGTACTTTCAAGATATAGGTCCTAGTGTGCCATCTCTTTACATTGTCTGCCCAGCATCATCTCAGCAATAAGTATTCTGCACAGGATCATACAATGAGAGATAGAGAGGACTTAGAGATCATGTGGCTCACCTATTCCTTTTATAAATGAGGTAACTGAAGCCCAAAATTATACTGGCGCTAAGTGGTAGAGCTGGAATTCCAGTCCAAATCCTGGCATCCAATTGTAAGCACTTTCTTCCCACAGGGCCATGTTGTCTTTCCTCTTTGCCCACATGTTTTTATCATGTAGATAGAACTCTTGATCAATTATTTAGCTTGCTTAGGAGATTCTTCAGTGTTCCTGAATTTTCTACCATTGGCAGAATATCAGTGAATAGGAGCACATAGATGACTTCACCAACACTGGTAATTGCTCCTGTTTCAATTCTAAGCTAGATATCATCCTCTATGATTGTCCTAAACACTTCTGGGGAGCATACTTCTCCCTGTTTTATGTGGCACATGATATAAATCATCAGAGGGTCATCAAAGAAAATGATCTCTATCGTTACAGTGTTCAGGGGATCTCATCTGATTTTGACGTATACATGGCAGACAAAATGTTGGAGAAAAGCCTTTAAGGAAGAGTTTGACTCTACTGAATCAAATATTTTCTCTTTAAAAATGTTTTTTATTAGAATTTAATACTGAACGTCAATACAAACAACTAACTTTACTTGGTAACCAGGTACATTGAAATTAAATGAGGATAGTACTTTTGTGGTTCTTTTCTCTAGGTTCCCATTAGGATTGTCCACCCTAAACTCTCTGGAATCTGACTTCCCACTACATCATTGAACCGGAACTGCCTTCTTCAAGGCTGCTGCTGTTTTCTTACTAAATTGAATGACCTTTCTTCATAATCATCCTTTCTGATCTCTCCGCAGTTTTGGACATGGCTGATCATCATCTCTTGCTAGATCCTCCCTTTTCTCTATCCTGTTTTTATTCCTACCAGTGACCACTCCTCAGTCTCCTTTACTGGATCTTCATTCTGTGTTATAACCCACTAAACTGTGAGTATCACCAAAGGCTCTGGCCTGGGCCCTTTTCTACTCTCACTCTGTACTATCTCAGTGAATTCATCAACTCCCATAGGCTCAAGGATCATTTTATAGATCGATATTCAGTCCTACTCCACCAACTGCATTTTAGTCATTTGGATGGATGGCTTGCAGGTATTTCAAAGTCAGCATTATAGAGTTTATCTTTACTCCCAAATCCTCCTCTCTGCCCAACTTTCTTATTCCCATCAAGGTCACTATTAACCTTCTAGACATCCAAGCTCTCAATCTTAGTGTCATTTTCAACTCTTCACTCACTCTCACTCCACATATCTGATCTCTTGTCATTTCATTTGTCATACTAGCATTTCTGCCTTCATAGCATCCCTCCCATGTCCATCACCCTGGCTCAAAGGCCCTCATTATTTCTGGCCTGAAATGTGGCAAGTTTTCCAGTCGGTCTCCTTAAACCTCTCTCCACTGTAATTCATCCTCCACGCAGTTGCCAAAGTGATTTTTCTACTGTGATACTTCATTTTGTAGGGGAGTTGTTCACCAGCTGCCCACACAATAAACTCCAGTGGCTCCCTATTATCTCCAGGATCAAATATAAAATCCTCTGTTTTGCATTTAAAGCCCTTCACAGCCTGACAGCCCACCACTTTCATAGACTTCTTAAACTTTATTCCTCTCCTTGAACTCTCTGATCAACTTGTTCTGACCAGCTTCCTCTTTCTTGAACTTCACAGTTCATCTCCTAGTTCTGTGCCTTGGTATTGACTGTCCTGCATGCCTAGGGATGCTCTCCTGCCTCATCTTCACCTCTCAGCTTCCCTAACTTCCTTTAAGACGAACTTCAACTCTACCTTCTGCAGCTATCCCATTCCTTTTACTGCTTACTGCCTTGCCTCTGAAATACTTCCTCTCCATACAGTATGTATCTTATTTTTTCTTGCCCATTTTTCATTCTTTGTGAACACAGATTCAATGAAAAACAAAATTTGTGCTCACTCGGTCACCCTTTCCATTTCAGCAGTCACGGACTCATCCCACCAAGCTTTTGGGCTTATGTATTAACTACGGATACACTGAGTCATCTATGGCCCTTGTTTTGAGATGGGACTTGTGGGACTCATGGGATATATCACCATCTACTACAAATCCACATATATTTTATGAACATAATTTTTCATGTTGTCCCTCCCAATTAGAGTGTGAGCTATATGAGGGCTAAGATATTTTCTTTCTCTCTGAAACACTTAATAAAATATATGACACTTTATAAATCCTTAACTGTTTTCTTCCTATCATCACAATCATATATTGACTAATTTTCATATTTTCAAATTTTCTAGATTGAGTATTCTTTATACTTTTCCATGTTAATTTCATTCTATGTACTATCCATTCTATTAATAAACCATGATTTATTTAACTTTTCCCCTGTTGGGCATTTAGGTTGCTTCCACTTTATTTTACATTATGTAGAATTTTCCTATGAAAATCTTTGAACATTTTAAATAATTTTTTTCTTTATAAAACCAGGCATTTTCCCAACAATAAAGGTCAAAGTACAACATTTATTTTTGTAAAATTTACTGTACACTACAAAAATATTCTATAAGCATGCCAGTCTTACCAGCAGGGAATATATAATCCACCAACATCAAGTTTAATTTTATTACTTTTGCTAATTTTCTAGGTGTAAAGTTGTACCCCAAACTTATTATCAGTGAGGTTGAACTTTTTCAATGATTATTAGCAAGACATTTACTTTTTTTGAAAATGATCTGTGTCTCTAATTTGAAAAACTATGCAGAAAACTGAAAAGCATTTTGAGAGAAATTGGATTTTGACCAACAGCTTATACATTACATGATAAATTCAAAATGGGTACACAACCTACATATGAGAAATTACACTGTCAAAAATTAGAAAACAGCAAGATCAGTAGCCATTCACAGCTATGGTGAAGAGAATTCTTAAAAGAAACAAGGGATATAGTCACAAAAGGTGACTTCAATTACATGAAATGAAAAGTTTTTACTTAAAAACGAAATCAATGCTTTTAGGACAAGAGAAGCTGTTGACGGGGGAAAATATTTTTAAGTAGAATATTTTTGAAAAGGGTATGATATCCCAAGAATGTAAGGAATTTAAACAGATATAAAAGATCAAGCGCTATATCCCCATAGATGTGGACAAAGGATATGAACAGATTACTCTCAAAAGAACTGCATCTTCCTCTCCAAGAAGCTTATAGACAAAAGAAAAGGCAATACATACATACAGATGTGCACACACATGCACGTTACAAGGTAATTTGGCAGAGGGCAGGGAAAGACAGTTGGAACTGAAGAGATCAGAAAAGGCCTCAGGTAGAAGGGTGACACCTGACATGAACATTGAAGGGAACTGGTGGATTCTAAGATGACTGGGTTGATGAAGAAGTGTTCTCCAGACATGAATGGCAACCAGGAAGGAAAAGTCACAAAAAAGAAATGCAAGAAATGCAGCATGACATGTAAAGAAAGGACAGAAAGGACAATTTGGCTGGAGAGTAGAATGTGTGAAAGGGAGAAAATGTAGACAGACAGGTTGGAACCAAACTGTGAAAGCCCCTAAATACCAAGGAGTTTGTATTTCATTCTAAAACAGGTAGCCATTGCAGCTATTGTGTAGGTAAGCAATGTTTCAGGTGTGTGCTTTTGGCTAAGTCACTTGGACAACTATGTGGAAGATGATTTGATAATTTTTTGTTTTTGTTAGTATGGCAAAGAAATACTTTTGATTCTTGTGGATTGATTTTGTATCCAATAACCTGGTTGCAAATATTTATCATCTTAGTTTCTGTGCTATTTCTCTAGGGTTTTCTAAGTACAATCAGAACATCTGCAAATAGGGATAGTTTCCTTTTTCCTGTTTATATCTTTTGTTGATTCTTCTATCCTAGTTCTATAACTAGTTATGTAAAGTAAGTGAGGAAGCAAGGAATCCTTATTTTGCTTTTTTTTTATTTTTATTTTTTAGCCACTTAAGCTTTCTTCCTAATTTTGCAACACTATTCGTTACTGACTTATGGCTGTTTTCTTGAGAACAGGCCACATTTACTTAAAGGTATTTAGTGGGTTTATCTCTATTTTTGAGAATAAGAGTAGCATATTAATTGCTTTTTAAAGGATAAAATTCAATGGAAAATCCATCTGATGTGAGGGGTTTTCTCTTTGGCAATTTATGAATTGCTTTGGGTTTTTTCCTGTTTTTGGGTTAAGATCTTTTTCTAGTGTTTGGTCATTTTCTATTTGTGTAGATACTCATCAATTTCAATACTGTTCTGTTGGCATACAAATTTTTTTTGAAAAAAATTGTTTTTAAAATCATACTTAGCCCCACTTCAAAGAATCATTCTATGTAATAGTTTACAGAGGAAAAAAAATCAGCACAACTGATTGAATCACTGGAAAAGAAGGAAAAAATGTAGCATCTAACACTTGTGGACCACCCACCTCCTACCTCTCATATCAGTCCCACTTGACCTCTTTCTACATTGTTGTAGATTGTTTTCTTGGCTCTACTTAGTCTGCATCAGTTCATGTCGACCTTTTCATGCTTCTCTGCACTCATCACACCCATCTTTTCTTACAGAACAGCAACATTCCATTCATTCATGTACCAGAATTTGTTTAGTCATCCTCAATTGATGAGCATTAATGTATTTTCTAGCTATCACAACAGTGTTGCTAGAACTATTTTGTTTTATAGAGGGCATTTTGGCTGTGTCTGTTAATTCCAGATGGCTTTACTGCTTTGTAGTTCCACCCACTGTGCATTAACATGCCTACCACCTTACAACCCTTTCAACATTTGACTATAGCCATTTTTTGTCACCTTTGACAACATACAAGATGAGGTGGAACCTCAGGCTATTTTGACTGGCAATTTCTCTTATGCTGATTTGAAGCATTGTACTTTGCAATTACCTATTAGAGAATGACTATTATCTCTGTACACATGCATATGCAAGCACACACACACACACACAATTTATACATACCGAACCATCAGCAGAGAAATTGTCAATTTCCGTTTTGTCTTATATTGGTTTTTTAAAAAACCAGCTTTGGGTTTTATTCTGTTCTGCTCCACCCACCTAAATTTTCAAGATTTTTCTATTCTCAAGGTAATTGATTTTTTTCTCCACATTTAAAAATTTTTCATGATCATTTTGAACATTTTTTTCAGAAGTATAAATTTTCCTGAATCCTTTAGCTGTATCCCCAAAATTTTGTTGCGCTACTTGACTGTTACATTTAACGTTATTGTCTATAATTTGGAGTTTCCTTGGCCCAACTGTTATTCAGTGTTTTCAGTCTCTACTTATGCCTGTGTTTTTTACTCAAATTTCCTTTACTCATTACTAATTCTATTGCATTATGGTCTGTAAATGATTTTCTCTACCTTTTCCATTTGATAAAAGTCCTTTTATCTTTTTAAAGGTATTGCGGGATGCTAAACAATGTATATGTAATTCCCTAAGTGGATTCCCATTAGTACATAGTCATGTGATATCTCAATCTTTTCTTCCTCCTCCTACAGATTTGAACTGTGGACTCTGACAGCAAGGGTCAGGTTTTCTCCAATGGGCCACATGAATTACATTAACTGATATGGGAAATAATTTAAGCCAGCTAGTATGACATCACCTAGCATTCAGTTACCTAAGGTAACTAAACTTAGTGGTGGATTACAGAAAAACTTTTTCTATTAATCTGCAATAGACCAAACAAACCCTGAGTTCATTGGTTGCATTTTGGACAAGGGAATAAAGAAAAATTGTTTATCTGCCAACAGTTAATGCAACCCAAAATCTTGTATTTACTTTCGCAATGCAACTTTGTATTAATATCTCAATATGTATGCCTGTTTAATAAAAATCAATTAGGTTTCAACTCAGGAGGAGCTAGAACAGGGCAGTTCCCTCATTTTGTCATTTTTTTTTCTGTTTCCTTAAAGGTGGAAAATCTAAGTAAGCCCCATCCCAGGCACTATTGCTCTGGGGCAGAAATAGCCTAAGCAGCAGACACTGGTTTAGAGGGGGAGGATGCTGTAGTGCTGAAGAGAACGGAAGGGTACATGGGCTTTATGAAGAGGACAGGGGAGCAAAAGATTTGAAATATCAGTGAATCAAGCCAGCTCAAGCCGACTTCCACATGTGGAATCTAGTTGAAGTTTTTTCTTCCTGTTTATTGTTACTTCAATTTTTAGGTTTTCCATGGGAAATACATTACAACAGAAGATAAGAAACTTGAACTCCTCTCATTCTCACATCTGCAAAATAGTAGTCATAAGGTAGATTGGTCATTAAAAAAATTATATAACCACAGAATTTGAAAGAAGCAGTTCAAGATTAATTTTAAGTAATTTTTTTCCCAAATCCATACTAATAAACAATCACATTCATTCTTAGGGATTTAGCACTTTTATCTTCAAGTTTAAAAACCACCAAATTAGTTGGGAGGTGTTCCCCAGTACATAAAATATTTTCACAAAACACTACTGCTACCTCTTACATAAAGGCTTCCTTTTTTGTTTTGTATTATGTGACTGAGCAATGACTACTACATTAAGTGAAATTCAACCTAACTTCTGGTTGTATCACCGCTAAAATTTGATTATTGGGAGAAATGACGGGATTATTCTCCCTCTACCTTCCCTCAGGAATCTATACTTAAAATCAATGCCTCTGGTCTTATATATATTTTCAATGAAAGAAAATATTTTACAACAAACTTTGGAGGAAAGTCAGTAAGAAAATTATGCTCTTACAGCATGACTGATCCACTCCACCTAAAATGAGAAATCACAAATAATACAGAAATCTTTTCTGAGCAAGCAAAACCAAATAATTCAAATAAATATTCTTTATTAAAGAAAAAAAGGAATATTGTTAAGCACCAAAACTGTATGTTGTTACATTGCATGTACAAGAAAAGTGATTGCAGTACTTCGTGTAGAATATTTTAACTCTGAAGTCATGAGTGTAAAAAACATGAAATAAAAAGCAATACAATAGTTACATTGCAGAAAAGTTGCACTAAAGAAAAAGAAAGAGGCAACAGTCCAAACAATTATTGGAGATTTCATAGTATTGCTCTAAATGCTTACTTAGTTTTTTCTTTACATTTTGTTACTTAATACTTTAGAACGTTTAATATTACCTAGTATTGTAAATTTGCTAGAGCTGGCATTTACAATACAATGTGCATTTAAAATGTCCACTCAAATGCAACTGTTAAAGAACTTCTTAAAGCCAAGCACGATGTGCTAGTGTTTTTTTTTTTCTACTTTTATAACATTGCACAAAGCTAGTGAAAGGTGGGTCAGTTTGCCATTAGAATTTTCATTTATCCAGACAGGCTGAAAAATGTCAGTTTAATTAACCCTAATGAGCTGCACTCATGCAAAATGACCTGTAGCTTTCTATTCTTCATAAACTGAATATTGTGGTTTCACACTTGGCAAGACATACAGTACAATGAGGCTGTGGAGATACTGTCCCAGGTAAAGAAGTCATTGTATGGGTCTATGTCTCTTGCTTCACAGATGGGGGTTTTATCACTTCATGATTAAAGTGAATTTAAAATGAGAAGATCTTGTTAGAAGTTAGAATAGCAATTGTACCCTTTAACAATAACATGCAGGTCTTCAAAAAAGCAACACAAATCCTTTGTTTTGTGTGTTAGGATCATGCCTTCTGAACAAATTATTCTGTGTGCATATACATGACATTTTTCCTCCCTCAGGGCTTTCTCCATTGTTAACTAGAACCACTACTGCCTCACTTTCCCCTTCCCCACAAAAAAAGAAATCTATTATACTTGCAGCAGAACCACAGATTTGGTAAGGGTTGCTCACTGTCAACGTCAGAGGGATTTTCTGTATATCCACACTGTAGGAGCACTGTAAACGCGTTTGGAGAGGGGAAAGAACATTTGTTCAGTGAATCTGGAATTCCTCAAGGCCAGTGATAAAGGATTTGTTTTGTTAGAATGGAATCAAATTAAGTTCTACAAGTGCCAAGGTGTAAACACTGCGGACCAAATTTAGAACGAAACAGACCTCTAAAAATAATTCAATAGATAAGATAAACATTTATATATATGCGTGCACGCACACAAATGTGCATGTGCACACACACACACAAATCCAGAAAGTATACTGGCATCTCCCACCTTTAAAAACCTCTAAATGTTTACATACATGACAGTTTAGGCAGCAATATAAACTTACTTTGTAGGAAAACATCTTAAATTATATTACATTTATAGACTAGAAAATATCCACTGCTTCCTTTTAAAGAGTGACTAATCAGCAGTGACATTGGTCAGTGTGCTTTTAATAAAGTTCAAAATGGAACCACTGTCTATAGCAGTAGTTCTACATAAATGCAGCGTGCTCCAACAGTAAGGTGCTTCCACTTTTACCTTTTCTTTCTGAAATAACCCTCACTGCTTTCTAACATATTTTCTAATGCTATGCATACTTTTTTTATTTCATGCTTTTGGGGATGACAGAATATAATTATTAAAAAAAAATAAAATCTGTTTAAAATGAATATAGCCTTATAAATTATAATCTTCTTAATTCAGTGCAACAAAGAGAACAAAAGGTAACCGCAATGAAGCTTATGGTTCCCCTTATCAACTGGTTGCATTTTCAATGATGCACCTGCCAGAATTCAGAAATATTCTACTCAGTGGAAAACATGGTAAAAGAAAAATGGCTCTTTATAAAGAGCCATGTAAAGTACATGAAACCCCAAGTCCCTGATAGTGCCTCTAAGGACACAAGAGTTCTTTACAAGTAAATAGCTGATGTTAAGTGTGTGTGTGTGTGTGTGTGTGTGTGTGTGTGTGTGTGTGTGTGTGTAAGATTATAAAACTTTACAACAGGGTTTTGTGTTTTATAAAAAACAAAATCAAAACCAGAAAACTTTTACCCTCAGCTAAAAAAGCTACCTTCATCTTATGCAAACACAACAGATGAATAAAATGATTTAAAAAAACCATTTTTATGGACATACATAAAAACTTTTATCAATTTTCAATTGCAAATCACAGATGTCCTTCCATTTTGGCTTACTTTTCTTTCACTTATGACTATGAAACTTTAGCATCTGCGATGGGCAGCAGTGTGTTCCTCGTGTTAAGACTGTGTTTTATAGTAAATGGCCTCACATATCCCAACCCCTAGATTATCTGCTATCATTACGTATCTCACTCAGCTTGTAATAAACAAGTAGAAGCTTTCTGTTACATAAAAAAAGGATGGTTATAATTTCATGTAATGGAAAGTTATAAAATAATTTATTGTGCAGTGTATTATAACTGGACTGAGTCTCTTTTCAAAATGCACTTTAAAAAAGCCTTTCTGCTCCAAGCGTTTTAAGGGATGGAACTTAGAATTATTATTTTTATACTACTCACATGCTCATTAAATCTACAAAGATATGTCAAACAAGCAACATAACAACCTTTGTAAAACCTCCTAAGCCAGGCATTTCCCCATACCGTGACATCACCAAGATTTTGCGGCATTAGGAATACCTTTTCTATACACTGAACATGGCTATCTATACAAGTTCAGTTCTATTAGTAGAAGAAATATGTGAAACTGACTCAGGGATCTGTAAGGTTAATCTTTTAACACCTCAAAGTCAATACCACCTTACTTTCCTATTTAAATAGATGGCAGCCTGGACTGAAACTGTATATTAACTTTTAATTCTCATTATGGAAACATGACAAATTAACATAATAAAATTGCCTGTTTGAATCACAGGTTTAATTGGAGAGAAGTAAATCAGACAACTTTTTCAGTAAGACAAGTAGCTTTTATAACTTCTACAAGCATAGCTACAATATATGTAGAAGGCCAGTACAATCAGCCTATGTTATAATGAGGGATGAGTATCAAGTAAGGATTGAATATAACCTTATTAACTTTGTTGGGATCTGAAATCTCATGTTAAAAAATAAATCCTATAAATTATATTAGTATTAGAGTGAATCAGTTAGCTATCTGGCCATTGGAACTTGATACAAACAATGTTGCCTTGCTGTGACACTGTCATATTTGGGTAATGGCAATGGAAACTTTTTTGAGACTGCCTTATAATGAAATGCTTGAAAAGTAGTGGAAGACAGATCTTTCTTAAGTGAAATTCAGTGAAATAACCCCACAATGAAGTTCCAAGTACATATAGTTAATTTTCGAAAGGGTGTCTCTTATTGGTTTTCTGTATTAATAAAAAAACAGGATAGGAAGTTGTATGGCAGGAAAACTGGTATCCAAAGGTGTAGCTGAAATAGGAGTTCTTTTTTTTTCATGTATGTAATTGCTTTAAAAAGCTGCTAAAAACAAAAACAGTATCACTAACCCCAAACTTTTCTTAAAATTAAAAAGCAAACTTTAATTGTTTCACTGTTGTACAATACTTTTCTTGTTTTAAAGACTCTAGGATAACTAAATTTCATATATTAAGTTTGTATTACTAAGCTGCCTAGGTAAGACATGAATCTGTAAAATGTTGCCTCAATAAAAACAATGCAACTTTGGAAAAAGGCAGCTCACAAGCACTTTCCAAACATTTCTTTAAACTCTTTAACAAACAATACTTGGCAATATATCAATATGTTAATAAGCAAGTTATGTTTTTTTAAAAGCCAAGACATCTGAATAGCCTAAGACCTATGACCTTTGGCCAGGGTCTCTTTTCGGCTCTCCCCATCCCCCCCAATTGTTTGTAAAAGAAATAGGGTTGAAAGTTAACTTGGCATTGCTGAGCTTTTTTCATTCATTAACACATAAGCAGCAGTCCACATATACTGGGATTTCACTGCAACGCTGTTCTAAAGGTCTTACCCACTGTATTGTGAGGCCCCCCTTGTTACTGCAGTACTTAAGTTCTTTATGTACAGGGTCTAAGACAGAGCTCCCTTACAGAGTAGACTTTCTAGTTTCAGTAGACTTTAGGTAAATTCATGTTTAGTCTAAGTGAGATGCTTAACCATTCACAACTGTAAATAGATTAATCTTTTAGTATGCTGGCATGGTAAAAAAAAAAAGCTGCCTATAAACTACTTGTTTTTCAGAGTGCAGAACAGTACTAATCAAAGTTTTACTTAGAGAGCTCAAAGTAGGGAATTGCCAATTGAAGAGGCTATAATGTCTATTTTTTGATAGAAATCACTTGGAGCACATTTTGTTTTTAAACTGTGGAGCACAAAACCAAATTTATATAGTACACAGATTAAAGCACTGGATTCCCATCACGTAATCTTCATATGTGATTCCAAATAGAAATTTCATGAGTTACACTAATCAACAATTCAAACAGAAAAACTAAAAAATCAAATTACAAAGTATTGCTTCTCATAACAAAGTTGCACATAAAGTTCAAACTACTATAAACTCAGTATTATGAAGATCTATTTAAAAGCGCATGGACAGTTTTACTTCAAAAAACATACAAAGTGTAAGATTGTAGCTTTCTACAAATGTACTGTGTTAAGTATATCGTGTTATTGTAAATAAATATTATGTATCTCCATGATTACTTACATTCCTGTTCAGATGTCACTGAACGTCTTTTGGAAATGAACAATTATGGAAGTTTGGGGTTATTTTCCACCTGAATTTCTTAAATTCTTGTCATATAAACTAGGAGGGTAAACAAAGACTTCTTTTTTAGAAGACGTTTGACTGTGGAATAAACTGATTGTGGAAGAAGAAGCAGATGATTTCTCAGTGCACTGAAGGGCAGATTTCATAGCAGTCTTGATAGAACTCACAGTAGATGTTCGTCAATGCAATAGCATTCTTCTAACTCTAACTGGCCATTCTATTGATGTAAATGAAAAAAGTGCTTTTAAAAGAACTGGGAAGGTATCCTAGAGACATTCTCTTCATTGTGATTACAGACATTGCACATCTAAAATTCACTTTGTTTAACCTCTAGATAGTGGAATGGATAAAATCATGAAGATGACCTATTAAAATGACTTCCCTTTTCACACACTGAACTAACGCAGTTTAGACTACAAAATCAAACTGCTTACAAACTTTCCCCAAAGGAGTAGAAAGATTATCTTCAACTGTGGGCATTATTTTTCCTCTCAGTGGCTGTTAAGTCACCTGTTTTCAAAAACACAAAAACAAAATCATGTTAAAAAAGATAAGCTCTTAATGGTAATGTTTGAACTGTAGAATATTGTTGCATTAATTATTAGATGTGGTCACTGTAATGGGTATTTTTGCCTAACTTATTCTCTGTTATGAAGGAGGACTGAACAGATTTGGGAAAGAAAATACTTCCAGATACTACTGGGATCAAATTAAAAAATGTCTTTTGAACTATGGAATGATGCTTTTTTGTTGTGTCTGACTCTAGCCTAATAAACAGTCACTTATCTGTACGGTATAATCGGAGACTCCAAAGAGCATAAATTTAGAACAGGATCAGAACTTTTTGAAGGATCATGTAAGCCAAACCTTGATTTTACAGATGAGGAGACTGAAGCATGGAGAATAAATGACTTGACTAAGGTCACAAGGATGGTGACAGGATTTACACCCAGGTCCTCTGATTCCAAATCCAGTGTTCTTTCCACTGTACCATCCTGCCTCCTTGTGGACAGGTAATGAAAGATACATTTTTAAAAAATGAAAATAAATATGAAAACAGAGTATCTTTAAAGCCTTACTGACATATTTAAATGAAGTTTACTTTTTTCCATATATAGTCAGCATTCTGCATAACAGAAGTACAACTAAAATATACAATTATAAACGGTCTAAATGACAAAAATATTTTATACTGTCTTACTGGCTTTAAGCAATAGGTTCAATATTTTATATGTAATAACATCTTTAAGGTCCAAATCTTCTAACAAGCCAAGACTTCCATTGTTCCAGCAAGTTCTATTTTTCTTAAAGTGCTTACCAAACAGTCTAACTTCTATTAAGTATTTTTGTATGCCTTAGCCCTACTTTAGACTATAAAGTCTTTGAGGAAATGGGATATCTCATTAATCTGTTTCCCTTAAAGAGTCTTGGACAATGCTTTGCCCACAGTCAGCATGAAAGAGACTTTTTTTTTTTTGGAAGAAAGAAATTAAAGAAATTAACTGAAGCCAGGTTAAAGCATCTTTTATAAATTTCTAAGTACGACATAGATGACATCCATACACATTTACACATGTAGAATTATCTTTCTGAAATTCAATCTCTAAAAACAAAGCAAAGATAAAACTCTATTTGGCTTCTTCAGTCCTTCCTACGCAATAGGTAGGAATTATATAATTACTTTAAGCATTGACTTAGTTTCCTGTCTCAGTTATATTGTTTTCCTCATCCATAAAATAATAGAACTGTCTTAGAAAGTCTTTAAGGTCCTTTTAGTGCTAAACTTTTAAGTATTCGTGTCCAAATTACCAGAAAACTTCAATCACCCATCTGCCTGAAAGCAACATGGCTGGTAGTCAATGACATGAAGTCAGAAGACGTTCATTCTGTGACCATGAGCATGTCACTGAACTTCTCAGCCTTAACTTATTCCTTTGTAAAACAAGACACTAACAGCAACTCTTGATATGTTTGTTGTGAGACTCAAATAAGAATCTACATACAGTCAGTCAACAACTGAGGACAGAGGGGACTACAATTATTTTAAAATGGCAAAACTGGCAAAGAGGCAGGATAGAGTCATGATCGGTTAGTACAACCATCTGGAGCCTTCTTGGAGATCTCTTTCTACTAAAAACAAAAAACCAATTTCCTGACTTTCCTTGCTGAAAATTTAACTTTTAAGAAAACACAGGACATGACCAGTAAAACTATTTTGGAGCTAGTAGGTGAAGGGGAAGTTATCAACTAGGTATTTGGAAGACACCAAGAGTTTCCAAAAACAAAATCCTTTCTGTTCATTGACAGAGAGGAGAATGATATGAATACGGAAAGCTGATGAAAAAACAAGATGCCATGGAATGAGATTAAAAGGTAAGTTCATTTAAGAGGGATAGAAAAGCTCTTAAGGATTAAATGCTAAAGACAAAATCACAAATACTTTTAATGACAAAGAAAAGGAGATCTCTAAAGACAGCAACTTCACTGCCTGAAGAGGTCTTTGTAGAAAGCAAAGCTGAAAGAAAAAGTAATTATGTCCTCTGAGAAGAGTGTCAGGAACAAAGATTGAAGCCCAGAAAGTGATGGCCTTGGGTAAGAACAGGCTAAGGATAATGTGCAGCAGGAAAGAAAGGAAGATACCTAATTTCTATTTTTCTTGTTTTCTCAATCAAGAATGAATTTAAGACTGAAAAGGACAGAACAAAAATCTTTCAGAGAGCAAGAGGTACAGCAAAAAGGCACTGGATTTCTGAGAGTGCTGAGGTTTATAGCTCATGTCTTTCAGTTATAACCCACGAAAGTTTAACATCTCAAAGCTCTAATGTCCTCACCTACAAAATGAGGAATTGGAACTAAAACTCCACAACACTCTGCAGCTCTCGGTCTGTGATACTATGAGCCCATGAGTTCAAATCACTTGGTACAGCCCAACAATTATGGTGATCATGGAGAATGGGGAAGATGGATTTAGCTTTTCTTATCAAAACATTTAGAAGACTAATCTAAATGTGCAACCACCTTCATCAATATTATGGATCAACATCCACTGGTGAAGGGAACGCCTCTAATGGTGGGTTAAAAGGCTCCGTGGGTGGCCCCTTTCCTTTCAATCAAAGTTCTAGATAAAGACAAAGGCATACCACCTACCAAATTTGTGAATAACAAGAGGTTGGAAAAAAAAGGGAAGGGAAAACGCTATCCTTATTCATCTTTATGGATATGTTAAAAACATGTTAATAAGACCAAGTAAAATATCTGAACCTGTATTACTATTTTAAACATGAGCTAACTACCTTTCTTAACTTTAGGTATTATTTGGTATAATTTGTAGTTCAACTCACAATAAAGCACAGTTTAATTTTCCTCACCTCTCTACCACCACCACCACCACACAAAGAGAAATTCTTAGGTGAATTTCTTAAAAGCTTTCCACTGGTAAAATTATTAAGTAATTTACTAAACTGCTTACAAATCTGTATGGATAAGGAAGAAGCAGTTATTACCGGCTTGTGGTTTCCATGATCTGACAAAGATACACTACTAGAGAAGTGATTCCTTGGGAAGGTAATGTTAATAGTTCAGTGTACATAAGAATTATTTTTATCTGATTTGAAATTATTTAGCCTGAATAACTGTCAATTTCTTCAAGTCAGAAACACTGAAAATGAAAAAAAAAAATACACACGTACACACCTGAATATGTTGGCAACTTAGTTTGTCAAAGTTTGTTTCACTTTCATAAGGGATACCACTAAGGAGATAGCAACATTGTGAGGATCATTCAGCCTCTATTAAAAAAAGGCTTATCTCAAAAACTTACTTCTCTTGATCCACTGATTTAAGGAATGCATAAATGTAGCAAGTTTATTATCCATAACACAAGGTAGTGAGAACGTGGTAAACAGTATGACCGAACCAAATGATAAACCAACTTTAATTACTCTTGCCCCTGCCCTCAAACAGAAAGAAAACTGAAAATGCTTTTGACAAAGACAGGACCATTTACATGTTAGTTTTCCCAATCTGTGCAAGGCAAGCTCTCCTCTTCATCCTCAGACTCGGGTGAGGCTTCTTTAATCCTTCGAAGTGCTTCGTGAATGCTACGTGTCAGTGGGTCTGTGTCGGGCAAAAGCGTGAAGGACTCTCTCAGAACTTCCCTGTGTACCTTCTTCAGTTTCACCCCTTTCCTTATCTGCGCCAAGATGTTATTGCTATCATCCTCATCAGGAAAAGGAGGCAGAGTCCGCTGTTCAACCTTTTTCAGATGAAAACTGCCACGTTTCAAGGAAGCCAGTACCTCATCCATTGGTGAACTCACTTTGGGAAACACAACCAAAACAGCTAATTAGGATTTCCGGAGTCAAATTCTGTAATGGCTATTAGTTTTACATACTGATACATACAGGATAAATTCACACAATTCCTACTGAAGAATAACAACTTGCATAGAAAAATGACTAATTCTCCTTTGGTTAGTCTGTGCATCTGGTAAGTAAATAAAAGTTCACCTTCTTAAATAAGGTGTACAAGTACCTTTTTCTCAAGAAAGCTGTAAGCTAAGATAAAAATGTCCCTCTCAAATTTTTGCCATGAGTGTAGCTGGCATTCCAGTCATACTTTGCGACTATGGATAAGGGACATCTAAGGGGCAAATGACTGGGCACTAAAAACGTTAATGCTTCATGTAAGCCAGGGTCGAGTCTATATGTAATCTAATGAAAGCACTATTTTGCAGAAAGGGAAAGTGAGGTGAATAGGGAAGTGTTCAGCTGTTTTCTAAGACTGAAACATCCCCATAGCTAGACTTGACTTGGTTAAAAACTTACTTTTTGTTCCATTCAGTGACTGATACTCTGTAACCTAGGTAATACACATGCTCAGTTCTAACCTGGATTTCTTGTTGCATCTTCTCAAACAGTGTAAAAGCTTCTTATGCTTTTGTATCAGTCCCATGGGACTTAAACACACTGTAAACACTTCATTCAACACTATCTGCTATAGGTCAATTTAAAATACTTCAGCTTTCACTGGTAAAAATCACTTTTTTTCTCTAGTTACCATTCCTATGATCAGTTCTTAGCAAACTTATCCCAAGTAACATTTCTTCCTCTGATGATCAAGTTCAGACTCTCTATAACTTTCTTTTACTAAAATAACTGTTTTTCATAAAAAGTAAGAGGAAAATGGAAAGCTGTTAATGGCAGCAAGCCATTTCTAAATTTCCTGAAATCTGACAGAAAAGTTTTTTTAAAGCTTTATGAGGAACTATGAAATATAACAGTGCAATAGGTACACCTCTGTTTAAATAAAAGTTAACTATACTTTAATTGAAAATTACCTCTTCTCCGCTGCAAACCTTCAGCAGTTTTTTTAAGCTTCTTCCTGGCACTGACCAGCTGACTGCTGTCAAAGAAATGTGCTGAGGGGGCACTGGCAGACTTTGGGATTCTCTTTTCTTCGCCCTCCACTTTAGAAACGCCTTTCTCCAGGGTCTCTGTGGGACCATCCTTATTAGTAGGTAGAGGGGGCGGTGGTGGCGGTGGGGGCGGGGGTGGTGGGGCTGGTGGAGGAGTTGGAGGAAGAGGCGGCGGGAGTGAGACAACAGTAACTGTACCTGGTGTCAGGTCATTATCAGTAACAAGTGGAAGAGGTGCAATGTGAGGCAGTTCAGAGGTAATACCACTAGGAGGTAATGAGGTGGCTTCAAGTTGTGCTAATGAAGGCTCTTCAAGCTGTGCCAGTCTCTGGGATTCCTTGGTTTGTAAGGACTGAAGCACCTCTTTTCCGTGTTCCCCCTCTTCAGTTTTCTCCTCTGTCCTTAGGGTTACTGGTAAGGACTGAGGCTGATCTGCACTGGACACAGGGCTTGCAACACTTTTTCTCCTTGCATGAGCTAGTCGAAGTCGTGTTGACTTAAGTATGACTTGTCCAGGGTACCGCTAAAGGAAAACAGTAAAATTGGTTAAATCATGTAAAGGAAAACATGCTGGCAGCTAAATTTTTAATTTCCATGTTACTATTTTCCTGCAAAATGAAGTTCTTTGTTGCTCCTGAGACAACCAGAACAAAAGTTGTATGATGCGTAGTAGACATCATCATGTTAAACCAGGCAACCAGAATCCGATACATCTTACTAAGATGTGCCTTATTAAGGTGAGGCCTCACCTCATCAAGGATCACTGTGAAATTCTGGTTACTTCAGTTTGGTTACTCAAATTTCCATATTAAATAATTATGTATTTAAAACTGAACAAATACGAAAGAGTAAAAAAACAGAAGCAAAATGTCTTCTCAAGAAACACACAACTATTTTTAGTTCCATCAACATATTCTTAATAACAATAACTTCAAAATGTAGTATTTGGTTCTTTCTGTGTTTTCTTTTTTTAAGAAAAGAATGTCTGGAGTTAAAGAGTTCTGATAACATTAGTTTCCTGGATCCTTGCTATGAAAATGGTACTTCTGTGTACTTTCACAGAACTAACATATATTGGAATCTTTTTATATGACCTTATCTGTTATTGAGTATAAAACACTATAAGATGATAGTCTAAGTCACAGTAGGGGGGAGCCTGTGGTCTAACAGCCACATGTAGCCCTCTAGGTCCTCGAGTGCAGCCCTCTGATGGGCAGTCACATGGCCACACATGGCCTTGAGGCTCTAGGAAATCATTAAGAGGTTCTAGTCACTTAATTACGGAAAGACTTTATTAGAAGACAATTTCACTTGTAAGGTGGTCCCATAACACAGATTTCACTAATGCTCAAGAATATTTAAAACTGATAACTAAGTCATTAGACTTTTAGTTATTTTCACAGACCGATGTTTCAAAACTGACAAAGCCATTCCTCTACATAGTGATATAACTAAAAAAGATGCATAAAATTAGTATCTCTGGGGCCCCACCCATTGGCACATGCCAAAATCAACTAGAAAAACCTAACACTTGAACGTACAGGAATGCAAAGTAAGGCTTATCAGAACTTTCCTTGCCCTCCTGCTGGACCTGTTAGATACATTAGAAGCAGAACAATAGAAAAGTGGGAACAAGGACTGAATTCTTAGTTGTAACAGTCAGACAAATATTAACTCTAAAAATAAGCAGGAAAAAGATTATACATTCATAATCAAGATAATGAAAAAAACTAGCGAGTTTAATTTCACTTGTGATTTTCTAAACACTTAAAGAACCAAGTATACAGAAATCCTAGGAGTATGTCTACAATTTTCTCTGCATTCTTATAAGAAACTGTAAATGAATGCGTTTGTATATTACCTGCTTAAATGTGCGAAGTCTGTCTAATGTCTTCTGTCTTTCCTGACTAACCCAGGTACTTTTTCTTTCTTCTTCATCTTGTAGCTTTTCTCTCTTCTAATAAAAGAACCACAAAACATCAATTATGACACATCCCTATTCATGTTTATCATAAACAGGAAAAGCAGAGGAAAAATCTAGACTGGACACCAAGTGATGACTAAGTGCTTTCAGCTAAAATATCCTACTAACCCAAGTGACCTTTTTAAGTATAGGAAAAAATTAGACCTGTAATTCAGTAATTCTAAAAGCATAGTTTGATAAATTACCAACTTGTCAATCCAAGTGGAATTCATCTCAAATACTTTTTTAAAAAACATAGCTTGCCATATGAGGTTTTCATCAAACTGTCCCAAGTAGTATACAAAAATGTTCAGCAAAACTGAATATATCTGCAAATAAAAATGCCAACTACATGTTGATAGTAAATCAACAGATGCCAGAATCAAGTTTTTTACAGGGTGA
>CM053769.1:699809989-699841138 GCA_028658325.1 Potorous gilbertii | reverse complement strand
CACAAATGGGGAGAAAATTTTGGAACCCAAAATCTTGTGAAAATGAATGTAAAAAGTTAAATAACTTTACTTAAAATAAAAATAAATAAATAAAAATAAAAAAAAATAAAAAAAGAATTTTTTTCCCTAAGCACTTAAAATTTCTTTCTGACTGAATCTGGAATGAGGATGGAATGGCTGCCCTCCTGATACTGAGTCCTGCATCACAAACTGGAGGCCAATATGTAAAGTCGAACTCGTTATTCTTCTCTCTCAACTTTCTCCCTCTTTGAGAATTCTCTTTCTACTGATGGCATTGCTTTCTTCTCACTAGGCCGTTTCCCTGCAAGCAGGGTGCAATGGAAAGCACAGTGAATATGAAATCCAGAAGCTTAGGTCTGTGCCTTGGTTCTGTGACTTTTGTAGGTCATTCACCTCTTCTGGGGCTTGTTGGCTTTCTCATTTGTGAAAAGAAGAGGACAGGACAAGATTAGTGGTGTCAAACTCAAACAGATATGGGAGTCATTAAACTGTACATAAGGGTGTGCCTGTGGCCTACACATTAACATTATCTATGTGATTTGTATTTGTTAGATTAGTTATTTCCCAATTTTTAATCTGGTTCTGGCTGCACTTGGGAGCACTGTGGGTTGCGTTTGGTCTCTGAAATTTTCAGCTGAGTTGCCAAGTTCCATAAATTCTATTGATAGAATATCCCTGACATCTGCTCCCTTCTTTCCCCTGCCAATGCAACTGGCTCTTACCCAAGATATTCTCATAACCTCATGGCTGGGCTCTCCCTCTCCAATTCACCTTTCCTAACAAGGTAGGCCTAAGTTTCTCAATATGCAGCTTGGATCATACTGCTTTTCTGCTTTGCTCAAAAATTTGCTATAACTCCCTACTGAATCAAGTTGAAACTCCTTTCCCCTGACACTCAGTCCCCAGTAAATTTTGGTTCCAAGCAACCTGCCCATGCTAGCTCATGGTTCATGTTCTAAACCTGCTGCCCACCTGCTGCCCCTCCAAGCATGCACTTACCCTGACTCTCTCTCTCCTGAAATTATCCCATCCCATCTAACCAGGTAAGAGGGTCACGGAGCACACAGCTTTCCCTAATCCTTCTGGTCCTCACATCTCCACGTCGTATATTTTGCCTGTCTCATGTACTTATGATCGTCCACCTTGGATTATGCTAACCGATGCTCAAGGGAGGAAGACCAGAAAAGGTCAGAAGACTGTTTCTTCCCTGTTCTTCCTTTGCAGTCCTAGCTACAAACAGTGCATCTTAACAAATAAGCCCTTCAAGTTGACTGAATTCAAGTACTAATGATAATGGTTTGTGCTTTTATTTTCTATTTCATCCATGTCTTTCCTTCTCAATGAGACTGCAAGCCTCTTGAAGTTGCGGGAGGACATTTTATATCCAAACATCTACCCATACTATTATATACAAAGGCAATAAATAACTTAATGAAAGAATGAGTGAAAATTAAAAGGCAATCCATGGCATATAATGTGCTTAGAGTTTCCTGATTGTCTGAGCCCAACCCCATTTTGTTTTCAAAAAGTAGACATTTCACTTCCTTTCTCTAATATATAGAGAACTGAGTCAAATTTATAGAAGTAAGTCATTGTTCAATTGATAAATGGTCAAAGGAAATGAACAGGAAGATTTCAGATGAAGTAATCAAAGCTATCTATAGGCATATGAAAAAATGCTCTAAATCATTAATGATAGAGAAATGCAAATTAGAACCACTCTGAGCTACCACCTCACATCTATTAGATTGACTAATATGACAGAAAAGGAAAATGACAAATGTTAGGATGTGAGAAAATTAAGACCCTGATGCACTGCTGTTGAAATTGTACACCGATTCAATCAGTATATGTAGAGCATGCTCAATCAGTATATATGTAGAGCAATTTGGAACATTGCCCAAGGGACTATGAAACCATACACACCCTTTAACCACAACACCAGTACTATGTCTGTATTCCAAAGAGATGAAAAAACAAAAAGGATCTCTATACAGCAGCTCTCAGTAGTGGCAAAGAACTGAAAACTGAGGAGATATCCATCAACTGGGGAATGGATAAAAAAGCAATGTATGATTGTGATGGATGCTGTTGTACTAAGGCTTAGATGAACTGATGCAATGTGAAATGAGCAGAGCTCAGACAGCACTGTATACAGCAACAGCAACACTGTATGACGATCAACAATGAGTGATTTACTTATTCTTAAGAGTACAAAGATCCAAGACAGTTCTGAAGGACTTAGGATGAAAAACGCTATCCATCTCCAGAGAAAGAACTGATGGAATCTGAACGCAGACTGAAGCATACTTTCTCTTTACTTTTGTTATTTTTGGTTGTTTTTCCTGCTTTCTTTTACAATATAACTAACACAGAAATCAGTTTTGTGTAACTACACAGGCATAACCTACATCAAATTGCTTAACTTGTCAATGGGTGGAGAGGAGAGGAGAAGAGCAGAAGGGAGAAAATTTTGAAGTCAAAAACCAAATAGTAAAAATTGTTTTTACATGTAATTAAGGAAAAAGGTAAAATATTAAATTAAAAAAGTAGACACATATATTTACATGCCATTAGAGCATATTCAACTTCCTCACTGCCCAATACACAAGTCTGAATATAATACATTAAAAAAACTTTATAATTCACACCTCGATTCTTGATTCCTTTTTCCTCTTCTGTTTGCCAGAAGCAAATTTGTATAATCTCACTGAGCAAATAAAAAGTTCACACAGAGACAAAGGTAAGGAAAACTTTAGTCTCCCAGCGCTTGAATAACATTCTTTTCTTCTTCTTCCTGCTACCTTTTCAGGCACCATTTCTCTCTTGAATCCTAGGATTCTACCTCCCACTATAACCTCCCAACTATATTCTTATTTAATAGCTTTATCCAAGCAAGAATTATAGGGGAAAAAAATACTCAGCTTTCCGCTACCATTTTTTTTTTTTTTGCAAAGGTTTAAATTCTGGGGTGCATTTTTGGCTATTGTCATATCTATTAGTCATGCATAATAAAACTACATTTGCCTTTAGTAATTACTTAAGTCTAAAAAAAGCCTAAGGTACAGAAACAAACTTTTAAAATCTGAATTCTAGATATAACGGGCCTAAGGCAGGAGTAAAGAAGGACAAATGAAAGACACGTATTAAAACTAAACTACACCTGAAATCCTACTTGGCAGATTATCCCTTTATATGACATGGCACTGTGCCTATCACTGTCTACACCTCCTCTGCTGTGTTTTTGCCAAATTAATGGTATTAATGTATGCCAGTAGAATGAACCTAAAATAAAGTAAAAGCATTAATTAATAAGCATCAAAATTATTATTAAAGCACAAATACCATTACAATGCTTCACTGCCAATAAACTAATAATGTAATTGAAACTGAAAAGAATGGGTAAAATCAAAGAAGAACTTTTTGCAGTCAGAGAATGGAAGCAAAGAAAACATCATTATGTATTTTAGTCAAATCTAGAGCAGTCATTTGTAGGTACTCAGTTGATTAGATACTATGGTGGCAAAAAAAAATATCCTAAAACTAATACATGTTTTCCTGTGCCACTGAATCTATCTGGAATGTAGGGAAAAACAGAACTGCTTTTAAAGGGATATATTAAATTATTTACATCATGTGAGAAACTGAAATATGGACACTGTCGAATTATTTACATCAAGATCATGAGATGAACTCATAAATCACTTACATGTTATCAAATTTAAAATTGGAATGTACCTCAGGGATAATCTAATCCAGCCCACTTTGCAAATACAGAGAAATAAAGTGACCAAGAATCCTGTAATTAACTTGGAAACATTTCTCAACATATTTATTCTTGGAAGCTGTTAGAAGCAAATGGCACTCTGTCACAAGAGTTGTGAGATATCCTCAAGGCCCTGCCACCAAGGGAGGATACACCACCAAATGTGGATGTGGGGCTTCTCGAGCTTCTACCTGAGGACCCAGTGGAAAAGGTTGAAAAAATAACTCCATAAACAGAGTCTAGAACTCACTAGAAATCCCAAATGGGAAGCAACAATCATCACTGACACTTCCTTGAGAGGTGGGATAATTAGTCCTTGGTAGCTGCTAAGTAGCTGATTCTGCAGCCAGACTATGAGATAAAGAAAAAAGTTAAGCTGAAGAGAGATGCTAGACTTGGTTGGAAATTCAACTCAATAAAGGCTTCCTAAAGGTCACTCTTTGGAAACTACTATTCCAGGTGCTAGAGATACAAAGATGAAATATGACCATGTCTCCTTGCCTTCTTGGAGTTTATGATCTAGTATTTGGGGCAGGAGGAACAGAGAGAAAATACTCAAAAATATCTAAAACACCAACTGAAATATGATAAATATATGTGAGCTTAAAAAATAGTAAAAAAGATTCAAGTAGGGAAGGGGTCATTAACTTCTTGGGGGGGATGAGGGAAGAAAGGGAGTAATTGGGTAAGGTTGCATGGAGAAGGCAGCACCAAAACAGAACTGAGAAGAATGAGAAGAGTTTTATTATGTATGTAGTATGTAGTGTGTACAAATACAAGGAGGAAGGAGAGGACAGACAATTACTGGAAAACAAAGAATGCTTATTTTGCTTGGAATATACAATGAATGAAGGGGAACACTCTGAAATATGGATGAAAAACTAGTTGAAGGCACCTTGTGAAAGACCGTAAATGTGAGTTTTGAGATGACAAGTCTTCAACTGTAGCTTTCTTAAATCATACAGTTCATAAAAGTATCTCCTAAAAATAAAGACAAAGGATATTTATCAAAGCTACTGAAAATAAGTGTATGTAGTCTTTGCCCCTTGCTGATAATTTTTTAGCAGTAGTAACACACAAGAATTTTGGCCATGGCAACTCATGAAACAAACTAATCCACACTGGGCATGAGGACTGTTGTGGCTCCATCCTAATTCTACAGCAACAATGACAGAGAGGTCAAAAGGGAGCAGTGCCATCCAAGACTAACCCAGTTATTACACCAAACGTTCTGAACGTGAGATTGTTCTGTGATCAACAAACAGATTCACTGCTAAGGGAACCACAGCATATCAAGCATGGCATTCTCACTGCAAATTAAACTAGAAGAGAAAAGGACATTACAACTAAATGGAAGGATGGCTCACATAGGTCCTTCTTGGAAAGGCAAATAAGGAAGGTTTTTTTTTTTAAATCATGTATCCAAAGGCATTGTTTCACATGGTACTTGGATACCTTGTATTACAATGCTTCTGAAAAATTACACATTTTTAACTATAATGATGACAATTAATATATCCATTAACTGAAAATGACCATAAAAATTTTGGCATGTGAATGTAATGGAATATTACCATAAGAAACAATGAATATGAAGAGTTCGGAGAACAGGATGTATATGAACCGATATAAAGTATGCAGAACTAGGAAAATATACACAATAATGCAAACAGGAAGGACACTAAAATAAGACTGAATGTCTGCCCAGACAACTGAGGGATTGCTCCTCTCCCTTTTTTCTGGAAAAAGGATTAATTATGAAATGTTTCCTATTCTGTCAGACATGGTTGACGGGTCAAGGTCAAATCTTTGCTACAAGGGAAGGCTTGTCATGAGAAGGGAGAGGTATATTTGGAAATCAGTGAAATAAAAGGCATTAAATGAGATTTTTTTAAAGTAAAACATATAATTTGTCAAAATTCTGAGGGAAAAACGTGTACCATTCATACACATTTATGTTTCCTAAGGTTACTCCAATTTTATTTCGTTTAAGAATTCCTATTCCCAACTCAGATTATTTGTGCAGGCTTGGGCCTGGGCAAAACTGTGAAGTCAAGTTTGTGTCTGCCAGCCCCTTTACACACCACTGATGTCAGGCTTCCTCTGCAGTCTTCCTGAGTCAAGTATGTGCTAAACACTGGAGATACAAAGGTAAAAAACAGTCCCTGCCCTCAAGGAAACTACAATATTTAAATAACTAGGCATATAGTATACACAGAATAGACTAAGAAGGGTCTCAAAGTGAGGAGAAAGGGCAAATAGGTCAGTGTCACTGGAACAAAAAATAAAGTACAAGAAAGCTGGGAATGTAGGAATGGGCCAGATTACAGAGAGCTTTAAATGACAGAACTTTATATCTGAATCTATTTACATTTATAGCTGAACATAACTGGGAATACCTAGAGCTTACTGACTAGACAAGTTAACATGGTTAGACTGGTTAGTGGTACAAAAACTTACATTGGAGAGATTAAGAGGAAGTGTTGTCTACTGCAAAAGAGGCTAAAGAGGAAAAGGACTGAGAATTGTCATTGTTCATTGGAATTGTCAATTAAGAGATCACTTTAACTTTAGAGGTTGATTTCAGTTGAATGAAAGAGTCTAAAGCCAGACTGTAGATGGTTTAGAACAGAATGAAAGAGAAATGCAGGCACAGATTGTGGGTTGCTTTCTCAAGGAATTTAACCATGAAGGTGAGATAACAGTTAACTAGCAGGGATGGTCAGATCAAGTGGTTTTTTTAATGGATGAGGGAAACATGAGAAGCACTGCAGTCAGAAGGGAAGGCACCAGTAGAGAGGGGGACTGAAGGTAAGGGTTGATAAGAGTGATAGCAGGAATAACAGCAGGGGCAATGTGCTGGAGAAGTCAGGAGGGCATACAATCAAGGACCTGTGTATAGGGGTGTGGGGATTTTTACCTCTTTACCAGAGACCAGAGTGAAGGCCAGTTGTTGGGAACTCCCTCTTCCCTCCATCTACCTTTATCAATTTGTTATCCCACTCTCCACAGTAGGTCTTCCAAAACCTTTTCATCATTCCTCAAACCTCTTATGGCTCTTCCCTTCCTTCACTCTCAGCTGACAACCTTGCCTCCTATTTTACAGAAAAATTGAGGCCACTGGCTATGAGCTCCCTCTTCTCCATCTCATATCACTCATATCTTCTGCCCAAGATCTCCCAAGAAGAGGTGGCCCTAATCCTTTCCAAGGTTAAACCTTCTATCTGCACAACTGCTCCCCTACCCACTTTTGTCATCCCTTCTCTCTCGCTTCTCTTCAATCATTCCCTGTCTACAAGCCCTAACCCTAAAATGTTTATAGACATACCCAAGTCCCCTTGTCCTCAAAAAACCCTCACTTGATCCTTCCATCCCCACTAACTACTGTCTTCTATCTCTTCTGTCCTGTGTGGCTAAACAGCTTCAGGTCATCTAAAATAGCTACCTCCACTTCCTCTTCACCAAAACTGTTCTCTCCAAAGTTACTAACGATCTCTTAGTTGCCAGATCAAATGATCTTTTCTTAATCTCTTCCTTCTTGACCTCTCTGCAGCCTTTGACAATATTGAGCACTTTCTCCTCCATGAGACTCTCTTATCTCTCCATTTCCTGATTCTTCCTTTACCCATTGTGACTGCTCTTTCTTGCATTCATTCAAGTCACACAAACTCATGAAGGGTGTCCTGTGGCCTATTCTGTCTCTATGCTACTTCAGTTATCTTCGGTGGCTCTGGTAACCATTTCTCAGATCTACCTCTCCTGCTCTAACCCTTCTACCCACCTTCAATCTCCTATCTCCCAACTGCCTTTCAGACATCTTGAACTGGATGTACAGTGGATACCTTAACCATGTCCAAAACTACTCATCATCTTTTCCCACAAGTCTTCCCCTCTGTCCTGAACTTCCCTGTTACTGTGGAGGGCAGTGCTATCCTCCAGTTGCCAGACTTGCCACACAGGTTAGATTCTGTTCTCTTCCACGATCTTCTCACTCCCTTCCTCCCATATCCAACATGTTGCCAAGGTCTATTGATGTCACCTTTCCAACACATCTTCAATGTGCCTCTGTCACTCATTTGATGCTGTCATCACCCCGGTGCAAGTCCTCATCACTTCACACCTGGACTGATGCAATAATCTGCTGGCTGGTCTGTTTTCCCCAAGTCTCTCCACTCCGATCCATCTCCATTCAGCCACTAAAATGACTTTCCTAAAAGCATTAAGTCTAACCATGTCCCTCCCTACTCAATAAACTCTCTGGTATTCAATGCCCTTCATATCTTAGCCACTCCCCTCTCAGTACCTTTCCAGTCATTTTATACCTCATAGCAATCCTCATCCTCACCCCTTCAAGTACTCTTTGATCAAGTGATACTGACCTCCTTGCTCTTCTGTGTACAAAACACTCCCTTTCTCAGCTCCTAGGACTTTCTCTGGCTGTTCCCTGGGCCTTTTTCTCCTTTTGTCTGCCCACTGTCTCCCTTGGTTTCCTTCAAATCTCAGTTGAAATTCCTTCTTCTACAGGAAGCTTTTCTCAATTCCTCTTTTCTCTGTTAATTACTTACTATTTACGCTTGTTTGTAACATTTACTGTTTCCTCTATTGGACTGTGAGTTCTTGAGAGCAGCAACTTTTCCCCTTCTTTGTACCCAGGTATTTTTAATTCAGTGCCTGGTACTTAAGTTTAATACATGTTTCCACTGACTAGCATGTAAACATTTAGTTACAGGGACGCATAAAAGACTGATAAGACTCACTCTAGTAAGGAACAGATCCTTATATCAAACGCTTGAAACTAGTTATAGAATTTTAATCATAAATGATCTGATTTTAGGGGGACATGGGAGAAAAAGGAAAGAATATAAGGAAAAGAAAAAATAAAGGCAAGAACCTTTTGGTTACCCATAAAATAACACTCCAAACTACTAGAATTACTGTAAAACTGGCTCTGATGGAAACCTTACCAAAAAAATCCCAAACACAAAAATGAGCAGTTTTAATTGGATATGATGAACAGAATGCCAAATTCATTTCATTCTGTTCTCTCACAGCCTCTAGATAGAAGGTAAAACCATATAAAGTTTGGTGGGGGGGTTGCTATTTTGGAATGAATTTAACAACTATAGTATTTCTGCCCTTTATAAAGCCTGCTATTTTTAAGGGCAGAGACAATGAAGTCGTGGGTAGAGCTGGCCTTAGCAAGACCTGGGGTTTGGTCCCTTAACTTTTCTGTTTCCCAGGCAATCCAATAACACTACTTAGGTGCAGAGCAACTGTATATCTGCATTCCATCTGTAAAATGAGTACTAATTAAAAGTGCACTAATTAAACCACAGGTCTGCCCCCCAAAGAGTTATCAAAACACACACGTTCACACGCTAAGTGTAAAAAATACTGTAATATTTTTACCTGTAGGTGTGCTGGGGAAGTAGGGGAGAAGTAAAATGGTTTACCAAAATCAATTTTCAAGTAACTAAATTAATTCGAATTTGCAGCTCTAACCATTAAACAGGTTCTGTCCAATCACCAAAGTACCCAAACTCACTAGCTGTACTGAATGGTGTGTCCTGTATTCATCTTCACTCCGAAGGCGTTGCTGGAATTTTTCACTGTGCTTTGCAATACAGATTTCCTAAAAGAAAATAAAATGTGCATAAATATAAGCCAGACTCATTTAAAACTGATACCTATTGTAGCAGTTAACTTTAACCTTGCAATCTTCCCATCACATTCATTTAGCACAATCTAGGCATATCAGAGCAAGTAAAATTCCTATGAGGTCAATTTCTAGATCAGTGTATGTAAGACTTGTCTACTCAGTTAAAAATCAAAATGAAAGAACTGTCTTTTATCATCACTAGGATATTTTTTAAAAATACAAAATCAGCAGAGAATGTAGAAAAACACCGGATTTGCAACTAGAAGCTCCAGGTTTGACCAAGTCATGCATGCCACTTACTAACCACATAAACGTGAACAAAACTTTCCAAGTTTGTTTCCTAATTTGTAAAATGAGAATATATAATAACGTCACTATTTATTCATCATAGGGTTATCTGGGAGAAAAATACATTCCTCTATGCTATAGAGCTACATAGAAATGTGACTGTTACTACAAATAATAATGCCTTATGAAAATTTGGCAAATAGACGGAAGAAAAGTTGAAGGATGACGCACGTCACTATTTACACTCACCCTGAGGACTATGGGAGGGGAGGTGTGTGACACAGTGCCGCATAGTTCTTGAATAATTCAGTGCATCAGTTATCTCACTGATGTGAGCATGCCCTTAATGCCTGCAAACTACACCCCATCTCAGCTCGCATACCCAGCGATTGTTTTCCATTTCTCTCCATAAATCCTCTAGAGAGACCTAATAGATATGACATATATTTAACATGTCCTGGGCACTAGAGGCAGCTCTTTTCACCAGCCCACTACATTTTTAGATCATATATGGGATTACTGATTTAGAGCTAGCAGAACCTCAGAGGCCATTACTTTGACAATTTTCATTTCTTTCATGCGCACCATCATTGGTTCTATGTACCAGTATACTCAGGTCAGGTCCTCTAATGCTCTTTGGGTGCCTTCAGTTTCAACTTTCTGTAGAATGGGATATTTCCTGATCTGTAGCCATACAGCACTACCAGAAGTATACTGCCATTAAAGGGAGGGTTTTGTTGATTTTATAGAGAAGCCTGCACAATTTCACAAGGGCAAGTCAGCTAGTTCACTTCTACCTATTTAAGTTTGGGTTAGTTTGACTATCAATCTGCACTGCTTGTTCATGTACCGATGAACCACATCTCCTTTAGTACATGACACAATCAGCACAATGTAATTCACAATGGGAAGATCAAGCTACATATTTGGACTCTCTCCTTTCTGTACTCTACAACAGACACAGGTGTATATATATCTTTTCTTCATGCCTGGTACTGATAATCAGAGGATGATACATTGTTTATATTGCTAACTGTATCAGTTTATTTTGAGATGAGTGTGACATATACAAGGGAGACATCTTGTTTGAGGACAATTTTGCTATACAAACAATGAACACAATGAAGTATTTGTTTACAAACACCTTTCAGACAATTATGTGGCCAGAGAGACATGGTATTCTATAGAATATGGTTTGCAAAAGTTTTTGTGTTTATCAAGGATGCCCTTGACAAATGTGTAGATCATTCTCAAAGACTGTGTAGAGCTGAAAGACGAGGCATGGAGTCTGGTTGTTGCTAAGGTCTTTTCACCTGGTTTATTTTGGTCAAAATTTGCATTATTTTTCCAGCTTCTATTTTACTTAAAAACTGATACCTCAATGCTTTCAAAATTTGTATTGCTTCTAGGTAGGCACCAGTCCCCAATAAATAAGTAGTACAAGGGGGAATGATGATGAATGATGATAAGATTTATATAGCACTTTACATATATCATCTTACTTAATCCTCACAATGTTGTGAGGTAAAGGCTATTACGAGCTCAAACAGAGATTAAGTAATGTGCCCAGGATCACACAACTAGGAATCTTGAGGCAGAATTTGAACCCAGGCCTTCCAAAACCCAAGTCCATCACTCTATGCCAGAGGTGCCAAATTTGGGACCCACAAAATTCCTGAGTACAGCTAAGTAAGATTAAAATATAATTGGGAAATGAAATAAGTAAAAATATAATACAACATAGATAATATTAACTTGTGGTTTTCTAAAACAGTATGTGGTTCACAGCATTTTTAAAGGATTCAAACTCAGGTCTTACTGATTCCAATTCAACAGTCAATCCACTGCACTACCTACCAAGCTGTTTTTTTTTTAAGAATTTAATTTAATGTGGAATGGTAAATCTTATGGTTGCAGAAAATAAGATCCTTCTGGTTCTTTATTTACCAAGGATAGCTCTAGCAACAGTATATATTGCTTCTTGATGGTCTCCATAGCCTGTCAATCTTGGTCTGCTTTTTTCATATTCTTTTCTTTTAAGAGGAGTCAGGATTTTGTTATTCATTATGCAGCAAGGTGGACTGTTGAACCTGACATATAAGCCTGAAACTGGCCCATCTGGAAGTCACCTGCCACAGGCAGGACTTAATGTAACCCACAGAATTATGCTTTTAAAAAAATAACTAAACAGTTTATATGTTTTGATGTAGAAATTCCATTATTGGGAATATTCCTCAAAAAAGTCAAAGACAAAAAGAAAGAACCACGTAGACCAAAATATTCAGTAGCAAAGAAATGAAAACAATGGGCATGCTGACTGGGTCATGAGATGAAAAAACTACGGTCTATGAATGTAATTAAATATTACTGCAACATTTCTTACTGCGATATAAGAAATAAAGACTAGGAAGAATTCAGAGAAACATGGGGAGATGTGTATATTCTAATACAGAATAAAGGCTGAATAACAATGTAAATGAAAAGAACACTAAAACGAAATCTAACACTGTGTGACTGCTGACGTTGTGTTCGTCCTTCAGTGCCATCAGAGAAATGATATGACCTGGACTTGACTTTGTTTTGACGGAGGGAGGGCTGTGCAGGTCACTAGCCTCACCTCCTCCAGAGCCATCTGAACAGTCTGGAGAAGACAGAAGAAATAACTTCCTTCCCTTGTACTAAGTGCAGGCTGCTTCATAGGCTACATTTTCTTATATGCTTTGTGGGTTGGTTTTAATGGATTTTTTTTGTTATGAGGAAAGGCTCACTTAGATTCTTAATCTACATGTTATCCAACCAATAAAACTGATAGTTAATTGCTGCTAACTAACTGTTGGCTGATTAAGTGCTGGGGACACAAAAGGAGGCAAAGGAGTCTGCACACAAGGAACGCATGATCTAATGGGGAGAAAATATGTCAACAAATACATGCAAATAACCTAAATATGGCATAAAGTGGAAGGCACTAGAATACAAAAGGATTAGGGAAGGCTTCCTACAGAAGACAGAATTTTAGCTGGGACTTAAAGAAAGCCAGGAAGGTCAATAGTTAAGAGGACAGGAAGGAGATATTTCCAGGAATGGGAGATAGCCAGAAAGACATAGTGTCTTGTTTGTGAAATAGCCAGGAAGTCACTCTCACTGGATCAAAGACTACGTGGCAGGAAACAAAGTGTAAGGATACTGGAAAGGTAAGAAGGGGCTAGGTTATGGAGGGGTTTAAATGCCATAGAAAGCATTTTGTTTCTGATACTTGAGGCAGGAGAGAGAAACTGAAATTTATTGTATAGGTGGGTGACATGGTCACACTGGTGCTTTAAGAAAATCACTTTAATGGATGAACAGAGGACAAATTGGAGTGGATAAAAACTTGAGGCAGAAAGATGCACCAGCAGGCTGTTACAGTGGTCCTAGCGTGAAGTGATGAGGGCTGACGCTGAGGTGGTGGCTGTAGCAGAGGATTGAAGGGGCATAGCTGAAAAATGTGGCAAAGGTGGAAATTGAGAAGACAGTGGCAGAAAGCACTTGAGTGACAGAAGACGAAGAAGGAGCTCATGGCAAAAGGCTCTCAGTTTTTTTCTGTAAAATTAAGAAGCAAAATTCTCAGCTGAAAGAGTTGGGGAGGGCATCTATGGGAGACTGGGGAGGAGTAAAGAGAAAAGATACTAGAGAGTGAGCTAGTGAGTGGATAAGAGAAGTAAAGTATAGTACAATTGCGCAGGGAGGGCCCAGAGGATGTTCTGTAACATAAATTTGTGGGGACCCAGTAAGAATGGCTGTGTGATTTTCTCCATCTCTGTTCAGAAGCATGTATGTAGGACTGAAGGTGATGAATGGTGGGAGACTTCCAATGCTGAGAGTAGTTGGCAATGTTTCAATAAGAAGGCTAGGGATCAAGGGAGGCAAACACTATAGAGCTGAATAGGTTCGTATTTCTCCTGAGCTCTAGTCACATATCACCAACTGCCTCCTGTATATTTTATACTGGATATCTCACAGGCCTAAAGCCAGAACAGAACTCTGAGGCTCTCATCACCGCTCACCTGGAATACTGCAAGTCTTCTAATGAGTCTCCCTGTCTTAAGTCCTCCCCTCCTAACCATCCACCTCCATTAAAATTCTACTGGTTCTTTACCACTATGAGGATTAAATTAAACTCTTCTATTTGAAATTTAAAAGTATTTACAATTTGACCCCCAGTTTGCTTTTTCAGCATCTTTAGACTTTGCCTTCCCTTCCCCCTAAACTCCTCTTCAGTCAGGTCAGTCTTCTGATGGCTCTTCATACAAGACATTTCACTCCCTACCCAATGCTTTGGCTCTGGCTGCCCAATATGCCTGGAATGTACCTCCTCCTCCTCCTCACCTTCACTTCTTAGGATTCAGTTTCCTTAAAGACTCAGCCTAACTGCCACCTTCTATGGCAGACCTGCCCCCTCAAAAATATTTGTGTTTAATACCTCTATAATTATGTATATTTGTCTTTCCTGATAGAACATAAGCTCCTTGAGGGCAAGGACTTTTCATTTTTGCCTTTATGATCTCATTTTCTAGCCCAGACTACTATGTCTGACACATAGTAGGTGCTTAATAAATACTAGATTGATTTTCTCATGGTGCCCTTTTTGCTTATACTTATTATAAACACAATAGATACTTCCTACTGTCAGCATTAGATCCCAACCCTTCCCAGCACGGCAGGACCTGCCAGGGCTTGTGCTCTTCCAGAGTCACCTCCGTGCCACAATGAGGAATTGAAAAAAAGGTTTATGAATGTTCCAACAACTGCTCCCTCAAAATCTGACTCAGAATTGTATTTACAATTCCACCAGTTATATATAATATTTGTTTATAAGTACTTAAGAGAACTAAAGAGAAAGTGTTTAAAATCCTATTTCCCAGGCGAGAGAACCATTTAAATCATGCAGGAAGTAAAATACTAATATTCTACTCCTTCTATATAGTGTTACCACTCTCAAAAGCTGTGATATATTCATTACCTTTGTAAACAAAAAAGAGATCACAAATCTACTCTTTGGACTGATATGCTGTATCTTACAGTACATGCTTCTAACTTGTTTCTCTTTCACAGTATTTAGAGATGGGTGACTCAACCAAATGCTTATTAAATAAATGCCACTGAAATGATAACATAGCCTACTTGCCAACCAGTAGTTTGCCTTCTGGCAAATTTTGCCAATGGATGTTATGTGTTAGCTTTTTTTTTGTGGCAGATGACTACAGGAGAGTCTGAGCATATGTCTAATAGCAGAAAGTATGCAGCCTGGAGAAGAGGGTGACAGAAAGGCAAGAGCTTGGCAGCCAGATAAAGGGATGAGGAAAGAGTTATAAAACAGAATACATTTAGCAAAAAGAACAAAGACAAAATGGGATTCTTTCAATAATGATGTCTTAAACTCACTTGTTAAAAGTTGTGTATGTACTAACCCTCTACATATAAATAACCAAATGAACAGGGAAGTAGGAACGAAGCCCAAATCTATCACATGCCAGGAATTATCACAAGCAGGACTGCACAAGAGTGGCACAAGAAGCAGAGCATAAAATGGTGCATCCTTGGAAATAAAAGGCTTATTAATGACACTCAAGAACTGCCTTCAGCAATCTTGGAGGATCGTTAACAAGGGGTGTATTTTTACTAACGGTTAGGTTTTAGATTGATTTAACACCAGTCGTAATCACCATCAGGTAAAAAGACAACTTCCAGTACACGTGTCATGTAATTTGGACAGACTTCACCACGGGCTCCAAATAATAAAAAGAGAAGAATAGAATCCTATGCTAGTAAGCATCGCCTTATTACAGATGTCCTACTACTGAACCACTTAGAGGTGAATTTTCCTCTATCTGATTAAGCCAGTATTATTTTATAAAAGGCAAACTAAATTATTTAAAAATTAGTAATCATCATGAACGATACACTTTCTGTAAGCTAATTAACAGTAAAAACTAATATTTGGACCTGTGTGGCTCAATGGCCAAAAGCCCAGTTTCCACATAATTATAGAATCGATTATATTTTCAAGCCGGACAGAAGTAAGGCACGCCGAGTCTTCGGTTGTTCTTGTTGTTGTTTATGCCCAGCACCTAGCAAAAGTTCTGAGAATTCTCCAGGGACCTACTTTAAAAGATTAAGTAGCGAAGGGTTACTTAAGAGATTTTATTTAAGTCTTAATTATATCAGTAAGTAGCAGTATCATTTTAGGAAAATTCCTTAAACTGTTTCCAACCCAGTTTTCATTGGAAACCCATCTTATAAGGTGGTTAAGCAGATCAAATAACTGGGAAGACAAAAGACATCAAGTAGGACTACACAAAGGCAAAGGGCTGTGATTGGTGATCACATATCAATTGGGGCTTTTGCAATACTTGGAATCAGTCTTAGGTAGCTTAAACATCTTTCCCACCAAAAGTATCATTTCTTCCACGTAGAATTGGAAAGCTATTTCCAAACGCTAACAATATTTACTTTATTTATTAGCTAGATAACACTCAGACCTACCTACAGAAGAGTGAAAGTCTTATGGGAGTCTGAAACAGCATGGAATAACAAACGCTGGGGCACCTACTTTTTGAATAAAGTTATAGTGCTAGTAGGCAGTGCTTTTTTTTTTGAACACGGTTTGCAAAAAGAGAATACTTCACTGAGAATTCACTAAATTTAACTCCAGGTTCATGAAGCACTGCAAAGAATGCATGGTATTCCCCATTTTTTTAAGGGTGTGGGTAAGGAGAGAGAGGGCAGAAGGGGAATAAGTAAAGTAGAATGACGTGTGCTGCAAAAAGAGCACTAGAGCAGAGCCAGGAGGCAGAGTCCCAAGGAGATCTGGTACGCAAGATCCTGAAGAGCAGTACCATCCATTCCATCTAACCCTAGTACCTATCAAACACAGAAAAAGGGCTAAATAAACCGTTGGATGAAGCCAAATAATTCTCAGAAAATATGACAAAAAGATGGATCACATGCTCTAGTCTGTTTTGGACTCTAGAGAGCAACAACAAGTGAAAAAAACAACTGCTAATATCATACTGCATTTATAGACGCCAGCAAGACAGTTTAGAAATGAGGTAAGGATCAGTCAAGAAGAAAGGAATTTTCTATATTCAGGAGTTTCTTATAAATAACTGCTTGTTACATAGGATCATGGTATTTAAGAGATGGAAAGGACCACAGAGATCATCTAATCAAACTCTTTCATTTTACATGTGGAAGATCATGCAGGTACATTATCTAATTTGTAAAGCATGAGCAAGTATTATTTTGTGTCAGCTTTGGTTTTCATTCATATTGCATTTATAATAATTCTTATTTTCTTATGAAACTTAAAATTTTAATATTTATAAATGTTGATAAAAGTCAAAATAAAATTAAAATTCATTTCCTTTTTAAAAGTTAAATGAATTCACAAATCAGACTATGGAATTAGGATCAGCATCAGAGAGAGAGAGAGAAAGAGAGAGAGAGAGAGAGAGAGAGAGAGAGAGAGAGAGAGAGGGGAAGGGAGAGGGAGGACAGGACTGAGCTGTGCTCAGAATACTCTTGAGAACACTAAGCCTGCCTGTGACAGACTGGCAGGCACAGGCCACTTCACTGACTAAATGTAAGCAAAGCCTGCTGGTGAGCATAAAATCATTGGCATTCTTCTTTCTTCCCTTGGGGGTGGGGAGTCTACAAAGGAGAACTAAATCTGTTAATTCTTTCAAGCTAAGTAATAAAAAGGTAACTCATCTTCAGGAATTCAATCCTTTAGAATTTTTTACAAATTGATTAGAATTTTCACTGTGTGGCTATGGAAAAGGGATGCCCTAAAAGGGGAATTTAAAATTATATATTTGAGAAAAATTTTAAGAATCAAACCTTTTTGTTTCTGAGGTAGGCTTTCTTGGCTGAAACGCGCCCACGCCTTGCTTCCAATTGCCGAGCTTTCTGTTGAAGTTTCTGCAGCTCCTCCCTCTGGAGATGCAGAGATGCTGCCATCTCTTCCTTTTCAAGCATTGCCTCCATACTTTCGTAAGTGTCATAATATACTACTTCATCTCTCTTTTCTGTTATGAAAAGTCAATAAAATGGGGGAAAAACACATTAATTTGAATCTTCATTTAAAACCCTCCCTCACCTCACGTATGCACTGACCTAACTGCAACAGAGCTGCTACAGCAGTCACAGTGAGGTCTCCAGGTAACAACATTTTATCAGTGGTTAATCTCTTACTTTGTGGGCTTTACTCAGAAATAATAAAAACTATAAGAACCCATAGTTCAGACTCCTCATTAATTCCACCAGGGCTTTCCCTCACTGTTCTTTATTCTCAATCAGTGCAAAAAAACTACAAAATACCTAGCTCATCTTTCTAGTTTTAAGCAGGCCTAAACTCCGGCTGAAACAGTTAAGAGAAAATCAGTACTTGAATTTCCTTTGAGGTTTTTTTTAATCTAATCCCACAACTCATAATTTTATCTAATTGCACAATTCACAATCCCACTCTCCATGGCTGAAGTTTAAGTTAATTTCTTCTGCTTATACAAGTTATGTTTCAGACTCTGAAAATCTCAAGCCAAATGATCTGAATTGTCACCACTTTCTAACTCAGGGCCTCTTAACCTTTTGTGTTGTGGATCCTATCACAATAGGATAAAGCCTATAGATCCCTTTACAAAATAATGCTTTTAAATGCACTAAAAGAACAGTTGGCAAAATTTTTTTCAAAGTTCACAGAACCTAGCCAAAGAACCTGTTTCGCATAAGTATTTTTAATCAAGGCTAATGTTCTTTGAAGAATCTACTTCGGATCATTACACAACAATGGCTGACAAGTGATGAGTATGTAACAAGAGAGTTTTTGTTTCTTTATGTTGTATTTCCCTTTAGGCATACCAATAAGTCAGAGCTTGCTTTCTGACATATACTGTACAGATAATGCCTTGTTAGCACATTTTAAATTGATAGCCTCTTATTTGATTGTTTCCATTTCTATTTCCTCTGCCTAACTGCGCTGTGCTTCTGCATTTCTCATTCCTCAATAAAATACTATTAAGTTCAGATTAGTCCAACTTGACTTTTGAATCTGTACTAATCTTTCACCCTCATCTTCATCTTCCTTCAGCTTTCCTTCCTTTCATTTGTATGCTTAATGATCGTGTATTCTATATCTTATCATTTAATTCCTACCCCAAAAACCATGTGCTCTCCATACTGATGACTGTTTCATTTAGGTCACTATTTCAGGTGGTTCTAGACACATAGCCTTTACCAAGTCATCCAATCAGCTTTGGCAATTACTCTTGAAAGGGGTGTGTCCATTTACTCCACAGTATCTCCATGTACCACACTCTCCTGCCCCAGAACTTAAGTTACCCTTTGAGGTTACCAGATGTGATTTCCCCCATTAGAATATAAATTCCACGAGAGTAGAGACTATCTTTGCCTTTGCATGTCTATTTCCCCAGTACTTGGCAGAAAGTGACTGATAATGCTTTTCCTTTCTTTATTCATTCATTCATCCCATTCGATGTTGAAAATAAAAAATGGTGGGCTTGGGAGTAAACTCATTCACTGGTAAAAATCATAGACACCTACCTAAGCCTAATGATGTCATTTAATACCTAGCAATACACCTCAAATTATTAAATTAAACTTTCCTCACATGTCTTGTCTCCTCACTATAGCAAGCCCGTGAGGGCAGGGACATAGTGTTAAACTCCTCATGATTAGTACAGTAGACTGCAGAAGGTGTTCAATAGAGAACTGAAGCTTGATGCTTCATATTATTGTTGCACGGTCACTACTTTAAGCAGATCTGTATGTGCTGAAACTGCTTGGTAGCTTTCAACAACAGCCCCCAGGACCAGGTTACAAAAAAGCACAAACTCTTAAGCATACCATACCATCTCCCTTTAAAACTAAAACTAGCTAAGGGAACGAAAACTATAAAAACAACTAACTCTTGGCTTCCAAGGGGAACCTTAAACTACTGAATCTGAACGGCCAGAAACGTTATCTTTTCAGCTAAGAGGTCGGAGGTGGCTCTACCACATCAACTAGCTGAGACCCAGTAAGAAGAGAATGGGCTTGATGCAGCAGTAATTTAAGGTACAAAAGCAGCCTTCTCTGAACTGTTCAAATGAGGAAGGAGGAAGAAAAGCTGGAAGTACAGAAGAGAAGCCTGTGAGAGAAGTGAGAAGCATGACAGAAAAGGGGAAATCCCAAATCTATGAACTTCTGTGTGACTTGGGTTTAAACACTGTGCTAAGTCAAAGTTACAGGTTTTGATTACCTCTGCATGGCCACATTTATGGAACACCAGTTCCTGCTAATCATTTTGTATATGCTAATGGCCCCAAAGGGAATAAGGTACCGGAAGAATCAGTGTGCTGGGTCAGCAGTGTCACCCTCATAAACATTATGACTGTGAAACAAAATAAGCAACCAGAGGGGCTGCTACGAGTTACCAGATTCCAACTTTAAGGAATTGTAATAATGTACTTTGGGCATATGTTTATAATACCTTCAGTATTTTCTTTTCCCATTTCTCCAAAGGTGTTCAGTTCAAATCTCTTATATTAAAGATGTTAAAAAACAAAAAAGAATCCACATTATTGAATTCAAATAATTTTTTAAAAACTTGTTTTCATTTTATTTTTGATGACCTAAACGAAACTTCCCAAAAGATGCAAAGATACTAAAAGCCAAACAAACTACTCATCACACCTTGGAAGAAGTCTTTTAAAAGAGTACTTTTGTTAGACTTTTCCTATCCTTGAACATAAATGCAGCCGTTGCTTCCATTTACATTCCCCACAATACTTACAGTTTAACAGGCCTACGGACATCTTTAGGAGAAAAGCCTACTGTGTATACCTGATAGCAGTCTCCTGATGCTCTCAAGCTGAGCCGTCAGCAGCAGCTCCTCGCACTTCAAGATCTCAAACTGCACTTCGTACAACTGAAGCTGAAGGCCATAATAATCAGCCTCCAACTGGTCCAAGAGGGCAATGGCTTCTGTGCCCCCTTGTAAACTCTGCATCTGGACAGAAAAAGAAAGGAATGACTGCTGTGGCACGAGAAAGGATCCCCTTTTAATCATAGTCACCCACATGGCAAAGTAAAGAAAGCATCTAAATGAGAACTCCTGGCTCAGGAAGGCCTTCCAAAGATACTCAAGAGCATCAAATGGTGGTTGGTAGCTGCAGCTGTGAAGTCAGATACGGGGGAGACGCAGAGTCACAGGTTTGCTGAGCAATATGATGGGATGCGGCTTGCATGAAGTCTGTGAGCAAGCAATGGAATGATCCAATGAAGAGGGGATGAATAATCTCTTTGTCACTTACAAAAATGGCACAGGAAGCCAGCAGTCATTTTGGAGGATTGTTTCAAGTATTGATGGTGCTGAGAAAAAATAATAGATGGCCCAAGGACAGAGAGAAAACTGAATTAAGAGGTTATCTGCAATGAAGTCCTGTCTCTGTGGAGAAGTTCTTGATTCCTAATCCTTCACACACACACACAAAAAAGCACAATCTTCATTTGAAAACAAAAGGAGACTAGTGCTGTTATCTGGCTGAGGCCGATGCTGGTGATTATAAGGAAGGACAAGTGGATCAATAACGAGCGTCTGAAATCAGCACAAAGGAGAGGGCCCTCAACTTCTCTATGTTCTATTATGAGATACTGAGCACTCTGGAGAGAACTTGTGCCCTGGTAAAGATAGCTTCTGATGAAGCCATTGCTGAACTTAATACATTTAAGTGAAGAATCATTAAAAAAACCAAACACTAATAATAACTGGGAGACAACTGGACACTGGATAGCAGACACCCAGAAAGATGAAGACGAAGCAGGAAGAGGGGGGAGAATTCATCAGCCTCACCCTAAAATTACACAGCAGACTATATGGTCATCCCTGCGGTCCCACAGTTTTTGTTTATGATTTATGGTTATGTTGATTCTATTTGGATATATAATATTTCCGAAGTGGTTTTTATGTTTAATATTGGGAGAGTAGAGCCAGTTAACATTCTGTTACGTTAATATAACATTTTTATCTGAGGTGGCCAATATGGAGATATGGAATTTTTATGCATGTTTTACATGTTTGGCATAACACTTTTGGTATGCTGTGATTTCACAAGGCCAGTGTTAAAACAGCTTCCATGTTGAAACAAAGAAAACTGCCTACAAATTGGTCTACAATTGGGAAAGGGGAGGAGGAGGGATAATTAGTTCCAGCCACAGGGTTGGAGCACTTGTAGCTGTGGAAAAAATAAATGTCTCATATTACATGTCATACCATGTGGATCTCTGAATACACAACCTCACTATGTTCACCTTTATGACTGCAGTTACAAAAAGTGCTCCTTGAGACAAAAGTCTTCAACCAGTAAATTTACACTGGAAATGGGCAGAAACCGTTTCCATTCCATTATTTGTGAAGCTGCCCTGCTGTCTGCTTTCATTATTTCTGCATATTTTACTACTCATTTTATGCTGTTTGCCCGTCATTTTCAAAGACAATGATGCCATGAGAGAAATGATGACATAACTTGCATTTGACTTTGAGTGGGAAGGGATGTGCAAGGTCAGCCTCATTTTCTCCTCCTGAACCATCTGGATTCAGGGACCAGATATTCCATCAGGATGACTGGAGATGGCCCAGGATGCAATGGGAGACTTTGGCCTTTTTAGGCTAAGGCCTATTCACTACTCACTTAAGAGGGAAGTAACGCCCATTCAGTAAACAGGCCTCTTAAAGAGCTGCAAACTTGGGGTGTTCATCAATTTGGGAATAGCTGAACAAAATATAATACGGTTAGCTCTGCTATAATGCAGCATGTGTTCACAAAAAGTATCACACAATGCAAAACAGAACAATAAAGAAACACACAGCTTATGGGGAAAGTGGGTTCAGGGAGACAATGCTGAAAATTTTCATCAGTGACAAAAAAAAAAGACAGGGTTCAGATAGACCTGGGAAGACTCCCAAGAACTGATATAGAGTATGGTGAGCAGAACATGAACAAGTAATGCAATAACAACACTATAAAGCCTTAAGAACCATGATCAGCACCACAAACACCCCTACAGAAGGGTGTATGGGGCACATATACATTATCCCTTCCCTCATAAGGGAAATGATAGATTCAGAAGGAAACATGAAATAGATTTTTGGATATGACAAATGTGGGCATGTAGTTTGCTTATTTGTTAAAAGATTCTGTTTTTCTTCCTTTTCAATGGGAGAAGGAGTGGAAATGAAAGAAAAAAATGTTAATTAACAGAGGAAAGAGTGACTCAACCATTCATACTCTCTGACCCAGAAATTCCACATGTACCCAGCAAATCAAAGACAAAAAGCGAAAAATCAAGAGCAATAACTTTTTGTGGGGGCAAAGCACTAGGAACCAAATGGGGAACATCTGAAAAAATGAACATATATGAATGTCCTTTGTAGCAATGAGTAACGTAGTAATGAGTGACAAGTGTGAACAACTTGGCGACATCTGTGTGAACAAGTGCAGAACTGCAGAAAACTGGAAAGGGGGGACGGTTCAAGTTAGGAATGGCTTTCAACGTATTTTATATTTGATCACTGGGGTGACAGGGAACCACTGGGTTTTACTAAGTAGGGGGTGAATGGTCAGGTCTGGACATTATGAAGATCACTTTAAGAGGGGTCAGAAGAACCTTAAAGCAGGGTACTAACCAGCAAGCTACTGCAAAGTAGTTCAGGTCTGAGAGGATGAAGACCTGTGAGTGGTGGTGCTGTCCAAAGAGAAAAGGGGGTCGACAGGCCTTAGCAACAGACTGGATGAGGAATTAGGGAGTAGGCTTGAGAGAATGAGAAGTCAAGGATGCCATCGAGACTGCAAGTCTGGGGGAACTGGATACCCACAACAGTAAAAGGAAGTCATCTTTTTATTTAGCTCTAACCTTTCTGTTGACCTCCAGTCTCACATCTCTAACTGGAGGTTCCGTAGACATCTTAAATTCAACATGGCCAAAACTAAACTGATCCCCTACCCTGCAAAAAACTATCCCCTCTTCTCAATTATCCCTCCCTGTACTTCTCTCCCAGGATAGGGTAACTGAGAAGATATCAACAACTATACACCCATATGTCTACTTTTTTCATCTCTATATAATTTTGTAAAAATGATCTATGCATAAAGGAAATAAAGGACAAATGAAAATTCAAAAGAACTGTGAGGTTTCCCAATGCTACACAGAACAGGAGAAGTGAAGAGAGTATGAAATCCCCCTGCATTTAGCAACAAATACTTTCCCACCCCAAAAAAGCATTTAACTAGATATAACATAAACCATTGCCTTAAAAAATGTCCCAACAAAATGTCTTCTTTTATTTGTCCTGAATTTGCTGCAACTTTTTATTTGACAATGGCAAAGAGAACTTCGACTACTTACTTCAGTAACAGAAATACACTGCTAACATATTCTGTGTATGCTCTTTAATTTCTAAAAGTTCAGTAGTGTTAAAGTGTTTTACAAGGAAAAAAAATGAAGTCAGTCTTCTACTATTTTATCCCACCTGAATGAATTTCCTTCCTTAATAGGTAACTACAGCATAGTACATACTTTCACACATATATGAACACAAACATGCTGCACATACATGAAAAATATAGATTCAAACCTCCTGGAGGATAAAGATTTCTTTTTCTTGTTGCTGTCACACTGCCAGTGGCTGGTACAGTAGCTTATTCATAGTATCCACTTAATAAATGGCTGTTGGATTAGACTGTTGTATGCTACTGAAAAAATAGAATTAAGCAGCCACTCCCAAAGTTCAGATTCATCCTGATTGCTTTCCAAAACATTGGTCCTGGAAGGTATTTACTATGTCCTGCTGTTTCTGCTCTCTTAAATTTAGTTCTCTGGAATCTGTGGGGGAATTCAGTATATGTGAAAGGGAACAGGAAGAAAAAGAAGCAGCACTGGTAAATGTGGGTAACAGAAGTTGAGACAGTGAGACAGAATCTTGGTAGGCTCAGCTTTCCTTTTTTAAAAAATTGTCTCAAGTCCAGCACTGCATTTATTATAAATATTCGAGGTCTTTCTTTTGTTTTCAAATTTTCAATTTGGTTGTATCGGAGGGGCTAAGCATTTTTACTAGACAAGACAGCACCTTTAAAGTAACATATTCCCTAACATTTATGTAGTCTTTCAAAAATTAAATTATGGGGTACTATTACAAGGTCTTTATTGGCACAACATTCATATGGGATAGGCTCAATATTTCATTTTTATTCTCTCATGAGTAAAATCACCTTAATATCCATAACTCCTAGCAGACTGACAAGACCCAAAAAGAACAATCACTAATGGGTCAATGTCAACTGTTTCAAGATCAAGTGAAGTATATAAAACAGAGAAAAGTATGTTTACCAAAGCTGTTTACTACTTTCATGGAGGATGTTCAGAATATAGTAAAAAACTGAAGAGGAATCTGCAATAAATATTGAGGTCTTCCAGATGCTCCTGTTCATAGATGCCACTGTTCCAACTGTCCCCAAGCTCTGGATCATTGCTAAGCCTACTAAACGGTTATTCAAAAAAGTAAGGCTTCACTATTAAAGATTAAAGAACACTTTCATCCAGACTATGACACACAGTTACATGGACAACCCAGAATTGGTCCTCAGTACAGGTTTCTCAGACAGGTGTCTCCAACAGGCTATGCATTAGGTCTAGTAAAAAACAGAAGGAGAGGGGGCTGGACGACTGCATAAAGACTTTTTAAAATACTGAAGCTTCTCCCTGAAACAAAAGCCGCCTTTTTAAGATTACTGTTCTTGAAGGTAATGCGATAATGATTGTAGGCAACCAGTCTCTGAAAAGCTAAACTAAGCAGGACCAGGAAAACATTACATAGAATGACTGCAATACCGTAAACAGAAAAAATACTAAACAAATGAAACTACATGGTACCCATCTTGGCCCCAAGGAAGAGAGAGGAGAAGCTACCTCCATTCTGTTTCTCTAAGTGGGGACTACGGGTTTTTGTTTCCTTTTCTTCAATTCACTGCTATAAAGGATGGCTCTCTGAGAGGAAAGAAAGGACAACTAAATTGAAAAATACAAGTGATATAAACAGAAGATACTAATAAAATTTATCTTAAAAATAATTAGCTTAGATAAGAAGACTCAGGGGGGAAGTGCCAATGTGAGAATGGTAAGTTTTCTTCAAGTCTCTTGAAAGGCTTCAGCGTGGAAAAGGGATAAAAATGGTTCTGCTTAGCTAGAGAGCAGAAAAGGGCAACAATATGAAAATGCAGAGAAGGCTGATTTAAACTTAATATAAGGGTGGTGGCAGTGGGGGGGGGGAGGAGAATCCTACTAATTAGAACTGTCCAAAGGAGTATTAAAAGGTCTCCACAGGAAGGAAACTCATTCAGGCACAGGTTGGACTAGGTGGCTTCTTAGGGTATTTCCCAGGTCTCGGATTCTATAATTATATGTGTCTTATATGATCAAAAAAGGCCAGTTCTCTATGCAAGGAAATAGAATAATATCAAAGAAATTAAGTTTGATTTTTTCCCTACTTTTCCAAGTGGAAATGTTTCATCATTTTTATACAATGTTACCTCTTCTTTTAATGCATGTTTCTTCTGCTCCAAACAGATTTCTTTCGCTCTCATCATCTGTAGAGTTTCCTTTGAAACTGCATATTGAAGTTTTTCCATTCTTTCGGCTGCTGCTGCCCATGATGCTTTACCAAATTTTTTCTGATCTGCTCTCATCCTATCGTACACAGCTGTAGAAAGACAAATTATAACAATTCTATTATAGAATTCTGACAATGTCTTCTAGATACCACTGACAACCTATTTCAAAGGAAGAATATGAATATGCAAACTGCTATTTAAGAGATAGATGCTTATGTGAGATATGACTATAAATATCAAATATTTCAATAGTTATTAGGGCAATTAAAAAAATTCCTTAAAGGTCGCAACAGAAATTTTTCTTCTCAAAATTTCAGTCAAAAATAAAGATCACAACACATTATTCATCCCGAGGCACCTATTTTACTGAACTCACTAACATTTACCATTTTCTTTCTTGTGGAAATGTATTCTTAGACAAACAAGAAATAGAAGTAATTACATAAGGTATGCAAATTTTTTTGCGTGCCAACAAAATTAATGCATCAAGAATAATAAGAGAAGTGGTTAAAAGAAAAAAAATCTACCAAATATTCACCAAAAAGGGTGTGGTATCCAAGACATGTGGACAACTAACATAAATATAAGACCAAAAATCATTCCCCAATACACAAATTGTTAAAGGATATAAAAAGTTTTCAAAAGAATTTAACAACCAGGAAAGAATGCTCCAAATCTAATAAGAGAAATTTTAAAAATCAAAATAATCCCATTGTTTCACCTCATGCCTTGCAGGTGTTGACAAAGATGACAAAAGATGTAATATCAGATATTAATGAGAGGTACGGAAAGATAAGCACATTAATAAATTGTTAGCAGAGCTATGGAATCAATACAATTATTCTGAACAGCAATTTGGAAATATGCAAATAAAATGATTAAAATGTCCATGTCCTTTTGACCAAAGAGGTTATTGATATAACCCCCCATAGGGGCCCCATAGACATCGAAGTACTCTTTAACAACACTCTTTGTATCAGCAAAGATTTAGAAACAAAGTAGTTGCCCATTGATATGTGGTTCTCCTTTCTTGGTCATATGGCGCATAACAATTCGTTCCTTGAAATCTCTCCCATGCCTCCCTCTACAGACTAAAGCTAGGACACAACATATGTATCTGGTACTACTGGTCATGTTAATGAATATTAACACACAACATACTTTGGAACATTATTGTGCTATTGGTAAGTGATGACTATAGAGGAAACACAGATTTACAGAGTGAAGTAAGCAAGAGACAAAAACAATACACAAGAAGGCAGCAATGTAAATGGAGAGAACACTCACAAAACAAGCATAGCCCCACAAAGACAAAAGGCCACGTATGGCATTCCTTTTTAAAGATGGAAACTCCATAAGTGTGGAAACTTTGCATATATTGTCAGACTTTTCCAGTTTTTCTTTTAAAAAAAATCCTTGATAAATGACTCTCTGGGTGGGATGAGGAAAACAAACATAGACAATGACTAGGTGTGGCTCTGCCTGAGCTGTGCAGGGTCACAGAGTGATTCGGTGGAAAGTCCTGTGTTCAAGTGTTGGCTACAATTTTTGCTAATTATGTGACCCTGGGCAAATTACTTAAGCTTTCTGTGCCTCAGTTTCCTCATCTGTAAAATAGGATATTAAATTGCACTACCAGTTCTCAAGGGTTGCTGAGAAGAAAACACTCTGTATACTTTGCATCTACTCACACACATCTTCCCTGGTTTTCTTAATTCTTATTTTTTTGTCATAGATTTCTGGCTGTACAATAACTGATACTCCATTACATTCAGACATTCAAGTTCAGTCAGATATTCCCAAGTGATGAGGACCAGTCGTTTTCAGTTGTATCACCCGATATCTGTCAATACTGAGGCATCGGTATTGAGAGATCTTCCTGTTTTTTACCCTCTGAAGAGATATGCTCAATGTGATGGGCACTTGCTCAGGGAGTATAACAAGGTCAGTCATTTGTTGTGCATAATTCCAAACTGATATCCAGAATGCTTTAATTCACACCTCCAGAAACAACAATAAAAATTTTAACCACTCAAAAATTTCTTTAAAGATAATGGGTTTTAAATTTCCTATTGAATATTCAGGTATTTCATTAGAGTTTACATTTGAATAAAGAAAGGCATCCGATACAAGTAGTCTCTGAGTCATGAAGACCTACACTGATGCCCTATTTCTGACACAGGCTTGTGTGACTTGAAGCAATTCACCTAAATTCTCATCATTCCAAACAATACTTAGTACCATATAATTTGCATTAGAAGCTGTTTACTAGGAGCCCTGTACGAAATAACAAGTTGAATTTTTAAAGTTCATTTATGAGAAATAAGGAAAATTTAATAGTGGCAGGTCTCTAATTCAGGTGACAAAAATTACCAGCTCAACCACAAAGTGAAAAAAAATATTGCTACCTGTTGCCATCCCATACACACATTTCAGGAACAGAATCTAAGAGGGAAAAACATCCTCTTAATAGCTGAAGTTGTAAAACTTAAGTCATGAAGTAACAATAAACATGATACTCTTTCTCATACATAGGATGTTCTGCTAGTTAAAATAAAAGTTGGGTCTTTGCTCTAGAAAAAAATAAAGAGTAAAGAAAATAATGCTAAGTAAAGGGCAAAATGATCTCTAACTCTCAGTGCCTGACTCGGTGTCTTGTTTATGGCTGGTGCGTTAGAAATGTTTCTTGAATTGAAGAGTACATTTTTGACAACAGGAAGCAGACAACAATTTTCTCTAGACTGCATACTTTATCCCAAAAAACTTTTAAAACAAATTATTAACACTAAAATTTGCTTCTATCGTAATGAAAAATTTAATTAAATATACTGAATAAATTCTATAAAATATTTTCTGAAGCATAGGTCTTGACTGTGTCACTCTATTGACTGAAAATCCTCAGTAACTGTTATCTCAACAGTGAAATACAAATTCTTTAGTCTAAATCATAAAAGCCCTCCACAATCTATCTGGATTAATCTGAGCCTTCTCACCATATTTCACATTCTTCCCCTCTTGAGAACAAGAATGGTTGCATTTTTTTGTTTTTGTATGCCCGACGCCTGAAACACACAGTAGGCACTTAATAAATGCTTAACTGACACGGTGATTCCAGACTAATTGAACTAAAAGCAGTTTATTGATCTTGACACACCGTCTCTAACTTCGTTTACATGAATAAACAGGTAATTATAACAGGAGCATGTTCCCTCCTCATCTCAATCTCTCAAATACCTAATCTCCCTTAAAGGCTCAGCTTAAGTGTCACTTTTGTTCCATAAAACCTTCTCTGCACAGCTCCTCTACATCTCCATCACCCTAGACAAAATTAATGTTTGGGTTTGTTTCCCCCAACTCAAGCATTCCTAAAACAATGGTTATTAACCTAGGGTCTGTGAATTTGATCAATGCTTCAATATATGATTTCCTTTACAATGCTATGTATTTCGTACATTTAAAAATTACTCTGAAAAGGGGTCCAGAGGCTTCCCCTCCCCCAGCCCCAGACTGCCAAAGGGGTCCAGAATACAAAAAAAGCTACGACCTCTTGCTTGAGTATTGTTTTCTCTCCTGTTCACCTCCTTCCCTTTCCCTGTATGTTTTGACTTATTGGTATACATTGTACATCCTTCTCCCAAAGAACTTAACACTTCTTGAGGACAGGGACAATTTAATTTTGTCTTTAAATCACCCCAGTATAGTGTCTTTTATATTAACAGTTATTAATAAACGACTGCTAACCTGAAACAAAATCCAAGCACTGGTGGTACAAAGAAAAGGTATCTTATATCTTTTACAAGTAATAACAATAACCCCTTTATTTCAAACAACCCCAATTCTGTATAACTCTATTCGGGCAAAAAAATTCGAAAATTCTAGGTTAACAAGATTACCATGTAAGAAGCCTCAAAGCAATTTGAACTGAATGTCTCATAGTTTCGGAGAAAACAAATACTGTAGGCACACAGAACTTTACATGTAGCACTATCAAACAGAAAAATCTTTGTTTAAAAAGAATTTAAGCACAGTTTTACTCTGCAACTTACCTTTTTGAGCCTTAGCTGTTATTTCAAAATACTTGACAGTGAGATCTTGGATCGACAACACAGCCGCGTGGGCTTTGCGTTGCCAGTCGGCATCTTCTTTCTGGAGACTTTCAATTCTACGGGGTCCCAGGTAATCGTTCTCCATGGAAATCTTTAGAGAAAAAACAAATAGCAGCTGAGAATCTTGTATTCACATTTCCCCCAAAATAAAGGTAACAGGAAACATGAATATAAAAGCCTCATATGGTCAGAACGATGCTTCTGGAAAAATCCCTTTTGTGAATGGAGGATGGATTAGAAGGACAAGGCTTTTAGGCAGGCAGACCAAGCTATCTTAATGGTCTCTAGGTCTGTCTATACCATGATGGTAGCAGTGTCAGAGAAGAAAGGGGCAGAGTTGAGGCATACTGAAAAGATGAAATCAACCGGTTTGGCAAGAGATTGATACTGGGAGGAGGGAGGTATGAAAACGAATGGAGATTCCAGGATGACATGTAGGTATGTTCACTACAGTAACAGAGAGAGAAAGGGAGGGGGAGCAAGGAGAGAGTTTAGGGGGAGAAATAATGAGTTTGGTTTTGAATAAATTGAGATTAAAGTGTCTACCTGCCCAGCAAGAAGACAAAGAAATGTAAATTAAAATCACTCTGAGGTACCAACTCATACCTA
>CM053769.1:699776002-699809489 GCA_028658325.1 Potorous gilbertii | reverse complement strand
TACCTCACAGGCTTGTCATAAGGATCCAATAAAATAAAATTTGCAAAGCACTTTGCCAACCTTAAAGTACTATATAAATTCCTAGTTACTATTAATTAATGTTAAGAGCTTTGCTTAGCAGAAGCACAACTGTACCATCTATGAGAAGTACAATCTTTATAATGTGAGAGAAAATAGTGTACAATGGTGCAAAGAAAAGGCTCTTCACTAAGATTCAGATGACCAAGGGCTTGGGTCCTTCCACTGGCCAATTATATTTTCCTCAGTACTCAGGTTTTCTATTGTGCAAAATGGGGTCATGGAGCTAGATGAGCCCCAAGACCCCTTCTAGCTCTAAATTCTATAAGTAGTCTTGTTCTGAATCTTCTCAAGAAAAGAAGCAATCCACTTGGATGTCTGGTAAAAATTACATCACCCGTTTAAAAAATCAACCTGCTAGTACACTGAGCTTCCTGTGTGTATTTTATTTATTACTAGAGTATGTTGTTGTGTTTGTCCTTCGTTTTCAAAGAAGAAGATGACATTGGAGAAATGATGACATGACTTGTACTTGACTTTGTTTTGAGGAAGGGAGGGCTGTGCAGGTCACCAGTCTCCCTTCTCCTGAACCATCTCCAATGGTTTAGCTAATCAAAGAACAAATGTACAAATGATGCAGTAAAAATAAACTGCTTGATATTCATGTCAACTGTATAAGAAAGCTTGGCAGTAAAACCAATACACACACACACACACACACACACACACACACACACATACACACGAGTGTAGTGTCTCTATTACATATGTGGAACACACACACATACTATATTTGTATAAATACACACACACATAGATATGGTCTATGTATACAAACATTGTTGATCATTCTTCATTTTCGAACCAGACCAGTGACATCATGGGTGATATCTTGACTTGCTTGTGAATTGAATTGAAGTGAAGCAAAGTTGCCCAAAGTCATCAGCCTTACTCTCTCTTCCAGAGTCCGTCCAGTGACAAGACAAAAGCTGAGACGATTGGAGATGGCCCAGGAGGCAGTGGATGGATGGCCTTCCATGTCTGACCTAGCCCTGAGTGCTCCATAGCATTTGCTTCAGCTACCTTCATGGTTGTTGGAACAAATCATTCCCATATGCCCAGTCTACTGAGGAAAGTCTTCATATGCTTGGGGTGGACATCCCCCTGACTCACCAATCAGTGAGTTGTCTGTCAGTTACCCTCAATCTGGTCTAGCTCATCTATCTAGAAGGTTTGTTTACTGAGGTGTGGCTGCTGCACATGCTTCAGTTTCATGGAGCCACAGGTGAGAATTGGATGAAGGGGGTTACCAAAGGTGGATGAGTAGCCCTGAAAAGAGGTCAGCAGCCCTCCTACTAGAGGTGATAGTCCTCCTTGAACACCCATATGCCCCTTACACACACGCATACAGACATACATACAGACACACACATATATATATACAACAAGATCAGTAAAGGTGACTCTTTTGCAGATGCACCATTCAAATATTAATATAAGAATTCCTGAAGCTCTAATATTTTGAAAGACTGACACGATTTTCTATTTACCATAGACTACCTACTAATTCACTTTTAAATTAATTGAAAAATCAATAAATATTATCAGGGATGTTTGAGTGCAAGCATAAGATTCCTAAGTTAAAATTCTACACTACTACATTTAAACACTGAAATTTATCAGTAACCATGTTCATGTAAAAAATCCAAGAACTATTTGATAATCTAAACTGTATCATTTCAAAAGGATTGTTTTTTAAAGAATATGCATAAGAAATGTCTTTTTTCAATGGCATATATTTTATGATTGGAGGTTTTTTGTACAAGACACTGTAATAAATATTTTTATTTTAACTATTTCAATTTTTAATTTAAAAAAAAAGACATATGTCCCTAATTGACAATGAAGAGTGCTACTTGTCTCCTGACAAAGTTGATTGACTCAGATTGAAGAATGAAACATATACTTTTGGATATAGCTAATTCAGGAATTTGATTTGCTTTGCCCATATTTATTATTAGGATTTTGTTTCTTCTTTCCTTTCTCTCCCCTTTAGGAGGTGAGATGGGAAGGAGAAAAAAATAAATACTTATTAAATGAAATAAAATAAAAATTATATTTTTATAGCAATATCTCCCTATAGATAAGAGATAAAATTTGTATTTTGTGTGAAAAAACTACTTCCCCTCAGTGGCACATAAGAGACATAGAGCAATTTGTTCATTTATTCGTTCAACAAAGATGTGCTGATCACGTTATTTACATAGTGAGTTACAGTACTCCCTAAACCCATCTCTTCTCCATTTTTCTATATTTTTGTGGAGAGTTCTGCCATTTCAGCTTTAGACAGAGAAGCAGTAGAAAGATGATTGAACATCAAAGCAGTATTAATCCCACACTACTCTAACCTGGTACCATTGTTGTAATAACAGACCTCTCACCTTATCCATTGAAGGACTCAGCCTCAGTCCCAGTCTGTCCAATTCCCCAGTGCCCAAGTTCGTCCTTGTGTGATCTGCCCAAATTCTCAGGGAATAGCCCACTCTTCCTTGTTCCCAATACTTGCATTAGGGCTTCACTACAACCCTAACTGAACCAATAGGACTTTAGCCTGAAATTCTAGCCCTGAAATGCTATCAGATCTTATTGGCACTGAGTGCCTGACAGGTCTTACTATGTTTATCATTATTCAGATCTCATTCTTTCATCTTTTTCAAAGGATTGAAAATAGAAAATGGTCCTGGGAAAAGCTGTTGTCTTGCTATTAAGTCTTTCACACTATGTTCTTCCATCTACCACACAGGTGAATGAAAGAACTGGTTTTTGTTACTGAATACAATTGTTTTCCTGTAAATTCACCTTTTGTAGGTTCAAGGAATGTATCTTCAGGATGATTACCATTCATTATCATCAGACTTGTCTGGCATGGTAGTCTCCTGGCCTGCGCCTACCACAGGACCTCCTTGACGCCAAACACGTAGGTCTCCACCTGCGGTCTGCTGTCTTACTCCCTTGTTTCTCCACCTACTCTTCCAGTATTGTTCCCATCTCCTATTGCTGGACTATCCTCAGGTCATCTGCTTGGCCCCAACACGTCTGTCTAACCTCCAGGACCTGACTATCCTGTCTATCCAGTTCTGTGGTCTACCCAGGAAACACATGGGCCCCCAAGCAAAATATCCCAATAGGGCTCTTTAAGCCTGAAGCCCCCAGAATGCCTTTGAGCTTGTCAGGGCTGTCTGGAAATTAGCAATATTCTGTCAAAGGTTTGTAAGTTAATGTAGACAGAATTCTTAGTTTCTTCATAAAGATCTTCAGCAGGCTCCTCCCCACCTGATGGTAGAAAGTGCTAAAGAATGTTTACAGATACTTTGACAGAGGGAGTTCCCAACTACAATAATGCAGTTGCAGGTAAATATCTATTATTGTAAATTTTATGGGACTTACACATTCCTTTTCATTTGAATGGAATGTCATCGAAATACATAGGAACTCTGGAGCTTAGAACTGAAAAGAAACTTAGAGATAAGAGAATCTAGCCCTCTCATTTTATACAGCTGAGGGAAGCAAACTTCATCCTCCACACCCAAAAATGCTCTTCCCTGTCCTCTCCTCCTGTGCTGCATTCCCTAAGGAGGGGAAATTCCACCCTTCACCTTCCTAGAGTTCACTCTTTGACTTGTGCCCTACTTCGGCTTCCTTCCAGTTTTCTCTTCCTTTTTGTTCAGTCTCTCCCTATGTCCCTACTAGTTCCTTTCTGCCTCCATACTCAGAATTCTGCAGTCATTAAAAATCCTTCACTGGATTTTGCCATCCCCTCTGGCTGTTGGTCTAAATCACTCTTTCCTTTCCCAGCTAAATTCCTAGGAAGACTAGTGTATCCTCACCACCTTCTACACACTCATTTTTTAAATCCCTTCTAAGCCCACCTCTCTCTGGCAAGTACCTAAGGAAACCAAAGACTTCTTCATCTCTAATTCCATCGGGCCCTTCTCAACCTTCATTCCCTTTGACTTGCTTCAGTTTTTAACACTATTGACTCCTCCTTGTGGACACCATCTTTTCCCCTGGCTTTTGTGACAGTCCTCCAGGCTTTCTATTCTGGCAGCCTCCTTCACTGATATAGCCTCCTCTCACTGCCTAAGGGTGGATGAGAGAGGGAAGGGGGAAGGAGGGAGTGAGGAAGAGAGAGACGGAATCAGAGAGACACAGACACCCAGAGAGAGAAAGAGAGAGAGAATCACAGAAAAATAGAGAAGTAGGACAGTTTTGAAAGCTGGACATAAAGTCTATTCTATCCATAAAAGGAAAAGCAAGCTCTTTATAATAGAGACTCAGTTTTACATACATTCTTCCCCTTCTGTTCTACAATGTATATGGAAATGGTCATTTTGTGGGGTACTTGTTAACTTCAGAATAATTTTTTAGAAAGAAAAATTTGTTTCCTCCCTTCTTCAGAGCTGGTATAAATCTCAGTGTTTCAATGCATTATATACAGAAAATAACTAATTCCGAAAAGGAATTAGTTAACCAGTCAACTAGTATTCATTAAGCACTTTTACATTACAGGCTCTAAGTGCCAGAATTGAACTTTCTTACTTTTAAGTACACTGCATAGTATAAGCTGTAATATAAATGACTGATGAGAAATATTCATTCAAACTAGACAGAAGATAACCTAGGGATAAAAAGTGTTAATATGTGAAAATTATAACAGCTAACATTTTATGGAGCTTAGAGGTTTATAAAACACTTCAAATACATTATCTCATTCGATACTTAGGCCAACCCTGCAAGGTAACTACTTGAGTTATTAGAATTATTCATATTTTACAGACGGAGAAACTGAAACTCAGAGAGAGTGTTTATTGCTCATGGTCCCACAAATAGTGTCAGAGGCAAGATTCAAACTCAGATCTCACCTGATTCCACATCCCATCCTCTTTCCAGTATGCCACACTACCTCTTGAACTAATCTAGATTCATAAATTAAAGGATATTGATGACATTCTGATTATTTTAATTTATCAAAGTATAGTATCTTGTTTTTAAGTTAACAGTCATTTATTAAGTGCTTATTATGTCCCAGGCATTGTGCTAAGGGCTGGGGATACAAATGCAAGCATAAAAAAAAAACCCAAAAACAGTGCCTTAGAGCTTACTACACTCTAAGAAGAGATGAAGACACTCAGAGCTAGAGCATTGTAGAGAACCTTCAAAAGGGTCAGGAGTGCAGCCTGGAGAGAAAGGAAGACACAGCTGACCTGGGTCTCTTCTTTAAAAGAAAGGTTCTGGGAACAACCAGGCAACCAAAGAGAAAGTCCTCAGGGCCAGAGAATGCTTCTACTGAATGAAATCCAAGGCTAACCAAGGTGAAGAGGATTCTGGAACGTTGTAGAATAAGTCCAGGAGAGTCAAGAATGCATCCTGGAAAGGAATGAATGTAGAATGAATGCTTCTGACTAATCATTTCCAAACATATTCCTCCATGTCCTCTGTAACAAAGAATAAAATAGAGAGACCAAAAAGTCTGCTTCAACGAGATTAACCAACACTGACCAATTCTGGTAAAGTATACCTCAATCCTTGAGAGTAGGAGAAGGATGAATCAATAAAAGAGAGTAAAAAAGCATGATAGAAAGTTAGGAAATCTAGAAAAGAGCAATGGTGCAGAAGCCAGGGGAGGAGAGAATATGGAGGCATCATTCCTCCTCCCCCTTCAAAGGAAAAAAGTGCATTTCCTCATGTCTTCTTTGGGGATAAGCTTGGCATTGATGAAATAGTTGAGTTTTCAGTTCATTTTTTTAAAATTTTGATTAAATTTTTGTTTTATTTCTTTTATTTTCATTTATTAGATCCTCCTTGTTTGCCTAGGGTAATGCAGAGACATAAGCGGTAAGACATCCACCTACATTTCAATGAAGCAGAAAAAAGAGGCAAAAATTACCCTATTTTCAAGTAGTTAAGGAATTCTAAGAACTCTAGTAGTTTTCTATGTATGAAAAAGAACCAAAAGAAGGAAACAGTTTTAAGCTACAACTGTAGGGCTTGGATACGCACCATAGACACAGGGGAGAATTCACCGCCAAGGGGAACTTGTAGGGTCTGGAGTACTACATATCCTCTACAAATAGTCCAGACACCCTGCCTGGAGGGACGGAAGTGCTTTTTGTCTGAAGGTAGCAGGTTGTACGAGACAACCTCCTAAGGTCACTTCAAATTCTATGAATTAGATTCATTCCCCTTGACCGCACGGTCACAGAATTTTCCAGAACTAAAGTCTTAAGCAGCATGTGCAACGCTGAGGACAAATGAATCTTTCACTGGGATCCTTAATGCCTTCATTGTCTTCCCCATGTTTAAATGAGTAACCCGAGAATTACCTTAGCAAACTTTTTTTTCGCATGAATCTATAAATAACCCAGCAAGACATCCAATAAAAGTCAGTTGTTCTTATGCCTCTATTCAATGAGCTGGCAGGATACCAAGAATGTAGGTACAAACAGCAAATATTGTAATGCTATGTCAACAGTGTCCTGTATTGCTAAATAGGTGTGAATCACTTTAAAATAAGTCAATAATTTATTTGGATTTAGAGCTAGAAGTTATCCTAGAGGGCACAGAGACCAATTCCCTAATTTTACACTTGAGCAAACAGTGACCCAAAGATTTACCACAAGCCACAGAACTGTGGATTCAAAACTAGATTTTTTTGATTGCAAATGCAATGTTCTTTCGGCATAGAGTGAGTGCATGAAGCACTGGACTTGGTTCATATTTTACCTCAGATACTGTGTGACCCTGGGCAAATCACTAAGCCTCTCTGACCTGCAGTTTCCTTATCTATAAAATGGAGGCAATAAAATCATTTACCTCCCAGGATTGTTGTGAGAACCAAATGAGGAAATGGATGTAGAGAGCTTCGCAAATCTTAAAGTACAATATAAAGGTCAGCTACGCTGAAAAAACTTTGCTTCTTAGTTACTGATGCAAGGAAGAGCTTAGCTTCCTTCCTGATGGGATTTTAAGTAAATCTGTAGGAAGTCTTCCCCAACACCTTCTAATTCCAGGGCCTTCTCTAGGTTCATTATCTCAGGTTTATCCTCTATATAGTTTGCTTTGCATACACTTGTTTGCATATTGTCTCCCCATTAGATGGTAAATCTGACCAGTCACAAGTGAACCCACAGTAGCTTGACCCCAACATTTTAATGTCATTGGTTGTCTTTGAAAAAGAACCATGAACAATAAGACTGAAAGCTCCTTAAGGGTAGGGACTTTTTGCCTCTTTTTATATCTCTATCACTTAGCAGAGCCCCTAGCACATTGTTGTTAAGTCTTGCCTGACTCTTCATGAGTCCTGGATCATAGCATACCAAATACTGGCCACGGGGTTTCCTTGGCAAAGATACTAAAGTGATTTGCCATTTCCTTCTCAAGTAGATTAAGACAAACAGAGGTTGTGACTTGCCCAGGGTCACACAGGTAATAAGTGATCGAGACTGGATTTGAACTCATGTCTTCCTGGCACTGAGCCAAGCCCAATGCTCTACCCACTGAGTCACCTAGCTGCCTGCACATAATAGGTGTTTAATTAATGCTGATCAATTGATTGGATGATTGAATACACACCCAGTGAAACAGACGTACTGTGGATGAATGAAAATTTCTTTTTAAAATATTATCTCGGCAAGGTTTGAGCTTTAATGTTAAAGACCCTGTAAACATTGACAACATCCAAAGTAACAACTACTACCGTTTTTTTTCTCCATATACATACTAAAAAATTCCAGGCTTCAAGCAGACACGTCATCATCTTTAGCATTTTGTTGGGATCCCTGCAGCAGGAGCTCATCTCTGCCTCCCTGCTCATGCTGTTTACCAAGGCTGACATGCCTCCTGCTCTGAGGGCTTTCCTCACTCATTTAGCCCACTCTGATTTCTTCCTTTTCAAACTCATCTGCACCTTTCAATTTTTCATTTGTTCTTTACTTCGTGTGTGTATGTATTTTCTCTAGCCAACTCGATTTGAAGTTCTTTTGAGGTTAGAAACTGTGTCTAAACTTCTTTTGTATCTTCTGTATCTAACAACCCAGAGGTAAAGAATTGATAAAGAAGACTTTTGAGCTTGAAGGGATTTAAGGGATTATTGAGTCCAACCCACTTATTTTATATATGAGAAAACAGGCTCAGAAAGTTTAAGGGGTTCATCCAAAGTCACCTGGATACTAAGGGGCTGGAGTGCGATCTGAACCTCACTTCCTTTAGTTCCATATTCATTGATCTTTCTACTGTACCACATTGACTCTCACATAATGTGGGCTCATTGTGTGGTGTTTAAAAAGTTCAAGAAAACTATTTCTGGGTAATTTAATAATTTCATTAATAATGCCAGTATGTTTATTAGTAAAAGGATGATCACTTGGCTGTCTCCCTCTTAGACCATAGCTGTGGGCTCATGGTTTATATGCCCATTGGGAGATGGGTGTTCCCAAGGATGGCAGTCAACTCTGATTGGCTGACAGTTGATGAGAAAATGAATATTACAATGAGGGACTTTGATTATGTCATTTACGACTAAGTTGCCCTCAGCCTTGGTCAATCTACTCAAAGAATTTATTCCCACCCAAACTTGAGTAGAGCACAGTGGCTTCCCCACCTGGGTGGGATCTGATAGAGAAGTTTAGCTCAATCTTCCAAGACTGAGGTCTTGAAATGAGGATTAAAGAAAAAGGGGGAAATCTGAATCCCCCAAATCATTGGTTATTAATAATCATGTCTCTCATTATTGTTTATTTATTGTCTTATACTTAATGCTAATCGTTCAGAAATGTCCTGGGACAATTTACAATCCTACTATTGTTTTATTTTGTTTAATGTTTGGCAGACTATTTTACATAGTTGGATAAAATTATTGTATTACACAATTGAATTACAGTATTAAGATACAAACTCATCTCCTGTAGGCTCATTGAAAGCATCCTAGGGAAAATTCCAATAGCAGTCTGCTTTGAATGTCTTCCTGCTCTTAAGTAGTTTTGAAGTGTCTTGTTGTGTAAATGAATAAGTAAATGAAAAAAATATTTATTAGTGCTCATTAAGCGTGCCAAAAACTGTACTAAATGGTCAGCTAGGTGGTGCAGTGGATCGAGTGCTGGGCCTGGAGTCAGGAAGATAGATCTTCTTTAGTTCAAATCTGACCTCAGACACTTACCAGCTGTTGGGTGACCCTGAGCAAGGTATTTAACCCTGTTTGCCTCAGTTTCCTCAGCTGTAAAATGAGTTGGGGAAGAAAATGGCAAATCATTCCAGTATCTCTTCCAAGAAAACCCCAGATGAGGTCACAAAGAGTTAGACGTGACTGAAAAAAAAGTCCTGAACAACACCATGCTAAATGCTGGGGGTACAAATACAAAAGCAAGGCAGTCCCTGACCTCAAAGAATCTATATTTAAAGGGGTGAGGATGAGGAGGACAATGAAGTTCATGGTTCTTTGTGTAGAGACAGTCACATTTAGGACAGTCTCTATAATTTGAAAGCTTTTCATTCCATATAGTTCGAAGGTTATTCCTTTTGGAAGTTGCTAAGTAGCCAGTGTGATGACATCTAGTTAAAAATATTATTGAATATGTCAATTAATATTTGTGGTAATGTTCTAGTTTTAATGCAATTTCTTCACTAAGTTCTCAAGGAAATTTAGGGTTTTCACCTATAAAACAGGTTCTTGTCATGTGATAATTTATGAAAGAGCACGAGCTTCCGAGGCATAATTGCAGATTTTTGCGTGTTCTACGCTGGGTAACCATTTTATTTGTGATCATGATCTGGCCCTTATAGAAGATCCCAAGGATCCTCTGAGATCTGCATTTGTAGCACAAGGATTTGTGAAATGGAAGACAGTGAGTTTCTGACGTAGAACTCGAGATTCTATCTTGTTAGATATGGGATGGGAGATCAATATTTGCAGGCTGCTTTGACAGGTTGCACTTTGAGTCATTTCCTTGAATAATCTGCATTGATCACTAAGCCTGAGCTTCTTAGAAATAAGCCATTTATGCATTTTCTGGTGGCAACAGGCTGCACCTGAATTGCCCTCATAAACCACTTTGTTTCCATCAACATATCTGGATCATGCAGCTGGGTACGCACAGAGGGCTCTGGACCTGGCATCAAGAAGACCCAACTCCACATTAATTTCTATTACTTACTGTTTGTGTGAGGCTAAGTGCCTCATTTCATCTGTTTCCCTCAATTTTCTCAACTGCAAAGGAAATAATCATAGCACTTGCTTTCCGGGGTTATTGAGAGGATCAAATGAGGTATTTGTAAAGCATTTTGCACAGGGCTTGGCACATAGTAGGCATTCTATAAAAACATTTCCCTCTGCTTTCCCTCTGTCCACATATGGTTGGATGAATTCATGTAGATGTCACCCACAGAAGATCTTCTGACTCTATCCTTGCATCTTAGCCAATTTATAGGTTCCTTCCAGAGTTAAAGCCACTTTCAGTTGTATTCAACTCTTCAGGGGTGGGTACCGGTTGTCACTCTTTACTACCACTCAATGACGTTTGTTCTAAAAGTATTTCTGAAGATAATGTTATTACTATGGTTGGACCTTAGCAATTACTTTTTGATTGGCAGCTGGTCATCTGGGGCAAAGCTGGCAGACCAACAAAGATACATTTCATCATTGGTAGATGGGAATTTGAACCCAGGAGCACATAGATGAAATCATATTTGGAGTAGAAGAACTGTAGCACTTCTACTTTGTCAAGGTTTTTGGAGGTTAAATACATAAGATGATCTAAATGTCTTAAGCTGTTTAGATATCTTTTTGTAGTCTTTCTTCATACCCAAGCTATCTCTAAGTAACTATTCAGTTTCCTGAAACTAAGAAGCTGGCCATCTTAAGCAATTTGTTTACCAAGTATGTTTACTATACTGGTTAATATATTGTCAATAGATTGACCAAATTTTTTTCTCTATATATACACTCACACCCACTCCTGGATGACAGACAGCTGTAAGGCATCTTTTTTATTAATTTGTAATGAGTCCAGGAGGGGCCCCTTATGCAGAATGATATCCTCCCAAAATACATTCCCCAGATTCATCGAGCATTAAAATTCCATTAACAAGGCTTGAAGTCCACAGTTAAAGATGTAACTTAAAATGCAAATACCTATGAAAGAGGTAGCGACACATCAAGAAGATGTAAAGGATAAAGAATATTAATTGGGTGAGTCCTAGCAGCACATTATGAGGAGGGCAGAAGGAAACACTACAGGGGAGGAAAGGGCAGAATGGCAGAGTAAGAGGCACTATGTGAAAATCAAAACCAAAAAAAATAATTACTGACTTTGGAACTTAGCACAGGGTGGATCGTGTAGGCCACAGCCCCTTTATCAATTAAGAAATAAAATGTCAGGTAAAAAATGGAGTAAGGAAAGAGTTTTAGGTGGTGTACTGAAACCATTTCTATTCCATGTTGTGGGTAGATTTTCTGAAGGACTGATGGGGGGAAATGAACAGGAACCATGCAGGATAGGAAGGGGAGGGGAAGGAGAGGATCTGTGTCACTGGAGGGAGAGAATACACCTAGATAGATCAAAACTGCCTCACTGCCAAATGTTGCATCTTAAAAAAAAACCAAACAACATAGGATTTAGGCATTTCTAATGCCTGCTGAGTGATTGATTCTTCTGTCTATCAATTACTAATCCTTGGTGTCTGACCAGAGGGTAACAATTTGCACCTAGATAATGATACTCAGCTATTACATTTTGCTCATGACAAACTACAAGCAAAAAGCTGAGTAAAAATCATCATCAAGGTGGTTGAATGGAAAAGGAAATGGGATAGAAAAGTAAGAAGAACAAGTGATAACAGAGGGACAATTCATAAGCTTCACTGGACCCTGTGTAATACCAAGAGACCCGGAGGAAAGTCCATAAGATATTGGGTGGACTCCCTGTGGAGGATCTATGGAAGGAAGGACATAGATAAGAATTATGTGTGTTGAGAAGCATGAATGGGTTGGAATCTACCTGGGATGGGCTTTCCTACACATGTCCAGCTCACCGAATATAGAGACACCCTGCTTCTGGGAGAAAACATCCTGTGTTCCCCTACTACAGGGTGGCCAGAATCTGTTTACATTGGTTGCAGAGCCAGAACAGATTGTATTTTTAAAACTATGAGCCTAAGATAGTCATGGTCTATTTTTCCATGGTATCCAACGAGGGGAAATGATCTTGTTCACCCACAGGAGGAAGGCAGGTGGCTCAGTGGACAGATTGCTGGGCCTGTAATCAGAAAGAACTGAATTCAAAACTGGTCTCAGACACATACTGTGTAACTGTAGTGCCAATGTGACATTCACAGTGCCTGCGGCAGCTACGAATATGCCAGCACCATTCTGAAACGCAAAATATAAAAGTCTCCACATGGAAGACAGAACTAAAACATTTATTCAGACACCAGAAAACCAAATCCATCATAGCAACAAATAAGTCCATCATAATAACCAAGAAGTCTATACATATTATCAGGCCTTCCCACAAATGAACACCTTCAAGCAAAATGCCCTTGTCTCACTCACAGCCAGCTGCCGGCTTCCTCCTTCCCTCCTAGATCTGACTCAGCTCTGCTCCAGTTCCACAGGCTTCATGTGACTCAAACAGTTCCTTCTACTACAGGCTTCATGTGACTCAAACTCATGGGACTCAGGCTTCCATGTGACTTAAGCAGGTCACACAGGCCTATTAATGGATGGAAAAGATCTTCCCATTCCATTAAAAATACATTAACGCTACAGTAACCACAGGTGAATCATTTAACGGCTATCTGCCTCAGTTTCCACAACTTTAACATAGAGATAGTAATACCCTCTCAGGGCTTTGTGTGAGGATAAATTGTGATGCTCTTAGCCACAGGACCTGGCTCGTAGTAGATTCTTCCTTCCTTCCTCATCACAGGCATCACAAACGAAACTAGTAAGGGAGGAAGAGCTGCTTTCTCTTCCTTGCCCTTTCACCTTGTAGCCCTGAGAAATAGGCTTGAGTTTGAGGTTTTGGGTTGATTTGTCTCATCTGTCTTTTTCTGTTGTAGAAGCAGTGGGTAGAATCCCAGCAGACCCAGAATCCAATCATGGTGACCTCAAAGCAAAGATTCCAGGCTGGATATATAATCAGCTAGCTCACCAGGAAAGTTCTGAGAAGTCAGGGTGCCCAGGACTCAAGTCCAAGGGGAACTTTGGACTTGGAATTTGTTGAGACTGTGCTATACAGGAACCACACAGTTTCCTATATAGGAACTTAAACAGTTAAATTCCGTAACCTAAGCTGTAAACCTAATCGTTTTTGCCTCCCTAGAGACTGAGATAATATAAGTGGGGGATTATCCGCCCCTCCAGGATTTTGGGAGAGTATCTGTATGTTTGTTTTTTGCCATGCCTTCGTAAGAGCTAATTAGGCAGTTAAGGGGTTAAATAGACCTGGGGATCCTTGAAACTGGAGAAAACATCATCAACAGGGACTGAGGTCAAAGATAGAAACACCAGAGACCCTCAAACTTCCTTAATGGTCTCAGAGAACCCTGGGGGAAGGGTGAAATGTAACACACCTGGCTTACCGGCAAAGGGGCCAGGGGAGGCCCTGTTACACACACCCAAGGAGAGAGTGTCCACATTGATAACTCTGAGGCTGAAATATTGAGGTACTATTGTTCTTATGGATCAGCACCAAGCTGGAGGGCCTTTGACTATGATTACAAAGCAAAATGAAAAGAAGTTGTTGTGTCTCTGCTGCTCTGTGATGGCTCATTTCTTCTGATGGAAACCCTAAACTCCCTGTACCTGGTCCTTACAAGGACAGCCAAGTGAAGGAGGTCAAGGGTGGGCCAAGAGGCAGGCACTCAAACCTACTTTTGATTCGGCTTCTACAATAACTTGCTTTGGAACTTCAGGCAAGGCATTGGATCAAAGGATCGTAGATTCAGAGCTGGAAGGGACCTCAGACTCTATCATGTCCAACGCCTTCATTTTACAGATGAGGAAACTGAGGCACTAAGACTTGCCTAGGGTCATGCAGTTATCAAGTCTCTGAGAGAGGATTTGAACCCCAGGTCTTTCTGAATCAAGTTCAGTGTCCTGGCCACTGCAACATTCACCAAATCTCTCTATTCAGAGTGTTGTAAGAAAAAGACCAAATCACAAATGGCAAGACCTGGGTTTTAGAAGTACTAGCCAGCTTGAATTCTAACTGAGCTGGGACAAGGCACAACCTCTCTGAGCCTCAGTTTCCTGATTTGTAAAGAGAGGGGCTTGGAATAGATAGCTCTTTCAAGGGCTTGACAGCCGTAATATTTTATGATGCTTGACTGATTTTCTCTACCAATGAATGAGAACCATTAGCCACCTTCAGAATCTGCAGGGTTCTGTGGGTCATTGACTCAGCTATTCCCCTGGGTTGTGGGGAAGGGAATCCACCTGCTGTCAAAGTTGCTGGGCCCAGGGGCAGCTAGGTGGTGCAGTGGACAGAGCACTGGGCCTAGAGGTCAAATCCAGCCTCAGGCACTTACTAGCCATGTGACCCAAGCCAGTCACTTCACCTTGTTTGCCTCAGTTTCCTCATTTGTAAAATGAACTGGAGAAAGAAATGGCAAAGCACTTCAGTGTCTTTGATGAGAAAACCCCAAATGAGAGTCACAAAGAGTCAAACACGACTGAACAATGACAAAAGGGAGAGCAGAGGAGCAAACAGGGCAGCTATAAATGGAAACGTAAGGGATGGGTTTGGGGGTCGAGCTACAGAATGGACAAAAATACCCACAATACATTGCAATACTCCAGTGGATCTTGCAGTGGGTCTGTGATCTTTCCTTCCTCAACAATGGAGATACTGAACTCACTCAACAACTTACCTAAGATCATTTGACCACATGACTGCAACACTGTAGTCTCTGCCTCACTGTAGGGAGTATAGACTTTCCCTTTCACAAAGCTGTGTTTATAAATAAAGTCCAATGTTTATAGAGCAAGACCTACTTTTAAAACACACACTCACACACACATGCACATGCATTCACATGCACACACACTCACACACATTCACACGCACACTCACATACACACTCACACACACACTCACACATACACACGCACGCACACACATTCACACGCACACACGCATACTCACACATACACACACACTCACACATGCACTCTCTATCTACCTGGCTAGCTGCCAAGCCCATCCTGCAAAGACAAGCCGTCAGATGTCAAGAGCACATCCATCATTGGGTTAGGACTTTTGCAAATAAAATTTTTTTTAAAGCAGTGAGATTTCAAGTAGTCTCAGTCCCCTACACCTGACCTCTTTCCCCTGAAGAGAAGATACTTCCTCAGCTGCTTTTTCTTTTTTGTGCCTCAGCAGCTTCTGCCTGGATTCCAGGTATGAAGGCCAGGAGGGAAGAGAAAGGCTAGCCTGCCTCAAGCAAAACCTCTAACACCACCAGAGGTGGAGAGCAGCTGAGGCTTCTCCAGGTACATGTTAGCTGCTAAGCCTGTTAAAAATACTTCAGACCGAATGGAGGATGATAGAGTTAGGGTTAGAAGGAAATTTAGAGATCTGATCCAACGTTCTTATTTTACAAATGAGGGTGGGGAAATGACTTGCCCAAAGTCACTCAAGTAGTAACAGTGGTGGCACTTAGGATTCAAACCTGGGTCACCTGGCCCCAAATTCAGAGCTCTTTCCATTACTTTAGAATTACTGCCATCTCTTTGAGACTATTTGCATTTTTAAGCTGGGGCCATTTCCAGCTGTCCAGATCTATATCTTGCCACTGGACTCAGATGACTCTGGAGGAGAAAGTGAGACTTGTGACTTTATACAGCTCTCACTTAAATTCAATTCACCTGCATGTCATGATATCACCTCCCTGACATCATGGTGTTTTCTGAGAACAAAGGACAGACTAACAGCCATTTCCAATTTATACTGGATATAACTTAATTGTACATATTTGTTTGCACGTGTTCTCCCCATTAGAATGTGAGCTCCCTGAGAGCAGAGGCTCTCTTTTTACCTCCTATCTCTCCCCACCACTTGGAAGAGGAGGAGGGTGTAGAAAAGGGATGAACATTTTTTTTAATGAGCTTACTATGGAGCAGCTAGGTGGTGCAATGGATAGAGTGCCAGCCTTGGAATCGAATGGACCTGAGTTCAAATCAGACCTCAAATGCTTACTAGCTGTCTGACCCTAGACAAGTCAGTTAACCTCAATTGCCTCCTTCCACTACCACACCCCCCAAAAAAACAAACAAGAGCTTACCATGTACCAGAAACCATACTGAGTGCTCTACAAATATTACCTTACTCTATCCTCACAACAATTCTGGGAGGTAAGTATTTAACACAGTGATTGGCACATAGTAATCACTTATTAAGTGCCAGCTAACTGACTAATGTAGATCAGAAAATTTAGATCTAGAGGAGACCTCAAAGGTCATTTAGTCCCACCCCCTCATTTTACAGATATCACTCAAGTAGACCCGATGGGACCAGGATTCTAATCTAGGGCACCCAAACTCATATCTTTCAACAGACCATGATGCTGGATGTTATTGTACAGTACTGCCATATTATTTTCTAAAACCACTCACAAAGTACAATTTGTCTTTATTAAAAAAAACTTATATGGCATTGTATATTCTAGACTGTGTACTTTGTACTCTAAGTTAAAGTTCAAAGGTATGAATAAGTAAAAGTCTTGCTTATTTGCTTGGTAGAGCAGCTCTCTAAGGACTGTGCTTGATGGTGTGTATTTAGCATTTTGTAAACAGATTTGGTGTCTGCTAAATTTTCAAAAAATATCTGACTATATGTTGTTTAACCCAAATATATGTTATTATATATATGTTATTAACCCAAACTGATGTGAAATTACTCATTTTCTCTGAGTATACCTACTCTGCTTCACCTCAAACATGTTTGGTTTCAGTGAAATTATCTCAAATTACTTAAAAATATAAACACATTTGTCTTCAAGATCTGCTAAGATAATAGATTTCTGCAAGCCAGTAGTGGGGTCCAAAGTTCAGAAGTTGTGATTCAAACCTGACTCTGAATCATTCAGTTCTACAAGCATTTATTAAGTTACTTTGCTGTGAGCTGTGTACACAGAGATAGTTTCTGCCCGAAAGGAGTTTCCCTACTACTGGGAGGATATAACATACATATGACGGATGTCTTTTTTTTTAATTAATCTTTTTGAACTGATGTCTTTTGTTTTTACATCATTTTCATTTCCAAATATATCTCCTCCATCCTCAATCCAGTGAACCATGCCTTGTAGCAAAGATTTAAAAAAAAGAAGAAAAAAAGTGAAGCAAAATTAGTCAATACTTCAGTAATGTCTGCAGCACTTCACTTTTTCAAAGAAGTGGAAGAGGTCTATCTTCTCAACTCTTTTCTACGGTCATTGTAATTACACAGTGATTAGTCTGAGCTTTATCCTTTCTGTTTACACTGTCATAGTCATCATGTACGTTGTTTTCGTAGTCTGCTTACTTCACTCTGCATTCATTCATGTAAGTCTCCCTGTACTATTTCAAACTCTTCATGGTCAGTGTTTCTTATAAGACAATAGTATTCCATTCTATTCATGTACCACCAACTGTCCAGTCACACCCCTCAGAAGTACTGCATTGAATATTTGGCATAAATAAAATGCTCGCTCTCTCTTTTTCTCCTCCTCATTGTTCCTCTCCTCTGTCACTCTACCCTTCTCCTCCTTTCCCCCTTCCTTCCTTCCTTCCTTCCTTTCCCCCTTCCTTCCTTCCTTCCTCCCTCCCTCCCTCCCTTCTTCCTTTCCTCCCTCCCTCCCTTCCTTCCTTCATTCCTTCCCCTATATTCCTAACAATGGGCTCTTTGGGTCAAATGGCATAGACTCCAGTTACTTTTTTTCAAAGCATAATCCCAAATGCTTTCCACAATGTTAAGTCAATTCACAGTCCCACAAATTCTATATTAGTAGACCTGTCTGCAACTTCCCAACAGTGAATATTTCCATCTTTTATCACTTTTGTCAATTTTCTGGGTGTCAAATGAACCCTTAGAAGGGTTATGACTTTCATTTCTATTATTATGAGTGATGTGGAACAATTTTTCACATGGTTGTTAATATGTAATGGGGCCACTTCCTCAAAAAACATGCTTGGTTACTAGTACTGGGAACATGCATGTCCCCTATCTACATATGGAAGCTCTGTTCATGTAGGATTCATCACGGGATTAAGGTCTTTTGTTGGCTATGAATCAAAACTATAGGCACACTAAAGGGTGGACCAGTCCCTTGGCCTCTCTCTAAATCTTTAAAAATAAAATAGAAACTGCTCTTCTTATGATGAATAAAAGCCAAAAGTTCATTTCAGCTTTTATGGATTTTTTTTCTAACAAGAAAAGTTGCTTATTTGGTTAAGAGACTTTGGCAATAGTTACCAAAAAAGGTTCATTACCTTAAGGATATTTCAGAAGGCAAACATCTAAAATTCTTTTAGCTTACTATCAATGATTGTCTTACCTAACTTTAAAAGCTTGTACCCTGATTTTTACTCCAAAAGTCTTCTTTGTATCCCTAAGGTCTTTATATCAGAAGCTGATTGTCAGTTGGCCCTGCTGGGGATCAGCGCCTCTTCCCTTTGGTGACACCTCCCTTTAGCTTCATTTTAACAGAAGCATTTGTAGCTGTTCAGTTGTTTCAGTCATTTCCAATTCTGCATGACCCCATTTGGGATTTTCTTGATGAAGATCCTAGAGTGGTTTGCCATTTCCTTCTCCAGATCATTTGACAGGTGAGGAAGGGTTTACTCTAGGTAAACAGAGTTAAGTGAATTGTCCACGATCATACAACTAATAAGTATTTGAGCCAGATTTGAACTCAGGAAGATGAGTCTTCCTGACCCCAAACCCAGGACTCTATCCACTGTGTCACCTAGCTACCCATATCGCCTAGTTACACAGTAAAACAAAACAACGATGACAACAAAAACTTCACCAAATATCATTTCAGGCACATGGAAAGCAAAAATATTCATATATAAATCAAAAGAATCTGTCAGATTTGTAAATGCAGTTCCTTATGCCCTTTAAATCATGCCCAGTAAAGCTCTGAGATGAAACTAATGAACCAAGGTATCAATTAACAAGAATTACTCATGTTGTTGTGATAAAGCCAGTGTAATTGCCCAGATGGAAAGCCAGAGGGATTTCCAATCATGATGTCACATGGGGCTTTCTGTGACCTGGGCAGAGCTATTAGTACCACTAAGGGAGCAATTCCTTTTCCCAGCATAGCAATAGACCAAACTCCCCTAAATCATTTGTAAACTACGCTGTTTTAGATGGGATGTACTACTCTTTTCCACTATCAGTGCTTCACATTTCCATCATTTTTTAAGTCCAATGAGTCATTCAAAGGTCTAAACCACAGCCATTGACCTGTGGCGTCCCTTAAGCAATACTGAACGACTACAGAGTCCAAAATGGTACTAACCAAGGTTACAATGTGGCTCTGTCCAAGAGTTCTGATGAGCACACAACACTATTTTGTATATTTCTATGTCGATCTCCTCAGCACCTATTATGACAATGTGCAGGTACTATACCACATCAAACATTACAACGTAAGGTACAAAGGATTACACAAACCACAAAGACGCTCTCTAACTGCTGAATGAGGCAGATAATAAAAACCAAAACACCAACAGGGAACAGAAAGAAAAACTTCAACATTCAGGGAAGTAGCTGGTACTGTGGTCAAAAGACAAAGAAATTCTGGTCTAAAATTGAGAGTCTTAGGGGACACGGGAACTTAGAAGTAAGACAGTCCATCCTCCCTTCTCCCCCCACCATCACTTCTATAGCATCATTTTCAGGGGTCAGCCTCCTTCTGCACAAGCACTTCCTGTGAGGGGGAACTCATTAACTCTGAAGTCGTTTCCTTTTTTCATCACAGCACTAACCATAATAAAGTGCTTCATTAAAGTGAGCTGAAATATGCCTCCTTGTAACTTGCCTTCCTTAGTTCTAGGGCTACCCTCTGGAACTGTGTAAATCCCCAGAATTTTTCACTTTTCTTTCTTTTTTAAAAAATGAGTCCACCACATATTTATTCAGGACTTATGATGCAAGTCATTTTGTCAGGTGTGGCACATGAAAACACAAAAAGAAAAATAAGTTTTCTCTCAAATTCCTGATCACTCAAGGAAGGACAATACAGAAATAACTAGGGATATTAGGAGGCTTCCAGGAGAAAATACCTGAGCAGAACCCTGGAGGAACCTCAGGGTTCAGAGGTGGAGGTGAAAGGCGGGGACCTGGGATGGGGCAGGGAAGGAAGGGAGGCAGACATATGACAGATAGAATGCTCACTTTGGGGAGCAAGAAGTAGGCCAATTGTCTGGAACACTGAAGTGGTATGCAATAAACTCTGAAAAATAGGAGGGCTTATGATGTGCTTTAAAATATTGAGTTGAGGAGCTAGTATTTTATCCTAGAGACAATAGGGAGCCCTAAGGCCTTTGAGCAGGAGAGTATCATAGTGAGATTTGTGCTTTAAAAAAATAATCTTGGGGGCAGCTAGGTGGCACAAAGGATAGAGCCTTGGCACTGGAATTAGAAGGACCTGCATTCAAAATCCAGCCTCAGACACTTACTAGCTGTGTTACCTTGGACAAGTCATTTAACCCAAATTGCCTCAAAAAAAGGAGATAATTTTGGTACCTGACTGGTGGTGGACTGGAGAGGGGAGAAACTGAAAGTCAGGCATCCAATTAGGAGGCTATCACAATAATTTGGGCAGAAGGTGCTGAGGGTTTGAATTTGGGTGGTCACCATTATGAATTTTCACAACATCTTATTTCAGTTCTGAAAACAAACTACAAATAATTCACTATGTTAGTATCAATTTCGTGATCATTTTAAAGTAATTCCCTTCCCAGATGACAGTCTTCAACATTTGAAGTCTGTTATCATGTTTCCTCTTCTGCTACCCCGCCAAGTCTTTTCTTTTTCCTAGACAAAATAGCACAATTTCCAGACCCTAAATCTTCACTGCTACCTTCCTCCAAGCCAACAAATCAATTAGTTTCTTGGGTAGTCACATCATTCCACTAAGTTCAATTTGAGTTTTCAATCACTTAAAACCTCTAGAACAGAGATGGTGAACTTGAAGCTTCAAGGTCACATGTGGCTTTCTAGGTCCTTGGGTGTGATCTTTTGAGTGAGTCCAAGTTTTATAGAACAAATCCTTTTATGAAGGGGATTTGTCCTGTGAAGTTTAGACTCAGTCAAAGGGCCACACTTGAGGACCTAAGAGGGGCCACATGTGGCCTTGGGGGTCGCAGGTTCCTCAGCCCTGCTCTAGGATTTTTATTGCTGAATGAATGCTAAATGAATATTACATTTCTACTATGCTTGGAATGCAACAACAAAAATAAAAGAATCCTTGCCTTCAAGGAACTCATATTCTATTTGTGGGAGAGAATACTTACAGCCAACAATGAACAGGAAAAGGACTTTTGGTCTGGAGATAAGCCAAGTGTCTCCCATCCTCTATTTACACAACTGATTTTTTGAACCTTAAATGCAGGTTCTTACATTTATCCCTATTAAATTTCATCTTGTCAGTTTGGCCTAGATCTTTTTTGGATCCTGATCCTGTCACCTACTACATTTGGTCTCTCTCCCAGTTTTGTGCCATCCACACAGTCAGTGCTTTCCAAGTGAAATGAGTTCCAAAGGCTTGAGTAAGTCCTATCATATGTTCTGAAGGGTAGAAGCCCAGCTTCCTCGAGTGATAGTATCCTAGCTATTTAAGTCTAGCAGGAGCCGTAAAGCCCAAAGTTATTTGTGAGACAACTGAATCCAAGACGCTCAAAATCTGTCATTAATTTCCTGATCTACTGCTTAAATAAGAGACCACTGCAGAGATAGACACCCAGATGTCTGTGTGCTCTGTGCTGCCCACAATGGCAGACATGTGTTATGCAAGACTGAAAGCCCTTTCCAAATAGCACAGGGAAAACAGCTCTGTTTAAATTGTTATGCCAGGAACAGAAAAAGACACTTTAATAATGTTGTTTTCCCTACTGAATGAATTTCAAAAGGGAAATTAATTTCTAGAAGTATATAGCAGCAAGAGTGTTTATTTCTACAGTCTCTTCCTCCTCCAGAATTCTCCTCAACTGCAATAAAGTAGAAAAGGAAGGTACATTGAGTTGATCTTCTGTCACTAAAACAGTCTGGGCAATTTTTCATGAAGTCAGTTCACCAGCAAGGTGGCAGAGTTACCTCCATGAGCCCTTAGGTAAAGAAAGAAACAGAACAATAATATTAACCCATAGACCAGCAGGCAGACTGTCCAATTCTCCACATGGAAAGTCTGCCTTGGAGATAAGACTTTAAAGTGATTTATAGAATCGAGGCTGCTCAGCCTAGACTCCTTCCATAAGCTGCATAAGAGGAGGCAGCTGAGAAGGTGACGGCTCCATTTCCATTTGCATCTCCATCCATTCAGCAGCTGTACCACTTCCTCCACAGCCCTATTCTCTCACTTCTCACTCTTTGCAGCTGGCTTTCTTCTGGTCTTCTATTCCTTTTCTAATCATCTAGAGAGTCCCAGGGGGCCTAAAGCAGCGAGGATAAAACAAGTGGTTGTCAAAAAGTAGAGATAATCTATTCCAACCCATACACTTCCTAGTTGTGTGACCCTGGGCAAGTCGCTTAACTCTGTTTGCTTGCCTCAGTTTCCTCATCTGTCAAATGAAGAAGGAAATGGGGAACCACTCCAGTATCTTTGCCAAGAAAACCCCAAATGGGATCATGGAAGAGTTGGACATGACCGAAAAATGACTGAAAATCCTAATCCAGGTATTTTATTGTTGAGGAAACTGAAGGAAGATTACAGAGGTAAAGAGACAGCCCAGTACAATGGAAAGGACACTCAGCAGTTCTTGAGTAGATCCCAATAACTAGTTGTGTGATTTTTGAGCAAGTAACTTCCCTACACATCAGCCTCTTAATTTATAAAATAATGAGATTGGACTAGATGATCTCTAAGGCTCCTCTCTAATTCCATAGCTTTTGATCTCACGCTTGCTCAATATCACATGACAACTTGTGGGAAATGACAAAAGACCCTCCTTTTAAGAGATGAACATGAAAGAGACATCTGATAAAGGGAAAAGGAAAAAAATGAAATATGGACCCAAAACTCCTGCTTGAATTTCATTTCTGTAGATGTTTCACTTTTGTTAGTATACCAACTTTCTATCATGGAAAAATTAAAGTTAATTATAACCAGGTGTAAAATTCTTTTTCCTTGACCTCCTTTATATGAATTTAGATATCACAGGCATGCACAGAGTATCAGCCAACAAAGCCTTCTAATGATCTATGTTTAACTATGTTAGACACACAACCCTAGTTCAGGTTCTTAACATTTCTCATGGTCTCCTAATTGCTATCTCTCCCTCCAATCTTTACTTCACACTTTGTCAAAGTGACACCTAAATCAGTAGTCTAACCTTGTTGCCACCCTACTCAATGAGCTCCAGGGGCTCCCCACTGCCCCTAGGATTAAATACAAACTCTTTGGTTTTCAGAAGGCTTCACCATATACCTCCAGCCTACCTTCCCAGATGTTTTACACTACTCACCTTTAGACCCTCTGTGGTCTAACCAAACTGACATATTCAATCCTCACAAACAACATTTATTCCAGCCTCTGTGTCTTTGCACTTCCTCTTTCTCCTGCCTAGAATACACAGTCCTTTTCATATCCCCATTGTAGAGTCTCTTGTTTCTGTTGCTGTCCAGTTGTTTCAGTCATGTCTGACTTTTCCTGACTCCATTAGGGGTTTTGTTGGCAAAGATACTAGAGTGGTTGGGCCTGTCCTTCCCCAGCTCATTTGACAGATGAGGAAACTGAGGCAAACAGAGTTAAGTGACTTTCCTAGGGTCACATAACTAGTGTTTGAGACCAGATTTGAACTCAGTCTTCCTGACTCTAGGCCCAAAGATCTGTGCCACCTAGCTGCCTTAAACTCTTTCAAAGTTCAGATCAAACACTACATTCTTATGAGATCTTTCCTGATCCCTAAAATTGCTAGACTCTTCTCACTCAAAAGTATCTTGCATTTACTTTGTATATATTTTTAAGATGCTTAAATATATATATGTTATATCTTTTTTAGAATGTAAACTCCTTGAAGGCAGGCATTGTTTTTCCCCCTTGATATTCTCTGTGCCTAGCATAGCTCCTGGAATACAGTCAGGTGCCCATAAACATTTGTTGATTGATAGACAAAGAAGAAGAATCTTGTGCCACTTTATGATTCCCCATGATCCATAAAGAGGAGGTTCTTCAACTGACTCCCAGAGCAAAGTAGCATCCAGCATTACTTGGTCAGAAAAACAATGGTTCAGTAGGAGTCATGTTGTTCACAGCCATGCATATAAACAAAAGCAGGCAGAAGTAAGGGTGGTGGAGGAAGACTGTGGCAGTCATTATGTGGGACTGGCATACAATTAATTCTGTTTTGTTTTTCCCAAGCTAATCATCCAAGCCTCAGGAACAAAAGCTGAGAGATCAAGGCTTGTTCCAAGAACAGTTTTGATATCATTAATTATGTTGGTAAATAAACTCAGAATGAGTAAATGAAAACAAATGAAGCCATATTTCAGCACCCTTCAAAAGGGAGTGTTTGCCAAATGGAAAAGTCCTAAATGATAGAGAAAAGAGGAGAAATGTGAGTATACGCACATACACATCTAAAGAGAGTAAAGAATGGAAAATGAAGAAAGACCAAATATCTCTAAAACGTTAAATGTTGTTTTAAGAATATTGGAGAGAGAATCCAACAGGAATTTGCATGTCATTCAATTAGTCACCTGTAGAGTCATCCAGAAAAGAGTGCCAAGACTTTTATACAACTTACGTCTTCAGATGCAAAGACTAGTTGGACAAGTTTTCAGACAGGAATTAAAATTAAGGCAAAAGCAGCAGACACCGCCATTACATAGCAGGCATAAGGTTCATTAATAAAGAGAAGATGTATGATACATAAGTAGAATTTTAAGTGAGATTTTTCTAGAGAACAGTACGAATCAAATATCTTGGCACATTCACAATTAACAATTAGTAATCTACTACATAGTTCTACAATTATATCATTCTGGATTCACAAACATAATAACAACATTCTTATCCTTAAGAACTCCTTTCATGTTAGAATGTCAAGCCCTTTAGAGACATTATCTCATCAACCTCATAACACACATGGGTTGGGCGGGTCATAGTGCAAAGACTCGGATCATAAGAACTCTTGGTTCTCAAATTGCTAGTCTAACCACCTAATTAAGCTAAAGCTGAGGCTCCATGTCTTTGGAAGACTTTTGATGAAAACAAGATGGAAAAAGAGCCCTCAGTGAAGTCCTGGAGAAGGTGTAGTCTCGCAGGTTTTTTCCTAGTAGCAATGACTGGGATGAGGCAAAGACAATCAATGGAAGAGACTGGAGGACACTATGCATCAAGGTGATTGCCACCCTCTCACACATCACTGCTTAACTGGAATAGCAAAGAATTGGAGGGTATTGATGTCACTGGTATCTTTCCCAACCACTCTTAATCCCAGTGCCTTCTCTTGATTAATTATGTCCTAGTCACCGTATTTCACCCCATAATCATCGAATACTTTGTGTCAAGTTTTTGCAAGAAAGTGGGGTGCGACCATTATGTGAAGCTTTTTAAGAAAATGTGCCAGTATTACTTAAAAATAATTTATTACCAAACTGGTTTTGGTTCAGCATTAGGATGCACAGAATACTCTTGAATATATGTTCAAATTGGGAAGATGCAAGTCTTGCCATATCATGTAACTTACCCATGGCAGCTTGCTGGCCCACTCCCCTTCAGTCTATAGCTCCTCATTGGGTTGAGTGACAATACCATTAGTATTAAAGACTCTAAACAAACCAGGCAAGCTGGCTTTTGAAAATATACAGACAATGTAAGTTTGTTGAGAATTCAGGGCATGTGACTTTTAAGCAGGTTGATGAATAGAATTGTACCATGCAACAATTATGAAATGAAAGGCTATAAACCAACTTTTTGGACTTAAAAAAGCAGGATGAAACAATTACGCAGCAAAATGCAGTATCCTATCTATAACTTGTTTGCACATATTTGTTTGCCTGCTATCTCCCCCACAATTAGATTGTGAGTTCCTTGAGGTTATCTCAAGCGATTAGTACACTGACTACCACTGAGTAGGAACTTAAATGCTTATTGATTGACTGATTTGAGTACTAAATTGGATAAATGGCATAGGGGATAGGCCAACTTGCAGGTTAGGAAAAGCATAAAAAATTGAAACAGGTTAAAGCCTCTCAGGTTGATGAGAAGGTAGCTGGAAGAGTGTGAAGAGTATAGATAAAAGAAATGCTTTCTAAAAAATAATATTCCAGAATATTTGGTTTGGGAACACTCCACAAATGAGGACGTTTTGAGACAAATAAAAACTGAGGAAAGAGGCCTAGACTAGGGCTTTAGCTCTGGTTCTACCATTAATTGGCATGTGACCCTAGAAAAATAATTTCACTCCTTTGGACATTTATTTCCTTATTCCCTTATAAAATAAAAGGGTTTCATTAAATTATTTCTTTTTTCTTTTTAAAGTTTTATTCCTATCTTTTGCTCTTATATTACCTACATTTCCCAATATATGCCTCCACCCCCTCTCTATCCCTTATAACAAAGCATAAAATGAGAAAGGGGTAAAAATCAGTTCAGCGAAACTAACCAACAAGTTTGACATTATCTGTGGACTGGATTATTTCTAGGGGCAATTCTAGCTTTAAAATATATGATTGTATGGCAGTCATTTTTTAAAATTTAATTTATTTTTTAACATTTTTTTTGAGTTCCAAATTCTCTCCTTCCAGTCCTGCCCCCACCTATTGAGAAGGCAAGCAATATGTTATCATTTATATATGTGAAGTCATGCAAAAACTTCTATATTACATGGCTATCATTTTTATACTGCTAAGCAAATTAATCTCATCTCTCTCTCTCTCTCTCAGGGCCAATCAGTTCACGTTCCACTAATCTTCCTTCCCAACATCTCTCTTATTTCTCTCTTCTCCATTCCCACTGCCACCTCCCTCGTTCATACCCTTACCACCTCTTGCCTCTTAGAAGAGCCTCCTAATTTGTCTCTGCTTCCAATCTTTCCTCCACTCCATTTAGCCCATAACTTCCCAAACAATACCCATGGTATTCTCTTGCTCAAAACCTTTCATTATGTCCGTTTCCTCTGGGATAATTTACCAATTCCTTAGCCTGCCATTAAGGTCCGACCTAGCTTTATTTCCTATTTCTCTTCTTCATATACTTTGATTTCAAGATAAACTAGATCCCAGACCTCATTCTTCTCCCACTTCTATGCATGGGCACAAACTATTCTTCATGCCTACAAAGTACACTTTTCTTTATTCTGCCTTTAGAAATTTGTCAAGTCTTGCCTTCTCCATGAAGTCATCCCTGATTCCTCCAGCTGAAAATGCCCCTTTCTTTCTCAAATTTCTCTAGAGCACTCAATCTCAATCTCCTCTTGACCTTTATCCACACCACAATCCCTACCCAGTTATAGTCCTAAAAGCCCTTTATGGGCGGGGAGGGTGTCATTGATAATCTTCATATCTTCAATACAGAGCACAGTACCTAGAATCAATCAATAAGCATTTGGTAAGCATTTACTCTGTTTTAGTCTCTGTACTGGGTGACTATAAATAATAAGCAGCTAAGTGGCACAGTAGATTGAGCATTGTACCTGGAGTCAGGGTGATCTGAGTTCAGATGAGCTCCAGATATTACTAGTAATAGTTACCCTGGTTTGCCTCAGTTTCCTTATCTGAGCTAGAGAAGGAAATGGAAAACCATTCTAGTATCTTTGCCAAGAAAACCCCAAATGATGTCACAGAGAGAGACCAAAAAATCACTGGCCTGTGATTTTATTGCTGTCAGTCCTTGGTATAAGGAAACTCCTAAATGAGAAGAAATCCTCTACCAACGCAGGACAGTACCTTCTCTGAAACACATATCCTTATGTAGCGCACTAAGAGGTTAGCGACCTGTCTAGGAATAGTCATACGGCCAAAGTATCAGAAGTAGGGCTTGTACCCAAGCCTTCTTAGTTCCAAGGACAACTCTCTGTTCATCACACCCCACAGACTCTCAGCACACCCAGAGGCCCTTGACAAATGATTCAGACTGTATTAGATTCTCTTGATACTTTAGACAATCATTCATTCCCCCTTCTAGAATATCCCCTTGCTCTCTTTTCGCTTCTTTATTCTGTCCACTCATCAAAGCCACAGAGATAGCAACCAAATGAACACTCAGCAGACTTTTGAACTCTTGAAAGGACTCGAATCTACAGATTCAGACTAACACCTTCACCAAAGTTTCAAATTCACATACATGTAACTATATTACACATCAGCTTTTCATTATTCATGCTAATGAAGGAGTCATTTTTATCCAAAGATAGTTTACCCTATCCCTTTTTGTCACTCACATACACTGCCATTGGCTCGTCTATCCTTTGCCTTCACTTAGCAACACTGCTTAAAGCATCCACTTCCATCTGCACGATGGCAAGGGAAGCCAGGTCAGAAGTACTGTCATCAGAGGCGGGATCTCCTGGATCATGACTAGATGGCAGAAAAATCCACTCAGGAGCATAGTGGGGAGATGGTCCTATGACCCGTAGCCATAAAGGATGTTTACTCATTGGTAGGCAGCTTGTAAGCAAAGAAGGAATAAAAAGTCCATGGAGATATATATCTGAGCTGGCCATAGTATAAAATGCTCAACAAATTTCCCAAGTTGGATCCTGAATAGGGAAATGTTAATTGTGTTTTTAAATAGCATATTTTGATATGGTGCCTAAATATATATAAAGAGAAGTTACTGTGGTATAGAAATAGAAGGAAAATGGCACTCTCATAGAAAACAATGATGTTAAATCCCATCATGCCACTATTAAGAATGTCTTCAAAATAATTATAAAAGACAAGGTAACATAATTTTGTGATATCTATAGCGTCAGAATGTCATTCATTGAATTTACTCCCAGCCTACTGTCTGCCTGTGAATTTTATCTTTCCAAAGGTGGCATCCAGAGGTGCCAGTCTTTTGTTTAATTCTGGGTGTGGTCTTATTTTCGGCAGAACAAAGGGATGTAAGGCAGGATACATATGTCTGGTAGAAATATATGAATGCCAAAGATTTCACGTGTTTTCAGTGATATTTCATAATAATTTCCTGTAGTTTGATGCCTTTGTCTTTTTAATTGCTCCATTTTGTAATCACTTGCCAACTAAAAATATTCCTGGTCACATTTCAGAAATTACTCATGCCTGGGGCCATCCCAAACTTTAGCAAGCAGTGTTCAGAAAATTAAGGGACCAAAAGATCATATTGAAAGGAGAGCCAAAAGAAGAAAAAGAAGTTGGGAAGATAGCATTTTAAAATGATTTATTAATTAAAGATGAATGACTGTTCATTGTTGCAATACTTGATGAGATTTATGCTAACAAAAGGGATTATTAATTTTTCACTTTCTCATACACATCAATGAAAAATAAAGGGAAAGCAGACCACAGAATTTTTATCAAATAGAAGATAAAGTGCTATTTTTACAAGAAATGTTCAGTTTTAACATCGTAAAGCATTTTATATTCACAAAAACACAATCTAGTGTGCTTTGGCTTACTTTTTTAAAGCCAAGCCAGCTACCTTTGATCTTCAGGGTTCCAGAAATACCCTGAAGGACTTGGAATCTTCAATGATCAGTCCTTCCCCTCTCCTCTGCTCCCATTAGACAACTAATACCAGGTTATCTTTGGTGGGATAGGAATGTATGGGGAGGGGCAGCAGATAAAATAAATCTTTTCTCCTACTTTGGCTCCATCCAGAACAAAGGATCTTAGAGGAGTGGTCCTCAGTTCAAGGTCTGTGATTGGATTGAGGAAATGGCTTTCTGTTTGTTACTCTATCAGGACCCCTCAATTCAAAAATAATTTATTTATTGAATACTACGTTGGCCCCTCAGAGCCTAGAGTAGAGAAGGTACAACGTTGTTATCAGATATCAGGGGACAGGAGCTAAAGATCAAGCACAGGAACTGGTATGAAAACTGAATAAATTAGGAGTGGGCAGAATTTCAACACAGGTCTTCAGAAGAATTTCATTCTGAGCATTAGTTTCCTTTTCCCTTGTTTTCCCTTGCAGACAGTAAATTTCAGCTTGGCTCTGGTGGCTGGACAGGAAGCCTTTCTAAGGGGGGGGCTTTTGATTTTGATTCCATTTCTATCCTCTTTTCAGAAATGTTTGTGTCATGCATCTTTAAGGGTATGGTTAAGGATGAAATTGAAGAAGTAATTTTGTGCTGAGCTAAGAATTTCCCCAAGAGTTCATATGCATTAAAAAAAAACCAAACCCATCCTCTCTCTGTTTATTTAGTGTGATTCAACATCTTAGTTATTCTGTTGACCATTTCACGAAAGAACCCTAGGTGAACAGAGACACTGGCTCTTAACTAGAGCATTACTGGACTTGGAGTCTGAAAGACTTGGATTCAAATTCTGCCTTTGAAACTCATTCTCTGTGTTTTGCTTGACTTCATATAATCTTGCCTTGTCAATGGTTGGGGGAGAAAGCAGAGGGATAAAGAGAATTTGAAATTGAAAGTAAAATTTTTAAAACCTAAAATTAAAAAAAACCTCATTCTCTGAAGGTTAGCTTCCTCATCTGTAAAATGGGTGTAATAAAATCAGTGGTTCTAATAACACTTCATGAAGTTGTTGTGAGGCCCAAATTAAATAATAATATATGTAAAATAACTTGTAAACTTTAAAATATTTATAAATGTCATTTATTATATAGCATGTCTCAAAAGTCTAAGTGCAGATTTAAGTTATTAAAGCTTAAATTTTTTTAAAATTTTTAACTTTTTATTTACATTTTATATATTTATATTTTATTTTTCCAATTACATATAAAAACAACTTTAATATTAATTTTGTAAAATTTTGAATTCCGAATTTTCTCCTTCCTTCCCTCCTTTTCTCCCCTTTTTTGAGAAGACAAGCAATTTGATATAGATTATACATGTGCAGTCATACAAAACATATTTCCGTATTAGCCTTGCTATAAAAGAAAACGCAGACCCTTCCCCCCCAAAAAAAAAACCCAAGAAAAATAAAGTTTAAAAGTATGCTTTGACTTGTATTCAGATATCAGTTCTTTCTCTAGAGGAGGATACCATTTTTCATTATAGGTCCTTTGAAATTGTCTTTGGTCACTGTCTTGATCAGAGTAGCTAAGTCTTTCTTAGTTGATAATCATTAACTATGTACAGTATTCTCCTAGTTCTGTTCACCTTTTTGCATCAGTTCACATAAGTCTTCCCAAGTTTTTCTGAAACCGTCTATCTTATCATTTCTTATAGTACAACAGTATTCCACCACCATCACATACTACAACTTGTTCAGCCCTTCTCCAATTGATGGGCATCCCCTCTTTGTCCAATTCTTTGCCACCACAAAAAGAACTGCTATAAATATTTTTACATATATAGGTCCCTTCCCTTTAAAAACAAATCTCTTTGGCATATAGACTTAGAAATAATATTGCTCAGTCAAAGGATATGCTCAGTTTTATAACCCTTTAGGCGTAGTTCCAAATTGCTCTCCAGAATGGTTGGATCAGTTCACAATTCTACCAAGAGTGCATTGGTATCCCAATTTTTCCACATGTCCTTCAGCATTTCTCATTTTTCTTTTCTATCATATTAGCCAATCTGATATGAATGAAGTGGTAACTTTGAGTTGTTTTAATTTACTTTTCTCTAATCAATAGTGATTTAGAGCATTTTTCACATCACTGTAGATAATTTTGATTTCTTCATCTGAAAATTACCTTTTTTATGTCCTTTGACCACTTATCAATTAGAGAATGACTTGGATTCTTATAAATCTGACTATATTCTCTATATATTTGAGAATAGCTTAAATGTTTTTTAAGGTATTAAGGCTTAAAACTATAGAAAGACTTTTGGGACATGCTGTGTAATTGCTGCTTAGAGGGCTGTTATCTTGTTAACGCTTCAGCAGAGGTAGCTGCTGCTACCTCCTGGTACCAGAAGACTGGCAAACCATCATCATCACCATTGATAGCATTTATATTGTGCTCCCTTGGTGCCAGGTGCTGTGCTAAGTTCATCATAAATATTATCTTATTTGATCCCTATAACAACCCTGGGAGGTAGGTTTCATTAGTGTTCCCATTTTCTAGCTGAAGAAAGTGAGGTAGAGAGAAGTGACTTACCCATGGTCACATAGCTAGTGTCTGAGGCTGGATTTGAAGCCAGACATTATTTCCTGACTTCAATCCCGGTGCTATATCCACTGTGCTGCCTAGCTGCTTTAAATCCAGACAGGGAAGTCAGTCAATGGTACACAAAGGCAGGACCTCAGAAACTAGATTCATCAAAGTTGAAGCAGGACCCATAGAACAAGGTTAATCTTTAACCTTAACCTTTAAATCAATCTTTAACCAGTGAATTGCTTTAAAGTTTCTAATATTATCCTACCTGTTCAGGATTGGTCAGAACTGAGCCTACAGGAAACACAATTGTCAAGTTTAGGGGAAATGACACTGGGGAGATAGTCAACCATTGTGTTATGTTAATTTCCAGGGCACCTTTGTCTTAGTGTGTGTGTGTGGTGGAGGGGGGGGGGGTGGGGAGAGGAGTCAGGGCATATCTTCACCAGGGCATATCTTCACCTTCTTTGTTCCCTTCCATAGACCTGGGTTCTAGTTCTAAGCTTGGTTACCAAGTGCTTTAAAAAAAAAAAAAAGGCACACCAGTATTAGGTGAACGTTCATTACTTTTTTTGGGGGGGTTACTGGCTAATTGACATATCTGTCCTTCTGGATGATGTATCTCATTTTTTTTTTATTAGAAAACTGAGGGGGGGGCGGAGCCAAGATGGCAGAGTAGAAAGACTCACCTATGCTAGGTCCGAACCCACAGCCCATAGATTTCCTGTAAAAAGAACTCCTGACAAAGTCTGGAACAGTGGAAGCTGCGCAGCAACACAGTGAAGGAGATTTCCATTGCAGAGAGCCCTGAAAAACCGACCACAAAGGTACCCCGGGACGGGAGCGGAGTCCTGCCAGGCCAAGCGCTCCCCTCTCCCGCGCCGGCCACACGGCACTGAGAGGAGTGAGCAGACCCAAGCAGGAGTCAGGGAGCTGAATCTCCGGGCGGCTGCGAAGGTCCCACCACCCACAGACTCACAGGTCAGTGAGAGAGACGGGCTGAGAGGGGAGC
>CM053769.1:699758560-699775502 GCA_028658325.1 Potorous gilbertii | reverse complement strand
AAAAAAAAAAAAAAGAAAACTGAGGAGAACTTGTCAACAAATTGAAATCAGCAGAAAATACAAACATGAATCTTTCTCAGAGAACTCAAGATCTCCCCAGAGTTCTGATTTGTGTTTTTATTAGAAGCCTCCTCTTTGCACTAGTTATATCTATCAAGTAAGTTATTTCACCAAGTGCAAGTGGACTCTATTGAATTCTCTTATCTGGTCTAGATCATGGACTAGGAGTTGGGCAGTGCCTTACAGATCGTCTCATCCAAAGCTTTCTTTTAATGGATGAGGAAACTGAGGCCCAGAGAAGTTAAGTGATTTGTCCAAGGTCACACAGATCATAAGTAACTAACTACTCAGCACCTCACCCTATTCACTTCCCCCACCCCCGCCATTTTACCCCACATTATATCTTTGATCTTGCCATCACCCACAAATACACCACATTCACCTTCAAGAATCTGAAATCCTCTTATCCAACCATATCTATTGGCTTTTTACCTCTTCCTCTGCCTTCTTTTACCAAACCCTGTTTCTTCATCCACATTATGACCTCCAGTCCCTTGACTCTTTGATTCTCTCCTAGGTCATCTCCCATGTACTAGCCACTCTCTCCTTCTCTCCCCATCTTGAGCTCTTGGTGACCAATTCATCTCTACATTGTCCTCCTTCTTTGAATCCCTAGGCCCCTTATTATTTCACAAATAACACCCAACCAAGCCTTGGCGATGGACCATTCCTCTTCAAACTTCCCATGGGTCCCCCTCATCCCACTCCCTCATGTGAGAACCTTGCCTCATATTTTACAGAAATCATGGAGGCCATTCTCCATGAATTCTTCTCCTCTTCCTCATCTCTTGTCACTCAGGTGCCTTCTGCTACTCTCTTCCTCCTTCAGCTCTGTTTCATGTGATGAAGTGGCCTTACTTCTTGCCAAGGCTAACACCTCGACTTGTTCAAGTGATTCCATCCCATCCTGTCTTCCCCAACAGACTGTCCCCTCTGTCATCCACACTCACTCATTTTCAATCTCTCCCTCTCTACTGACTCATTCCCTTCTGCCTACAAACATGCCCATGTCTCTCCTATCCTAAAAAAAAAACCCTCATCCATCCTTCTATCTCCCCTATCTTCCTACATCTCTCTACCCTTTGTGGTTAAACTCCTTGAAAAGCCCACCATTAATAGCACTTCCACTTTTTTTCTTGTTAGCCCCTTAAAATGCCTTCCAATCTTACCATTCCATTGAAACTGCTCTCTCCAAAGTTACTAATAATCTTAGTTGCCAAATCCAATGGCCTTTTCTCAGGCTTCAGTCTCCTTGACCTCTGTGCAGCCTTTGACGTTGTTGAAGGTTTTCAGGATACAATTCCTTCCAGACTCCTTTCCGATGTAGCTGAGGACTCCTCTGTCTCCTTTACAAGATCCTCATCTACATTATACTCTCTAATCACAGGTATCCCTCAAGGTGCTTTCATGGATCATCTCCTCTTCTCCTTCTATGCTATTTCACTTGATGATCTCATCAGCTGCCATGAATTTCATTCTAATTTCTGTTGATGATTCTCAGATCTACTATTTTGCCCAAACTCTCTTCTGACCTCCAATCTTACATCTCCAACTATCTTTCAGATATCTTGAGCTGGATGTCCAGTACACATCTGAAACTCAACATGTCCAAAATCCAATTCATACCTAAACTCACCCCCCCATCCTCTTAACTTTCTTATTACTTCAGAGGGCAACACTATCCTTCCAATCTTTTAAGGCTGAGTCATCCTTGACTCCTATTTCTTAACCTTCCATATCTAATCTGTTGCCAAGGTCTGTCAATTTCACCTCTGTAACAACTCTCAAATATGTCCCATTCTCTCCTCTTATACTGCCAACACCTTGGTGTACTTTATAACTGGGCTACTGAAATAGCCTCTGGTGGGTCTGCCAGCCTCAAGTCTCTCCCCACTCCAATCTATCCACCAATCATCCACTGAAATGATTTTCCTAAAGCACAAATCTGACCATGTCACTTCCTTACTCAATAAACTCTCTATTACTTTTAGGATGGAAATATGTGTAAAATCTGCTTGGTATGCAAAGCCATTCCTATCTTAGCGCCCTTCTGCCTTTTCAATTTTCTTACACCTAACACATACTCTTATCCAGTGACTCTGGCCTCCTGTGCTTCATGAACAGGACACTTCATCTCTCAGTTCCATGCATTTTCTCTGGTTGTCCTCCATCCTGGAATACACTCCTACTGACGTCTCTGGTTTGTTGTCAGTGCCAACTAAAATCCCATCATCTACAAGAAGCCTTTCCCAACTCTTCTTGATTCTAGTGCTTTCTCTGTCTTATTTCCTTTTTATCTAGTATACCTATTTGGAGATGTTTGTTTGCTTGTTATCTCCTCTGTAAGCTCTTGAGGGCTGGGACTGTCTTTTGCCACTATTTGTATCTCTTGTACTTAGCATAGTATCTAGTATATACTAGGCATTTAATACATGTTAATTGATTGATTGAAGTAGCACAGACAGATTTGAGCCTGCCTCTAATTTCATACCCAGTGTTTATTTTTTGTTTTGCACTGTTTTTCCACTGCAAGTCTAGTAATATCCAGACTTGGGTCACTTTCTATTTCTTTAATAAATACAGATCTCCCAAGATTTGCTTCATTCAGCTAATTCTTGTGGCTAAGAAGAGGTAACCACAAATGTTCTCATAGGCTGCCTAGCTCCCCAATTTAGTAACCCCCTAATCTGGCAAGTGTACCTGTTCTAATACTATCACCTTCACCTGGGATCAGAATCAGACTGCCTCCAAAGCCTGTCTGAAGTCACCCCTGGCAGGCACAGAGGACAAGAGCCAAAGGGAATTTTCCTCTAGGAGAGCCCTCTCCTGGGGGTATAGGAGAGAGAAGAGTCCCTTTAACTCCACCCAACCTAGACTCCAGCACTAGCCATTATTGGGATTTAGTGCAATCTAAATATGTTTCTCTACTCAGATGGAGTTAGGATACTTCCCCTCCTTCCCTAATCATTTTTTTCTGGGAGGGGATAAACATAAACATAACATAAATCTCCAGTTCTGTTTTCTTGATTCTTTGGAGGGGGAGAAAAAGAATCTAAAGAGCTGTTAGTCCAGTACAGTAATGTTCTTTGAGAAAACATACACTTTTAAACACATTTTATATATATGTATATATATATATATATATATATATATATATACACACACATATACATATATGTATGTATATATTCACATATTATCAATTTATCTACAGATTATCTTTAGAAGATGTGTACAAAGCTAAATGAGGAATTACAATATTCCATTTTGCTGTGGCTACTTAGTTTAGAAATGCTTTCTTTCTGTGGTTTTGTGGTTTCCTTTTTTTTACTAATATGAGCGCTTTATTAACCGTGTGTTTTAAAAATAGGTAGGATTTGAAAGCAATAGTTTCCTCATTTTGAAGAATACATCATTAGGTTTCATTCAAAGCTTAGACCTGAGATATTGGTAGAGTTTTAAGGTGGAGAAAATACTTTCTTTTCAAATCTGTTTGGGGAAGTTTCTACTTTTTGAAACTACCACCTACAGATTTCTCTTAGTTTCTGAATTCTGTGCACAAAAATATCACAGGAAAAAAAGTTATTTTTACAAAGAGTTATAATATAGAACTTGAATATTTTACATTCAATGTGGTCCCATTGAGATTTCCTGAACTTCTAAATCTACATACAATAAGGAAGCCCTCTTAGCATGAAGTTCTGCTGCACTGCCAACTTTCAGTGTGGTCAAGTAATTGTTGCTACCAGAATAGAAACTTCAGCCCCTTTGCTTGTACACACTTAAAAATGAAAACTAACATATAATCAGTTCCCATATTGTTCCTGAGTGAATAAAATTGTGGTGAGTGCTCCCTTAGCAAATTACCCCTCCCCAGATCCTCTCACCATATTTTACTTTCACCACATTTAATTTTGACATGTGCTTGTGATTCAGGTAGAAGAGGAAGCATCATAGGAAAGGTAATCTGAATGTAGTTCCCAAATTATGTAGGCTGGGAAAGCAGCGAGCAAGAAGACAGGCCAAAGAGGATTAATCTACAATCCACATAAAGCATTGCCTTCTTCATGGGGATTGACAACTGTCACCATAGCACCAAGAGAGATTGAACTGCTATCCCTAAACTACAGAAACAAGGATTATTACTGTGCTGGCCCTAGTAATCATTTAACAGGTTTGAAAACGAAATACCATTTTTTCCATTTCCACAGCGTCTCAGATACTATTACCACATTGGCCTTCATCAGACATTTGGGATTACATATCAAAGAAGTAGAAATTTCTCAAACTGGGTCTTCTTTTTAATTTGTAAACCACCAGATAAGGAAAAGGTAAAAGAACAACTTAAATTAATACAAGGGAAAATATTATAGAATGTCACCTTCTATACAGAGGGCATTTTTTTTACATTTGAAAGGGGCTACTTAATATTTTTATTTTATCATAATGGCAGAGCTTCATTTGGATTTCATATAATACTTCTGAGTGTTAAATTATGGGAAAAGGTGACTTAAATGTTAAGGAGAGTGGAGACTAACCAGCATGAGAATCAGCTGATGGAAGTGAGAATACTTAACTTGGGGAAAGGGAGATTTTGGGGGTCGAGGGAAAGCAGATTTGACTATTTGATGGACTTTGATATGGATGAGAAATTAGACAAGTTTTGTTTAACTCGAAGAAGATAGAATAAAAACCATTAGGTAAAAACTGCCGTTACAACTAACAATTTTTCTATTTGAGGAAGGCAAAAACCTAGACACAACATTGATGTATATAAATTGAAGAACAACTTAAATAGCTATCACTATACCAAATACTCAAAATCTTGATGTTAAATAAAATGAAATTCTTTAAAAACACAGAGACCACCAGAAAAAAATTAAAACCACCTATAAACAACATGAAGTACATATCATTCCTTTTGTCCTTTCACTGGCTTTGCCTTGAAGATCCTTTCAGGGACTCTATGGAAGATGAGATTACATCCTAATACCTTCATTCAGTTCCAGATAAACCCCACTCATTTTATCCACCCGTACAATAATCCACAAAGTAATGAAAAGACAGCAATTAGCAGCCTGTCCCAGGACTATTTCTACATGAACCTCATCAAAACGAAACTGAATGATAATGACAATGTGAAGAAGAATAATATTTGCTAAGTGCTTTATAATTATCATACAACAACCCTGGTAGGTGCTGTTACCATTCTCATTTTACAGATGAGGAAACTGAGACAAAGGTGAAGTGACTTGCCCAGAGTCACATGGCTAGTAAGTATCTGAGGCCTCATTTGAACCCAGGTCTTCCTGACTCCTGGCCTGGTATTCTGTCTGCTGCACCAACATTGGAGAAAAAAGCCAAATAACTAAGTGATTAATAATTTATATAATTGATAATATACTATGTTGCAATTCAAAATTACAATTATGTGGAATATATTCATTCATTTATTCACCAAATATTAAGCACTATGTACAAGACATTATGCTAGGTGCTTTGGAGAATACAAAGAAAAGATAGGGTCTTTGACTCATGGTGTTCATAGCAGTCTCATAGATAGGGGCAGCTAGGTGATGCCCGGGCTTGGAATCAGGAAGACTCATCTTCATCACTTTAAGTAAGACTTCAGAAAGCTACTAGCTATGTGACCCTTGAGTAAGCCACTGAATCCTATTTGCCTCAGTTCATCTGGAGAAGGAAACAGCAAATTACTCCAGTATCTTTGCCAAGAAAACCCCCAAATGGGGTCATGAAGAGTGAGATATGACTGAAATGACTAAACAACAACCAACAACAATAGATATGCAGGCATGTTACTTTAAAATATTATGAAGTAGAAAAAGCAGGATCACAGAGGAGGGGAACCTGAGACCTCCAGGTCACAAGGGGCTTTCTAGATTCTTAGGGGTGGTCTTTTGACTAAGTCCAATTTTACAAAACAAATCCTTTTATTAAGTGGATTTGTTCTGCGAAGTTTGCCAAAAGGGCAGCACTCGTCCTAGCTGATTACAATCAAGTAAATATTTTACATAAATATGTATATATCCATTTACAAATATTAGAAACAATTTACAATTTAGATGAGAAACGTTAGAACAATTTATAAAGATTACTCTCTGTACTGGGTGATTATAAATATTAAACAGCTAAATGGAATAGTAGATAGAGCACTGTATCTGGAATCAGGGTGATCCACGTTCAGATCAGCTCCAGATACTTACTAGTTGTATGACCCTGGCCAAGTCACTTAACCTTATTTGTCTCAGTTTCCTTATCTGAGCTGGAGAAGGAAATGGCAAATCATTCTATCTTTGCCAAAAAACCCCAAATGTGGTCACAGAGAGACCAAAAAAATCACTGACCTGTGATTTAATTGGCCAGTCAGTCCTTGATATAAATTCCTAAATGAGAAAAGACCCTCTACCAATACAGGACAGTAGACAATTTAATTTAGTGCTCTTAAGATTATTTTTTTCTCTAAAATTGCTTGAATTCATATATAAAGAAAATAAATTAGGAGGCAAAATGGAGAGGAACTAACCTCGGAGAGAGATCAGCTAGACCTGTTATAGTTTATTTACCTTTATCTTGCAATTTTCTTTCATTCTACAATAAAACTGTATATTGTTTAGTGCCACCAGAGGTAAGAATCTAGGTAGTAATGTTTAGTTTTTGTAATAGCCCATTTTGAAAATGGGTATTTTGAAAAGTATGCATGTAGCTTGGGGTGTAGTTCTGTAATAAAGTGTAGCACAGACAAAACAGAGTAAACATTGTCTTATCCTTTTGTTTTATAGATTTGACATACCTATGGAGCATCCAAGTAGAGATGTCCAACAGGCATTTGGTGACATGGAATCGGAACTTAGGAGAGGACTACGACATTTGGGACTCATCACACTGATGGGGGTTGTTAAGATCACCAAGAAAGAAAATGTAGAGAGAGAAGGGCAGTTGTCCAGGACAGAGTGCTAGTATAAACCTATCCTTAGGGAATGGGAAAAGGATGATAATCTTGCATAAGAGACTAAAGGAACTGTTGCACAGGAAGAAAGAGAACCCAGAAGAAGAAATAATCAAGAAAACTCAGAAAGAAAAGATTATTTTGGAGGAGGGTATAGTCAATAGTATCAAATCATTGAAGTGTCCAGAAGAATGAAAACTAAGAAAAGGTCATTCCATTCATCAATTAAAAATGATAAATTCTTCTACATCAACAGAATAGTTTGGGTGACTTCCTATGCTTCCGTGGTGGGAAGACATTGTTCTTTTTATACGAGGTGACAATGAATCCCTTTCAACATGGCTAATTCTAAATAAGGCTGTTCATCTTCATGGTTGTATAATTAAAAAATCATAGCCCATTCAGGGAGAAAAAGTAGTAGAGTTGAAATCCAGATGTTAGGAGTAATGTAGAAGAGTATAGAAGGTTTCTCCTAGGATCATAGGTCCATAGCAAGAAAAAATGGTCTGTCTGTCTATCTATCTATCTATCTATCTATCTAATAGATGGTCTATCTATTTGATCTGGTTTGCACATACTGTATTTATTGTCAATATCAATATCCATTTCACCGACTTTAAATTTTATGTTTGTTCTCATTGAAAAAAAGTGGACTTATGTATGAGGGAGCTATACTAAAAAATATCTAATAATCTTGTCCACTGTATTCTATTCCTGTGGGACTTTGTGCCCCACAATCTGGAAAACTGACTGCTAAGAATTGCCTCGATCCTCTTGTCCTCACTGATGTGTATTTTTGTCTCAAGAGTTAAAAATCTTCCCTTAAACTGAAAGAACTGAAGGCAAGTTAAAAACCAATATTTTCTAAATTCACAATGAACACAAATAGTACCATTTTGTAAAGGCAGAGATCTGGCCAAAGCTTCCAGATGTTTGTACAAAGGTCTGCCAATGCTGACTTGTTATTTGGAGACCTAAAAATGAATACATTGAATAAGGGGAAATTTGTGTGTATTTTACAGATGAGGATAAGAATGATTTCCAACGTATTGTGTTTCAGATGTATATGTAGAAGATCTGAAATATAGATAGGATATTGATGAGATAGGGAGGTCAATTTTAAAAAAAGAGATCAATATTTCCCCCTCTAAAAAAAGTTACTTGTTACAGTTACTTTTTAGTACGACACAGAGATGACAAGCCTAAACTTCCCAGTTACTTTGTATTTAGATTTTTTTTTACTCTGGAAGCCCTGATAATTTAATAATTTATCAAGACTTTTAGGAGTTTAACGACCTCAAAATCAAGTTCACATAACAGTACACAATGATGAAATCTGAAGGCAATAAACTGCACTCTGCTCCAGCAGCCTGGAAATGGCTGAAACATTCTTGCAGCTGTTCAGTTTCCATTTTATTGGATGTCTTTTGACATCCTTTGATCTACTTTTGAGGACAAGGCAGAGACTAGATTTACTGCTTCTTTGTATCTCTACACTTAGCACAGTGCCTGGCATAGCACACTCAATGGAATCCTTGCACTCCCTCTCCTTTGAAATGTGTAAAGAAGTTTGGGAGAATATTTCCCTGGGTCAGGGAGGTCTTAACCTGAGATTGGTGAACTCGGGTTTTTTAAGACAACATTATGAAAACCCATTTAAATGCAGTTTCCTTCGTAACCTGATGCATTTCATTCTATGCATTTAAAAACGTCATTCTGAGAAGGTATCGTAGGTTTCAGAAGAGTGGCACACACAGAGACTGCGAACTCTCGCCCCGCGCAGCCGACTTCCCTGAGCCGTGGCGCTTCTCCGCCTTCGGTGACCGGGGCCGGCGCGGCCGACATCTCTTCCAGCTCCCGAAGGACCCCGGGCAGGGCGACTCCCAGGTACCACACGGACCTCGGGTTCTCCCTGAGGCGCTCCAGGAGTCACCGGCCCAGAAGGCAGCTCCTCCCCGCCCCAGGTGAGGACCGAGCCGTCTCCCTCCTCCAGCCGCGGCCGCCCGCTCCGGGTAGGAAGGAGGGAGCACTCGAAGGAGGAGTGAGAGCCAGGGCTGGGGGCTGGGCGGAAAGGAGGCGGGCCCAGGCCTGCGCGCCGCCGCCGCCGCCGCCGCGTCACCAGCGTGCCGCACGTGTCCGTGTTTACGTCCCTCGTGGAGCCGGACGACGTCAGCGGCAGAATGGTAACATTGTTGCGGGGATGAGGCGGAGAGTTTAGAGCGACGCGTCGGGCTCCGACTGGGCTGGGAGGGGGCCGGCCTTGGCGCCCGGGCCCACCGAGCGCCCCGACCCCGCCGATCCTCGGGCGGCGTCCGCTTCCAGCCGTCCCGGCTCGCCGAGGCGTCCGGGCGTCCGTGGGGGCCTCGGCCGGAGAGCGAGACTTGCCGCAGCGCGGCCGCTTGTAAACAGCCCGCCGCACGTGACCAAGTGAACTACCTGCTCGGGCCGCGTATTGTCCCCGGGCGGCCGGAGCCGCGCAGCGGCCGGAGCCGAGCAACCGCCGCCGCCTGGCGCCACAAAGAGCGCGGCCGAGGGGGCCGAGCGGGCCGAGCGCCTGTGCGAGCGCGAGCGCGAGCCGGCCTCTCCTCGCCCCGGCCTGTCCCCGGCCTCGCCCGGCCTCTCCCCGGCCTGTCCCCGGCCTCGCCCGGCCTCGCCCGCTCTAAGATGGCTGGTGGCGGCCGGTGAGCGGCGCGGCCGGGCCGGGGAGCTTGCGGAGCGCGCCGGGGGAGGGCCGCAGGGAGCAGCGCCGGCCCCGCCATGTCGTTCGCGCTGGAGGAGACGCTGGAGTCGGACTGGGTGGCCGTGCGGCCGCACGTCTTCGAGGAGCGGGAGAAGCACAAGTTCGTCTTCATCGTGGCCTGGAACGAGATCGAGGGCAAGTTCGCCATAACCTGTCACAACCGCACGGCGCAGAGGCAGCGGAGCGGCTCCCGAGGGCCGGCCGACGCCGCGCCCCCGCCGGACAGCCCGGGCCCCCGCAGCGCCGGCGGCAGCCCGGGCTCGCGGGGCCGAGGCGAGCCGGCCGGCGGCCGGAGGAGCCCCAGCCTGCGGCGGAGCCCGGCCTGGGCCGAGGGCGGCGCGGCCCGGAGCGCGCACCCGCGGGGGGACGCCTCGCCCCGGGGGCCCGCGGCCAAGGCGGCGGAGCCGGCGCGGGCGGCGGCCAGCCCGGCCCGGAGAGCCCCGGGGAGGCGGGAGCCGGCGTCGGTGCGGGTGGTGAGCGAGGACATCGAGGTGCTGGAGCTGGTGCGGGAGGACGAGGCGGCGGCGCCCGCGCTCCTGGAGCTGCCCGAGGCCGAGGCCCCCGAGCCGCCCGCCGAGCTGGACTCGCCCCCCGAGGAGTGCAGCTGGGCCGGCCTCTTCTCCTTCCAGGACCTGCGCGCCGTGCACCAGCAGCTGTGCTCCGTGAACTCGCAGCTGGAGCCCTGCCTGCCGCTCTTCCCCGAGGAGCCCTCGGGCATGTGGACCGTGCTGTTCGGGGGGGCCCCGGAGATGTCGGAGCAGGAGGTGGACGGCCTCTGCTACCAGCTGCAGGTCTACCTGGGCCACGCGTTGGACACCTGCGGCTGGAAGATCCTCTCCCAGGTGCTCTTCACGGAGACGGACGACCCGGAGGAGTACTACGAGAGCCTGAGCGAGCTGCGGCAGAAGGGCTACGAGGAGGTGCTGCAGCGGGCCCGGAGGCGCATCCAGGAGGTGAGGCGGGCCGTGGGGGCCGGGAGATGGGGGTGCGATCGCCGGCCTTGTCCCGGGGCCCTTTGGGGGGCTGCTGGTGATGCGCCCACGTTTTTAGGGATGGGCAAACTGAGGCTTCTGTTCAGGGCCAGACCCTCAGCGCTCAGGGTAGAGAAGAGATGAGAGCCCAGATCCGTCTCCGCTTCCGGAGTTCTGGCCCCGATGGAGAGAGTGCTGGCCCTGCAGGCAGAGGGCCTGAGTTCTGGACCCCTGGCAAGTCACTTAACTTCCTTAAGGGCAAAATGACATTGAAAGTGCCTTTCCAGGTCTCAGCTCAGTCCTCCTGAAGGGCTGTCCGTTTAGAAAGCCTGCTTCTCCCGGCTTTGTGAAGCATCTGCCCTAAGGCCTTGGTCTGCTTGACAATTCCTGTGTGATAGGGATCCTTAAATGCGGTGTGCTAACGCGCTGTCATGGGAGGCAGGGGCTTAGGGTCCCGTCCCACTTTGGACTGTGTCTAGCTGCCCTTGCCTAGTTCAACTCATTTAGTTAATAATTGTTTGTTAAGCACCTGTGTTTGAGGAGGTGCTGTGCCATCTCTAGCAATACAAACATAAAAAGTGAGACGCTCTTGTAGGAGCTTATGTCTCTGGAGGAGCGCACGGCATGTTCACGTGCTAGTTAATAATGTATAAGTACATACATAAACGCAAAATAAATATGTAGTGGTAAGGAGAGGTTCGCTCTCTTCCAGGATCTGGTACTAGTGCTGAGCTGTGAAGGAAGCTAGGAGATTCTGGAGGTAGGGCATTCAGGGCCTGGAAGGCAGACTTTCTAAAGGTGACATTAACCTTCCCAGGCCTCAGTTAGTCAGGCTAAAACAATCTCCCAAGAGTTTAGACAGGATACTCCTTAAGTAAAGGTTTCCTGCACCTATACTGTTCTGTGTTACAGAGGTGATCGGTGACAGAACGCTGGCCTTGGTGGTTAGGGGGGCCAGATCTGTCTGACCCTGTAGAATATAAGATACATTCCTGACTTCATCCACTAGTAACTTCCTGGTATCAAGACTTCTTTCCACAAATCGTAAGAGTGTTCTACAAGGTTGACCACACCACATATCCATTTTCATTTTGTAACTATTCTGTATTAGTTTAGATAAATGTCTGTACATACCATACCAGATAGTTTGACCATATGTAAAAGAAACAGTAGATATTTAATACGCTTTAAAAGGTTTTAGAAACCTCAGGAACTTAAAAAATCTTTTTGAGAGGTTGGTCGGGACTCAGGTCTCAACTGTTTTCTTTTAGGTTGTTGAACTTTTCAGTTTTAAAGAGATAAGAAATCACTAAGAAAGGATGTATTCAGATTTGATGTAAACATTTTTTAAGTTTGGAAATTTTAGTGTAGAGTTTTGAAACATTTTGTGTCTTGACAGTAGTATATGTTAGAAATAAACAGGAAAAAGTCTTTCATGGACATATGTTCTAGACTGTAGGGCATGAACATTATTCAGCATCCGAGCTCTTTTGTGAAATTGCATTAAATAGAACTTTGAATTAAATCATTTTAAATTATGAATTCATTTTTCCTTCTAATGAAAAGTTAAGGTACATTCTCGAAAGAATTTGTACCCTTTAAATTTTTGCAGTTTACCCACATTCATTTTATCGTTAGTACCACACAGCTTGAATAAAAAATAAGTGTCTTTGAATTTTATTGTGCTATGCTATTCCTAAAGGTAACTTTTGTTGATATGCTAACTAATCTTGATATTAAGTCAGATAAGGACTCATCCTCTCTGCATAACGCACTTTTAAAATCTTTGTTAGAGTTAAAAAAAAGCTTCAGAAAATTTTCTCATCTTTGTGTTTACAACATTGCTTGGATCTGAGTGGAGCATTTCCATGGAACTGCTTGCCTCAACCTCTGTTATTATAGGTGAGTCAGAATTATAAGGCACTCTTTTTGGTAGCTGAATCCCTTTGGATTGGGTCTAAAACACACTTGGCATTAGTGATTTTTGGGCTGGATCACGGGCAGACCCAATTCATTTATGATGGGACTTGATGTCTTTTCATTTTTTTGTTATTTTGTGACTATTTGGTCTCCTCTGCAACTGTTGTTTTGGTTGGTGGTGTCGATGTGGTAGTTGTAACTATAGGTTTTCGTTGTGGGTTTTTTTTTTTAAATACCACAGTACTGACATACTTGGTTTTTTCCTTTAATTCACATCAATATTTTAACAACTGCTTTTCTTAGAATATTTGCATTAATAACAATTTATGTTTTAAAGATATAGCTTAGCTATATAAGCTGTTAATGTTCCTTAAGATCAAGGAGAATGTTAAATTTTTATAGGAAGTAAATTTGGGTCAGAAATGAAGCTTGTCCTACATAGATGGGGGCAGTTGAAACATAAGAGTTTTGTTTAGTTCTTTGAAGGAAAGGTGAAATCCAAAAAAAGTTAATACATTTTCAGAATGGGATTTATATACTGATTCATATTTCATTTATGTATTTTTCCTTATGGGGATATCTAATTTTTTACATTTTGAGATCCTTTCAGGGTTTTTGGGGCTGTTTAAAACAAAATCTAAAATCAGTAATATATCAAATTCATAAATTTGGCGGATGTTAATTATATGAATAATACTTTAAAAATGTTTAATATTGAAGTTAAAACACATAATTAGCTGTTTCATCCTTAATTTTAGCCAAAAATGTTCAACTCCTGGAGAAATTATGCACAGACTCCCAATTCTTTGAGCCCATGTTAGCTTGTTTCAGTGGAACCTTTTATTTTCAGTCTTCTATTTGATTCACATTTGTTGAATTTACTGTTGGTTTTAAAACTAAGTATGATAAATCAAATACAGTCCTTGGATATACACTAAGTAAACAAAGGTACAAATGTAGTTATTAGCTTAGGTTTTCCTTCCTTCCTGTCCTGTTAGGTCCTAGGATCATAGCTCTGAAGGGACCTCAGAGGCCATCTTGACCCAACCCCTTCATTTGAAAGATGAGGAAAGTAAGTGAGGCCTGTGGCCCCACCAGGTAGTAATTATCACTGGGGATTTGGAACCAGGGTCTTCGGAATCTAGAGCCAATGCTCTTCCCACTGTACCACTGTAATTTTAATCAAGCTTAATTATCCTTGAGGCCATGAGAGAGCTAGCTTGGAAGCCAGGAATGACTACCTGAGTTGAAGTTCCACCTCTGCCCTTACTGGCTGCTGTGTGACACCTGGGGAAATAATAATCTACTCGATGCTCTTGGAAATTCTAACACTAAACTGCAACCTGGATTGGTTGGAGTAGGTTCCTCACTCCTATGCCATTAAAATCACAGATTGATTATTCCCTATCCCTGTCAGTAAGAATTCACAGTTTTATAGCACTTTAAGATTTACAAAGTGCTGTTCTCACACCTCTGAGATATAAGTAGTGTAAATGTTCTTATCTCCATTTTGTAGATAAGGGAACCATAGTTCCTCAAGAGGTGCTATCCCTTGTAAAAAAAGGTTACTCACCTACTACTGAGTGTCTGATTGGTACTTGAACCCAAGTCGGTGCTGTTTCCACTTCAAAAAGTTGCCTCTCATTTAGATATTTTCTGTTCTTTATCCTTGCATGTTCAGTTTTCCCATCTATTTAAGGATTATTTGAAGACCACACCTATTATTGTTTAAAATGTTCAGTAAAATGGTTGAAGTTTTTTAAAAATAGAATAGTCTGTACAACTAAATTGTGACCTCGAGACCAATGGTCTTTTCATTGCTTTGTAACCCTTTTCTCCGCCATAAATTTTCTGAATAGGACCAGACAGTCCTGTGAGTAACATTAGTAAATTTAGTGGCTATTAAGATACAAATACTTTAAAATATTTTAACCCAATTCTAAAATTTGAATTTGGTACAAGCATTTTCTCTGTATGCAAAACTTGTGTAGTAAGAGCAAACTATTCAATAGAAACTTGAGAATCCTTTTATAATATGAATAATTGAAACTAATGTTTAGTGAGTTTGGATTTTTGCATATCTAGTCTTAAGACATACCATTCGACATAATAGTTTCATGGTTTTGGAGTTAGGAGACTAAGTCTTCTCGGATTGGTTGTATCAGTAGTTAATTTTGTGACTATAACCTCCTCAAGTCTTCATTTGTAAGATAGATATATGAAGTGTCTGAACTAAGATACTGTACTGCAGCAGGCAGCTGCTGCCGTCAATAGAACTTGGTACCTAGAGTCAGGAAGACCTGAGTTCTAATCCAGACTCAGATACTTCCTAGCTATGTGTGCTTGCAGAAGTCACTTAACTTGTGTTGATCTCAGTTTCGTCAAATACAAGTAATAACATCTACCATCCAGAGTGGGTCTCAGAGAGGAAATGAGAGAATATTTGTATGCACTTAGTGCAGTGCTTGGCACACATATGCAGTAGGTGCTGCATAAAATGCTTTTTCCCCTTTCCTTCCTCACCCCACCCATGCCAATGCATTGTTAGCTCTTGTGGTGGCGGCGGGGAGTGCCTCAAACTTACTTAGTAGATTTGCTCAGTTTATGTATTTGACATAATAAAAATATTGTTACATTCTGTTTTGAGTTTATGAAATTCAGATGGAAAGAAACCTTAGCTTTCCTGCTCAAAAGAATGATGTTGTAGCAGAGCAAAAAAGGCACCAAAATCTGGAATCAGTGTACTTGGCACTGCTTCCAGCTTGGGAGAACTGGGGCAAGTTACTTCACTTCTCTGTGCCTCATTTCTTCCATCTTTAGAAGAAAAGGGTTAGACTAGGTTACATGATAAACATCTCTTATAAGTTTATGATCCCAGGTCTTGGTAGCAATTAGCAAGTTATAACCAACTGAAAATAATAGGTTTTATATGAGTTTATTGATTTGTAGTAGCTAGCAGTAAGGTAAATAGGGGAAGCCCTGAATCCTGCTGAGGATTTTTTCCAAGTGGAAATGCTTCTGTACCATGCTAGATGTGGAATAAATATTTGGAAAAAAATGATACCACTAAAATAAATTATTGAAACACTTATCTGAATCAGCTGATGTTTTGGGCATGCACTATGGGGGATTTCCTAAAGTCACACAGTGTGTTAGTGAGGGACCCTAAATTTAGAAACCCAGGTCTTTTCGCTCTTAGAAACAGTGCTATAGCACACATGATTTGTGCTATACAGCAGTGTTTCCTCCCATTCTGTAACTAATTAAAATAATATTTGTGTACAAAACTTCTCTGGTCTTACATACCTAGTCAGACACATTTCAGGTTATTACTCAAATAACTGAAAAGAAAATGAATAAGTGCTGTTAGCTTCTTGGTAAAACTCAATTTAAATGCCTGATTAGAGCAAAAAGTTCCCTGGTCCCAAGTATCACGCAGAATGGGGTAGTAAGGAAGGGAACAAGCCAGTTGTGTACCAGACGCTGCCTATTTAGGCAATGTGCTAAATGCTTCACCAGTATTATCTTACTTTTTAGGGCATCTTTCTTTATTGTTGGAAAAAAGAGCCTAAATTTCATTTTTGATTTGTCATTTGGGATAGTTTTTGTTCAATGATTATATTCAGAATTGATTTCACCTCTTCCAAAAAAATTGAAAGTGGAACTTTCAGACTAAAATTAGGTAATCTATAATTTTTTCAGCTGTTTCTTTGTATAATATCTCGATGACTATTTATGGAAAGGCATTAATTTCATACTGTATGTTATTTTATAGTTTTAAAAGTTTTTCTAGACATATTTTTGATTTCAAAGAAGATGGGTGTTTTTGTTTTCCTCCTCAGTTGCTTTTTCTGTTGTCAGCAAGCAGAGGAATTGGCATCAGCATAAGGAAAGACAAGAGAAGTTGTACCTTCACTATAGTATTTATTGAATATTGCTGCTCTAGTTCTGATGCTTCCTAACTTTTGGCATTGATGATATTTATTAAAATTTTCAAGTGTGGTTAGGGGCAGATACCATAGACCTAAGCAAGGACAGCGAAGGAAACTCCCTTCACCAAAAAGTCAGAAGGATTTTATGGTCCATTTGTGCGAGGGAGAGGGTGGGCGATTGCTCTTCTGTTTCTATTTAAATTGTCCCTAAATAGTAGTTTTCATTTCTACTGAGCGTTAAGTATTACACGGTACTTTTATAAATATATTGGTTCTTTCCAACTGGGTCATAAGTGGCAGAACTAGGAACTAGACCCAGGTCCTCTAGCTCCACATTTATTGGTCTTTTTTT
>CM053769.1:699734612-699758060 GCA_028658325.1 Potorous gilbertii | reverse complement strand
ATTTAATCAGGAACTAGAACCTGTATAGAAAGACCTGTAAGCTACTTAAGACTTGCCTCAAAAGATGTTCTTTACCCAAAGTGAAATTATAATCACATTTGAAACCTGGTTATTGGAACTTGCCATTTTTAGATGTTATGGGACTATTGAGTGAATGTTCTTCTGAGTCTAACTCCAGGTATGGATAGCAAGAAAGGGGGTCTGAGCCTCCAAGTCATGATGCCAGTAAGCCTGTGAGATGCTGGTATGAACTGCAAAAGGTGATCTCATGGGAAGGGAGGGAGAGCAGCTGTTCAGCCTGGGCTGAGGTAGGGTTCTCCTGACTCAATTTCCCCACTGACACCTGGCAGACTTTAAGCCTGACTGAATGCAAGTGAGCAATCTAATCTTGCCTGGAACTGACATGAAGTTGGGGAGATATTGTATCCCTGCAATGTCCTTACTATTGGTGGCAACTTCCTATAGTCAAAAGGTTTGTAAGCTTAATACCAGATCTATTCAATTATAGATTATGGGTAGGGCAACGTCCAAGGTTAAGTCTAACATTAAGCTATTAGGCTTAGGACTTTAGACCAACAACATTAAGTTAGGGTCCTTTAATTCTTAGTAATACTGTGGAGACAACTAGGTCAAGAGTAACATAAATATTATTTGTGTCTCAGTTGGTTAATGTTTTAAAAAAAATTCTTTTGTGGTTCATATTATAAATGCTTTAAAAAGAAGAATCACCTGACCAAAAGTTGGAATTGTTTTATGTGTTATAAACTGTGCTAAAAATGAAAAATAAAATTAATAAATAAATAAATAAATAAAGATAATGGTGTAGATTTCCTCTGATTTGGAAACTTACTCTTCTAATATTAATGAACTTAAATATATTGAACGTTTCTTATTTCTTCTTTTTTGTTGCTAGTAAGAACAGGTTACAATTGTCTAGTCCTTCACAAATTACAGCATGATTTTAACACCTATCTCATTTGCTTATCGTATCAACGCTGAAGGAGGCGTGGCAAGTATTTTTATCCCCGTTTCGTCGATGAAGAAAATGAGAATCGAAGTGTCAATAAGGTCCTACATCTACTGTGCCCAGGACTAGACCGCACCTTTTTCAGTGAGATGCTGCTGAATGAATGGGATAGGACACAATTCACATATTCCCCAGCTGTTCTTTCTGACTGTTTGCTGTTATGAAGAAAGCCACTATGAATATAAGCAAGGAAATTCGCCAAAATTCAGGTCTTTCTCCTTTTTGACACTTCATTAAGACATAATCATAACAGTGACATCATTGGGTCAAATAATAGCATTTACCTAGTACTTTCAGGTTTCCATACATTCTCCCATTTATTCCTTACCAAAACCGTGTCAAATAGATTACTGTGCCCGTTTTAAAGATGAAGAAATGACTTGCCCAAGGTCACTCAGCTAGTGTCTGAGAGAAGTCATCTTCTGTCCTCAACTCCAAGTCCACTGTGCCACCTAGTGCCTTAAAAGAATATTGCCAGATTATGCTCCAGAAAGATATCCTGAATTCATAATACTACCCAACAGTGTTAATACTAAAGTTTAATAATCAAATCTGCCAGTGGAATGGATTTAGCTGGTCCATCAAAATTATTTTAATTTGCGTATCTTTTATTGTTGGAAAATTTGAGCAGATTTTAAGTGATTTTGTTTCTTTCTTGGAGAGCGGTGTATTTAAGTCTAATGGAAGGAATGTCAGATCTGGAGTCTGTTGACCTCGGCTCACACTGATGCCCTGACACCAGCTGGGTGAGTTTGTTTCTCTTAAAACCTCAGTGTCTTCACCTATGAAAAGGGGATTATAATATTATACTGACTAGCTCACATGAAAAAAGCACTTTGTAAATCCAAAGCACTGTAGAAATGTGAGCTACTGAAGGGAATAGTATTATTCTTGTCCATTTGTGTTGGTTAGTTTTAGATGGTAGATTTTGAAAAAAATCTGATCTAGTGTGCAAATATTTTTTCTCACTGTTTCTTTTTATTTTGGATAAATTCCTTTTTGTTGGATCAAAGACCTTTTTATTATTATTTTTCCAGTGTTCTAATCCAGTTCAGTAAACATTTATAAAGTACCTACGACATGCCTGCATTGTGCTAAGTTCTGCAATGTAATAGACAAGAAATTAACAGCAAATCATGATAGCAAATCAGTAAATTAAAAAAAATCTTCTCTCTATAATTGAGATAAATGCTTATCTTCAATGTTTTAATTTAAAAAATTAAGTCAGTGACCCAATTATAACATATTTAATATAAAGTATGATAAACTTTTTTTGCAATACTGTCATCCAATTTTTCAAATTATTTTTATTTAATAATTTCCTTCCCTAAAGTTTTATAATTTTGAATCTATGAAATAGTAATATTTTGTCATTGACTATAATTCTAGTTTTTCTGTTTTGTTCTATTAATTAATTTTTCTATTTTTAACAAGTACCAGATATATTTTTGATAATTACTACTTTATAATATGTTTTGAGATTTTTCAGTGTCAAGCCCTGCCTTGCTTAATTTTCTTTCCTTTTCATAGCTCCCCTTGCTATCCTTATCTGCTTTTAAATGAATTTTTTTATTATTTATCTAGTTGCATCATGTAACCCACTGGGGAGGCAGTTTTAAACTCTTCAAAAGCTTCATTAATTTATGTGCCTACTAATGTGTGGCTTAGTGGAAAGGCTCAAATCTTGGTTCCATTATTTACGATGTGATTTTGGTTACGTCCCTCGCTTCCTTGGATCTCAGTTATAAATTTGTGAGGGCAGAGATTATTTTGTTATAAAAACTTTTTTTTTGGCTTTATATCTCCCAGAGAAGAGGTTTTAAACTTAGGATCCATAGATTTCAGGCAGTCTTAGATGAACTTGGATGGGAAAAAAAAATGCATCTTTATTTTCGCTAATCTTTGACTTCCTTTGTAATCCTGTATATTTTATTTTTATGCCTTTGGAAACATTCTGAGAAGGATTCTACAGGCTTCAACCCCAGCTTCAAAGCCTAGAAAGTCTTTGATAAATGCCTTGTTAATTGAATTGAACTAAAGAGGTTGAACTAAATGACTTATAAGATATCTCTCAATTCTAAATCCTATGAAGTGTGAACAATTACACCTACACTGATTGAAATGAACATTCTATAAAGATGCTGAATAATGGCCAGTGAAATTTGCAGATAAGAATATGGGTAAACATTTGAATTATATGAAGGAACTCTTCTAGCCCAAGGCAAAATTCTCAAGTAGGGGAAATTTGTCTCTGGTCTTTCTCAGTCTTTTTCCTGTTCTATCCTCCCAAGAAGCTCAAGTTCTCATTCTGCCTCATTCTCTCCCTTCTCTCAGGAAGGAAATAGATCTCATCAAATAAATTCACACAAATGTATTTATGATTTTTAATGTATTATTCCTTACAAGGGTGTTTGTTTTTGAAAAGTACACTGCCTAAAGAAATGGTGAATGAATATGAAGAAAATAGGGAAGCTTGGAAGACTTATATGAATTGATGCAAAGTAAGCAGAACTAGGAAACAAAACACATAAAGACACATGTGTGTGCGTATATGTATAGATACATATATGAAATGAATAATATATATATGTATATTTATTGTCCACATTAAGTTTTATTGAGGTATAATTATCTTGTGTTGTATTGTGTTTGTCCTTCATTTTCGAAGAGGACCATGACATCAGGGAGATGATGATATGACTTGTAGTTGACTTTGATTTGAGTGAGGAAGGGCTGTGCAACATCACCAGCCTCCCTTCCTTTTCCTGAGCCATCTGGGTCCAGTGACTACATATAGATCAGGAGGACTGGAGATGGCCCATTATGCAATGGGAGACCCATGACCTTTTCAGGCTGAGGTTTTTTCAGGTTCTCACTTTGAGTGAGATACACCTATTCTATGAATAGGGCTCTTTAAGAATTGACACAAGTGATGGCGCCTTTAATTAAAAAAAAAATCATACGGGGAGGGGAAGACCCTCAGGGTTGCTGGCTAAAAGAGAAACAGTTACTATTGACACTCATTCTGAGGGAGGATGGCCCAAATATAGCCATTAAGTGGAGCTTGGACATCGATCTATTGTGGTACAAGGAAGGAAGAAAGAAAGAAAAAGAAAGAGAAAGAATGAATGAAAGAAGGAAGGAAGGAAGATGGAAGGGAGGAAGGAATCTAGCCAGTAAACCCCAAGTTAAGTAGGCATCTTCTGGCCATCAAAATTCACCTTCCTTCGGAGAGGAGAAGAGGGAGACAGAGAGGGAGGGAGAAGATGAGCTGAGTTACCCAACTGTCTGGGTCCCCATTCAGGTTTGAACTACTCACAGTTTGAACAATGAAGCAAACAATTTCAAACCCTAGCATTTAGCTAATTCTCAAGTTGTATTTTGTCACAAATCTTTTGTTTATTCAATGGTAAATTCTCATCACAACAGAGTTGGGTTAAGTGTCACCACTGCCCCAAAATCTATTTCTGAATTTGAGTTTTTCAATGTTGTTTCTGCCATTTGTGGTTAATTTTTGAGAAATGCTGGAGCCATATAACATCTTTATAATGTAGTGGTAGTGGTGGTGGGGAGGATATCTTGTCTTCCTCCTGTACTTAAGGCTAGCACTAAAAGAGAGGAACGGTATATAATGCTAGGTCACATTTTCCTATTCCTTAAAGGGCTGCAAAATTAGAAGAACTTTTGAAAAAACAAACCATGAGGTATGTTAATTTCAAGGCAGAAGGGAAGTTGGCCTAATGGGATGAAGTCATTCATTGTTACTTACTCATGAGAGTTCATAAGAACCCATCCTTGAAGTACAAAGAAAGGTAAGCATAGACTCAACTAGTTTGGGCCCCTTAAAACATATTAACTTTTACAATGGGAAACAGTTTAAAAGATAGTACACACTTAAAAAAAGCTTTCTGACTGATGACTGACAAATGAATGGTAGACCTTCAGGCATTGTGGCACACTGATTGTTCATAGGTTGTGGAGTTAACCAGGCACATAGATGATTAGACACATACTTCACCTTAGGAAGAAAACTGACTGATAAATAAATCTCAGGGGAACTTTACTCATAGTGTAAAATCTTATTTTTCACTTTCAGAGATCCTCCAAGGAAGAGAGTTTTGTGAGTAAGCAAAGCTTTCAACACTGAAATACTGAAGAGAAGTCTTTATAAAACACATTGTGCACTCCCTGACCTTTTTAAACCCAACATGCCAAACTATTAATGACTCAGTATCCTCATTATGATGCTTGAAGATGCAGTTGTAGATGCAGATGTGAATTAGCTAAACTGACCTCATCTGTGGTCCTGAAACTTGCTTCCTTGAAAATGTTTGATGTCTGCTTGGTTTTTAAAATTATTCATCTCTTTCTTATAAGGCTGACATCACTGCATGACTTCCTGGGCAACAGAACTTGACTTCATTTCAGCAAAATTTAATTACTGAGACAAAGGCCAAAGCAACCTTCTGCCGAGTGCTTTTTTCACCCTCCAGAAAATTTCCACAATTGTCACTGCTTTTGTTTAATGTGTGTTGACTCATTAGCACCATTTAAAGCACTGTCTTTATTTCTCTATCTACTAATGCAGAGGGTATTTGACACCTGCTTCCCAGCTTGCACCCATTTGCATTGTAAAGTCCATTCAGTTAATATTTTCTACCCAATTCAAATACTTGTGAGGGGGGTATTCTAATCTTCAGTCATTCTTCCTCCTTTCTCAAGTTCAGCATCTTGCTCACCATCTTTCTTTCATCCCCAACTCTTGCCTTTATTTTGGGAACTTTAACATCCCTCACACTCCTTAACCCGCCAGTTCCTCAGCCTTCTTTAATCCCAAGGCTGACTTTAACTGTACCTTAGCCACACACAGGGATGATTACACATGCAGTCTTACCATTCCCCAAAAGTGTTCCATTTCCCTAATGGGAAACTCTGACATTTCTCAACGTGACATAACCTGCTATACTGAACTTTTCCCTGTTTTACCTCCCACAAATCTATTCATGAAGACTTCCATAACAGCTAGGTGGTGCAATGGATAAAGCATTGGCCCTGGAGTCAGAAGGACCTGAGTTCAAATTTGACCTCGTATATTTAGTAGCTGTGTGACCCTGGGCAAGTCACTTAACCCTGATTGCCTCTTTCCATGTCTCCCCCTGCCTCCCCAAAAAAGACTTCAGGCAATGTGGCATAGTGGATAGTGACCTAGTCTCAATGCCAGGAGATTCAAGTCCTGTCTTTGACGCATATTGACTGTGTGATCCTGGATGAGTCGTTTAGCCTTAGATTTCTAGACAATTTTCTAAGACTATGAGTTGTAGAGAAGGCACAGACCTATACTGGTAGATGGAGCTTCCTCATTTGGGAATTCTCTATATAACCCCAATCCAAGATGGCCGTGAGGATACAATGAAAGACAGATATCTTTGATCATGTGGGAAGAAATGGCTAAGGGACTCCTGGGAGAGTGAGTCAGAGAGAATGAAAGATGAAGGAAGCAGAGGAAAGGCACTGATTCTAGTGGGTACAGGAGACCCACAGGGAAAAACTGGCACCTCAACATGTCCCTGATTCCTGGGGACTGAAATCTCAGAGACTGCTAAGAGTGAATTTATGGAATGAGCTATTCTGCGTCCCAAATGAGCTGAGATTTCATCTTGCTCGAGTCAAAGAACCCCCACACTCTTGAGTATTCTGTCATCTAAACTTATATGTCTGCCTTCCTTAATGACTGTCTTGTTTGCTTTGACAAAGATATTTGCTCAATATCTTCTATGCTTTTGCGTAACAAGTACTTCTATGGAGGGAAGCTAAAGAATATGACATTAAATTAACTGTTATACTTCAGATTTGGGGCAGAACTATTCCCCTGAGTGATGAGAGTTTTTATCAGGCTTTGAACCCCCAAAAGACTCAGACTCATAGATTTCAACTATTGTAGTAAGTAAATATAATTTGTATATAATTGTAATTTTTAAGTAAGTAAATATAATGTCTTGTAGTAAGTAAATATAATTCTATTTTTCAAAAATCTAATATTGTATTTTTCCCAATAATGTGTAAAAACAACTTTAACATTCTTTACTTTCAAATTTTGAGCTCCAAATTCTCTGCCTCCCCATCCCCTTCATTGAGAAGGTAAGCAATTTGACATAGGTTTGACATGTTATACACATGACATATATAGTCATGCAAAACCCATGCCCATGTAAGACATGCTGTGAAAGAAGACAGACAAAAAAGTCCAATACTCTTCTTGAAGCTAGGAAGGTAAGGAAGGGATTGCCTGGCTATCATCACCTTCCTATTCCCCACAAGGGTGGAAGGAACTCTGGTCTTCCTAAGACATGGGGTGGGGCATTTCAGAACTATCTATAAACCTTGTTTCTTATGGACCACCTAATATTTGTACCATTATGTCTATACCACTGAAATTTCAAGTCTAGCCCCAATTTCTAACTTGCTGATACTGTCAAGGAAAGACTGCTCTGAAATGAGAACTCAGAGAAAGGCAAAACTTTATTTTGTAACCTCCCCATTTGCTATTTTTCAGTGGTGCACCAGGGTCTGCTACACTCTATCTGCTGTGATTACTTCCATCCTGTCTGACTGGTGACTATGACCTTTTCCCTAATGTTTATAAGGATATGTTTGCGCATTAAGATTTTTCTGTGTCACTCTTTTTTTTTTGTGAATATAAATCAATTGACATCATTTGTTAGAAAACATAAAAAAAAGGAGAAAAAAATGCATACATGTCTACACACCTTAATGGATAGCTGCATTGCCGTCCTTTTTCAACTAATTTTATAGTCATTGCATTCATTTCTCTCATGTGCATAAATCACTTCCTTCTACAAAGTCTAGGTAGGCATTCATATATAGAATCCCAAAGGATTCTTGAGAATTCCCTTCATCAAAGTTCCTTGTCCTCTTCTCTGATATGTCCATAAGCCATTTTCTCGAAAATGGCCAAGCAATTCAGAGGGAAAGAGAATTCTTTTGGGATATTTGTGCCCTCAGTGCTTGTTTATTATTCTGCATAGCTATGTAGATACAATTGCTTCTTGGTATTTTTGTTTCATATTCCTAAACAAACTGGGAAAGTGTCTCCTTTTCTCTAAAAATTATGGACTTCATAGATAAGTGTCCACCTAGATCCAGAAAAGAGTCTTATTGCCCCACAGGATTGGCAATCATGGGGAACAGGCTTTTGTATCTCCTTGTCAATAGATCTTGAGGTAGTATCAGGAAAACAAGCACTTCAGGTCTGTGCTCCTTATACCATTTAATGAATTGCAATTCTCAAAAATTCCCCAAACTAGCAGTAAATAATTAAGTGCTTTATAGTATTATTCAAAGCCTAGAAATGCTTTTATCCCTCTTCATTCTGACTTTAAAACATGTATTCCTTTGAGATTCTAGACCTTTTTTCCCTGTGAATATATTTGTTATCATTTTATCTAGCATTATAAAGTATCCCTCTGATAGATTGACTGGTAGAGCACCAAATCTTTGAATGAATTTAGTTAATATCATGTTTATTATATTAACACAACTCAACTACAAGCGATAAATCTCCCTCCAAATAGTTGACTAATTCTCTCAAAGAGAGTTTTGCAGAGGCTGTGGAAAGACAAGTCTCGAGTGAGGGCTGGTGAAACTGAATTTGTCCCACTATTTTAGAAAGTAAATTGAAATTATGCTAAGAAAATGACTAAAATGTCCACATTCTTCTCCCCAGAGATCCCAATGCTAACCGGAAAGGTCCCCTACATGGCATCTTTTCTCGATAGCTTGTTCTCTGCATAGAAAATGACATTCATTTGGTTTTCATCCCAGTGCCATTTGGCAGACCAGTGCAAAACAAACTGGCTTATGACAGTCAATCTGGTTCTATCATAGACTTAGAATTTCCTGCATCATCCTATCCCTCCTCTGTTTCCTTGGCAGAAGCTAGAGAATTATTTCTGCAGCTAAAGGTTTTTTTCTTTCACATGAGAGTCTTACACATAAGTAAGTGGCTGAAAATCTAATCATAGAAGGAAAGGTCCTCCTGGGGGACCCTCAGCTCTCACCTTTAATTTTCTATCTCCATGAAAGGTGCTCATACGAAAGCAATCTTCTGTGGTTAGCATGGGGCAGATTTTCCTTTCCAAAAAATAATAATAAAAATAACTTACATATACATAGTGCTTTAAGGTTTGAAACTACTCAGCATATATGAATTTATTTGATGTAAAGGAACCATGAGCCCTCAAGTTCACGGCTTTGCTTTGGAAACCTAATACTGGTGGAGGGTAGAGCCCAGTAAACCATCAATGTAAAAGTCACAGCAAGAAGGTTCAGGAGAAGGGAATTGTCTTCTCTAAGTTCCTTAGAATGTGAAAGAACCTGTTCTGCCACCAAATAGGCCTGAACATGGTGCTATCCAACAGGAAGGCTGTCCTCCCATGGACTACACAAACCACAAAGGAAAGAACACTGGATTAACTGAGCAGTAAAAGGGGCCCTGGGAAGACCTGCTTCTGATGGACATTAGTTCTGGTACCATGGACAAGTCAGCTAACTTCCCAGGGCCCCAGACAACTGTCCAACACTTAAAGTTATTGATGGTGCTGAACTGCCAGTAGTTCCCTTCATGTATTACATCACAAGTCTGTACCAAAAAAGGAGGTAATAGGATGCAGTCTATAGGGGGCTCAGCTTGAAGTCATGAAGATCTGGGTTCAGATCTCATCTCTGATGCTTACTGACTGCTGGTAATCGTTGTTTCTTCATCTGTAAAATGCAGATGGCAATAATACCCATAGTACCACCCTCAGAGGATTGTTATGAGGTTCAAATGAGAGACCTTTGTGAACATTCATGTAATGTAAATGTAATGTAAAACATAAAAAATGTTATTATAAATCTAAGTTATTAACTGTTTGCTCCAGATTAACATTGGTTCATAATTTGACAAATAATTTCCTGAACTGCATTAATGGAGGGAGCCACACTGGGAGTACCACTGGTCATTCAATCACTCATCTGGAATAAAAACGAAACACAGAAGAGATCAATTTTCATTGAGAATAGAATGTGAACTAAATAAATTTCATTTTCAACCTCCAATGGGGAGGATCTAGGCTAGGATGATAAATAGTTTTGGGGTTCTGAACCCAGGTAATTAGATCTGTTGCCTCCCTGGTCTATGTAAATGCTGATTAGTGAGCGTGATGGCTGCTTAATTTCACCACAAGGAGGCACCCAAACTTTTTGTTGTTCCTGATTGACTCTAAGTCCAAAGAGAATTCATTACCATTTTTAAGCAATGATTGAAGAGCTGTGACCACTAATTAATAAAGATGACAACACCCAGTGAAATACATTTAAGAGTGCATGTGAAGGTTTAAAGCCTCACACTAAAGCTCTGTTAGGGAGGAAGGGCATATGTCATTATCCTGATTTTACAGTTGAGCAAACAGGTTGAATTAACTTGGTCCAAGGGACCCAGAATGTGGCAGTCAAGCCTTGAACTCAAGTCCTCTGATACTAGAACCATGCCAGATATTTGGAATGTGGAGCAAGAAATCACTTCCAAATTATAATAAAACCTTATAGACTCAAAGCAATGGAAAGGAAGGCCATGGTGAATTGAAGAAAAGTAGTGTTTGTAGAATATTTCTAATGAAATTTTGAGTCCTTATAGTAATAGAAAGTAATGATGATAAAATGTTGCCAAGTGGTGATTCTGATGAATCCGCTTTAGTGAATAGGTTTTCGTTGTTGAATTGTTTCAGCCATGTCCAACCCTTTGTGACCCCATTTGGGGTTTTCTTGGCAAAGATACTGCAGTGATTTGCCATTTCTGTTTCCATGACACATAGTAGGTGCTGAGTAAATATTTGTTCATTGTGACTATGGCTATTTAGGGAGGTAGCACGCTACAGTGGAAAGAGCCCTGGCTCTGAATTCAGAGCACTTTGACCCCAGTCTCACCCCTGACGCTCACTTATCTGTGTGATATTGGGCAAATCGTCTTGCTTTCTATGCCTCCATTTCCTAACTGTAAAGTGAGATGATGAACTGACTGTCTTCTGAGCTCTCTTCTGACTCTAGATCTATGAACTCCCTAGGCCTTAGTTTCCTCACCCATGAAATGGTGGGTTTGAACTAGTTAATTTCTAAAATCCCGTCAGCTCCAGCATTCCATAAAACCTCTGAGAAATGTTCGCTGTCCAAAGGTTTTTCAAACATTGTTTGCTTCTGAGCTGTCTTAGCTATAATATTTAAGTTCATGTATGATATTAACAGTGGCTTCTGGTTAAACTGGCGAAATGAAAGGTCACAAAGAAGCCTGGATCTCTCACATGTTAACGCTAGCATAGATCTGAAAAGGACATCCCCACCCCAAAGACCAAAGATAAAGAAATCCAAAAAGAAAACGAAGTAAGCTTCCCTACCCAGGCTATAATGGCATAATAAGCCATCCAGAAACTACTGTAGTTAGATAAAGGGACCTCATCAGGGAAGGCAGCATGAGAGCAGATAAACATGCCACAGTGATGGAGATGTTGAGGGAGCCTGAGCCTGTGAGAACACCACAAACTCTTCCAATAAAGATAGGAACTGGCTGAAGCAGTGAGAGTTACTGTACTAGGGAAGCCAGAAGAATCTTCCACAAAGACAAAGCACAGATCCAAAAGGTTACAAGTCAGCACCTGTTTCAATTATCAGGTGTCTGAAGCCAGGTCCTGACTTTGGCCTGTCAGAATACCAGGAGGAGATCAAAGTGGCCTAGATAGGTCACCCTCAAGGAAACATGGTCTGACAGTGCACATGTTGCAGCCACAGTGGGTGAAAGGGACAACCTAGCTCCAGGGCATCTCCATGGGGAAGTCTGTGCAGGATGCTTGAGTCCAGCAGAATCTCTGCCATTTCATTGGTACCACTGAGGGAGATAGCAAAGAACAGAGCCAACTCTGACTTGACTATTGGGCAAAGAGAAGGAGAAAGAGAAGATCTGATGTGGATCAAAGAAGACAGGTAGAGACACTGAGAGTGAGGCCACCCCCTTCAGATTGCCAGCAACATTCAGACTACTGAGGATCCAGGATGAAACAAAGCACACCCAACCCATCCAAGAGTGCTCAGGGCTACTGGCCCAAGCACAAAGTATCAAACCAAGAACCAAGGCTGTAATATGAATAAACAGAAGAAAACACTGAGCAAGACCAAGAAATAATCTAGGGAGGAGAAGATTAAGAGGTAAACCCAGAAGATGAGAGTCACACCACTACAAGAAGAACCTCAGAGGAAAATATGGACTGCAAGCACCGCAGGGTTGACTGGCTGAAGGAAAATGAGTTGTTGTTGTTATTAATGTTGTTTTAATGAGAGATCAAGAGAAAAAAATGAAAGGAGAATAAAATGAAAGGAGAATAAATAGCTTAGAACTGAGTGAGGAAAACTTACCCCAAATGTTGGACTCCCTGAAAAATAGAATAAAACAAGTAAGACTCAGTGACTCAATGAGAAAACAGAAAGAACAGAAGAAAATCAAAGACTGAAAAAAGTAGAAGAAAATGTAAACTATCAACTATCAAAAATAACTGACTTGGAAAAGTGTCAGGAAAGGTAGGAATCATCAGAGTCCTTGAAAGCCAGGATCAATAAAGAAAAATAAAACCCTCATCATTAAAAAATGTTTCAAAAAATTAAACAATTTTTTGAAAAATATTAGAACACTTTTCAAGTGAAAAATCTTCTGTTCCCATTTCCCTGCTTTCTACTCTGCCTCTCAATTAAGAAATTTTTAAAAACTCAACTCTTACTACAAGGAAATTTTCTCATTGATCATGTCCAAAAAAAAGTTTCAATTCAATCTACACTCCGAAGTCCATCACCCCTCTCTCAATAGATGGGTAGCATGTTTCTTCATGAGTCATTTACATTTGCACTTGGTCATTGTGTTGATCAGAGAATTCTGATAATTTAGGAACCTAAATCCTTCAGAGTAGTTTGTTTCAATATTGTTGTCATTGTTCTCCTGGTTCTACTTACTTCATTCTGAATCAGTTCATTCAAGTCTTCCCAGGTCTGTCTGGAACTACTTTCCCTCTCATCATTTCTTAAAGCACAATCGTATTCTATCATAGTCATTTATCATAATTTGTTCAGCCATTCCTCAACTGATGAGTGCTCTCTCAATTTCCAATTCTTTCCTATTCAAAAAAGAGTTTTATAAATGTAAACATATATGTGTGTGTATATACATATATATATATATATATATATATATATATATATATATATATATATATATATAATATATATGGGTCCTATTTGCCTGTCTTTGATCTTTTTGAGACATAGAACTGCCATTACATGTACATGTATACAATATACATGTTCTTTTTAATCATAAAAGAAAACTGTCCAGAGCTATTAGAACCAGAGGGTAAAGTTAAAATAAAAGGAATTTATTGATCATCACCAAAAGAAACACCAAATTGAAATTTCATGGTCAAAATCCAGAGCTTCCAAGTCAAAGAAGAAAATGACAAGCAGTCATAAAGAAGGAATTTAGGCAGCACAGTGAGGATCATGCAAGACTTAGCAGCAGTTACTGAAGGGAGAGAACATTTTGGAATATAATACTCTCCAAGGTAAAAAATAAAGTCTTACAGCCAAGAATAACTTACTGTGCAAAACCAAGGATAATCCTTTGGGAGAAAAAAATGGATGTTTAATTGAATAGAAGACTTTTATGAGCAGGAACTATAAAATGCAAACATTGAAATTAAGAGAAACCTAGAAAGATTTTTGAGCAATTTGAGATGCTAAACAAGGATGAAGTATTGTTAGAATATAGCCTGAGGAAAAAGCAACAAGTATCATTTCAGAATCCTATTGTATAAGTCACAGAATCAGTCAAATGAGCAAATACAGATCCGACACAATGTAATTTATTCAACTCTGGTGGCTTCCTGTTACCGCTATAATAAAATACAAACTCCTTTGTTTAGCTTTCTTTTAAATCTGTTTTTAATTAATTTATAACATTTAAAAAATTTGTGAGCTCCAAATTCCCTCTCTCACATTCCTCTCCCATTGAGAAGGCAAGCAATATATCAATTATACATGTAAAATCATACAAAACTTATTTCCATATTAACCATGGTGAAAAAAAACACACCAAAACAAGAAAAATCAAGAAACATAAAGAAATTGAAGAAAAAAGTATATTTCAATATGAATTAAGAGTTCACTAGTTCTCTCCCTGGAGGTAGATAACATATTTCATCCTGGATCCCTTGACTTACCTCGGCCCATTATATTTGTTAGAGTAGCTAAGTCTTTTACTGTTGATCTTTGCTACAAGGTTGCTGTTACTGTGTACAATGTTCTTCTGATTCTGCTAATTTCACTTTGTCAGTTCATGCAAATCTTTTCAGGTTTTTCTGAAAGCATCCTGCTCATCATTTCTTATAGCATGATAGTATTCCATCACAATCATTTATCATAACTTATTCAGCTATTCCCCAATTTATGGGCATCCCCTCAATTTCCAATTCTTTGTCACCACAAAAAGAGCTACTATAAATGTTTTTGTACAGGGTCCTTTCCCCTTTTCTTTGATCTCTTTGGGATACAGATCTAGTACAGGACCAAAGAATATGCACAATGTTATAACCCTTTGGGTTTAGTTCCAAAAGAATAATTGGACCAATTCACAACTCCATCAACAGTTCCTCAATGTCCCTATTTTTCCAAATCCCCTCGAAGGTCTGTCATTTTCCTTTTCTGTCATGTTAGCCAATCTGGTGGGTATGAGGTGCTGTCTCCGTGTTGTTTTATCTCAGTTGTTGCATTTCTCTAATTATTGGTGATTTATTGTTATTGTTGTTTGTTCTGTGCTCTTGAAGACAACCAGTGACATCAGGGAGATGATGTCTTGACTTGCAAGTGAATTGGATTTAAGTGTTTGTCCTGGAAGGCAGGAAGACTCATCTTCCTGAGTTCAAATCCAGCCTCAGATACTTAGTAGTTGTGTGACTCTGGGTAAATCACTTCACCCTGTTTGCCTCAGTTTTCTCATCTATGAAATGAGTTGGAGAAGGAAATGGTAAATCATTTAGAGCATTTCATGTGACTATTAATAATCTGATTTCTTCTTCTGAAAGCCTATTCATAGCCTTTGACCATTTTTCAATAGGGGTCTGTTTAGCTTTTAAAGTCTTTCATGACTTGATCCCAACCTATCTTGCCAGTCTCATTGGACATTACTCTCCTTCCTACATTCCACAATCCAGTCAAACTGGATTTCTCTCTGTTCCTTACACATGACTTTCATCAAAGTGCTCCATATGAAAGGGAACACTGTAAAGAGACTGTATCTTACATCAGGTACTAGAGATACAAATAGAATTATAAGCCCCGCCCACATCCTTATCCACAAAATGTGGTCAACTGTAACACAACCAGAACACAAAACTGAGGCTCTCTCCTGTGTTCAGTGATCACTCCCGAAGGCAAAGGGGGTTCTTCCTTCTTAAACTGAGGCTTTAAGATCATGACCTTTCCCCATGACTTATCCCTGGCACATCTGCCCCAAAGTCAGTTGTATCCATAGATTAGAGGGACATGGATTATTCCCAGTTTAACTCATTTTTAACAAGGATCAGGGTTTGATAGTGGCCTGGGTCTCATCCTCATAGTGACAGCTTGCTTCTTAGCTTGATCTTCAGGGACAAACCTTAGTTTCAACTTACATCTAGTTGTTCATAATCAAAGCTAAAGTTTATCTCTCCACACCTGGGACAACGTAGATGCAAGATTCTTCCTGACATGTTGCTGGGTTCCCTGGAATTTTCAGATAAAAAATGCACTTTTAATCCTCTGGTCCCAGCAACAACTCCAATACCTGGCAGATGATTGCTGCTGTTCGTTCTTTGTTTTCAGAGAGGGCCAATGACATCACAAGGTGATAGCTTGACTCATGGATGAATTGGATTTAGGGGAGTCAGAGTGACACAAAGTCATCAGTGTCATCCAGGATCATTGAAGTCCAGTGGCCGGACAAAAGTCAGGATGACAGGTGATGATCCAAGATGTGGTGGATGACCTTGGCATCTTTGATGTCTGACCAGGCTAGAAGCGCTCCACAGCATTTGCTTCAGTTGCTCTCAAACAAATTGTTCTCATCTGCCTATTCTGCCAGGGGAAGTCTTCCCATGCCCTTAATTTGCTTACAGGTTTGAGGCCTGTTGATTACCCTCAACCTGGTTTAGCCCATCTGCCAAGGTTTGACCGGGGTGTGGCCACAGAATATGCTACAGATTCTTGGAGCCACAGGTGAGAATGGGTGGAAAGGTGGACACCAAAGGTGGATGAGCAGTCCTGAAAAGGGCTTGGCAAGCCCTCACACCAGAGGAGCTCGTCCTTCCTGAACACCCCATACACCTGGCAGATTGTGGTGCATAAATGCTTGTTGACGATTCACTGGCACATAGCCCAGTGCAATGCCCCGCAGAAGCTTCTCTGCTCTCATGGAATCATTGCAGTATTAGTTACAACAAGAAAGGATCCATACTTTCCCTTCCAAAAAGTCTTTGAAAATCATAGAAGATATGGATATATGGCAGATATGTGACCTAGATATAAAAGGGAGCATCACAAACAAGTGAGAGAAACATGGGGAAAAGACCACCTGTCAGATCTATGTGTAGGGAAAAGTTCATGATCAATTAAGGGACAGAATCACAGGAGATTAAATAGATAATTTTGATTACAAAAAATTTACTTTTTGCACAAATTTAATGAAACTAAGATTGAAAGAGAAATAATTAACTGAGAAAATCTTTGCTCCCAATTTCATAAGGTCTCATTTCTAAGAAGTATGAGGAACTGATTTAAATGTATAAGCAAAAGAGCCACTTTCTGATTGCTAAGTGGACTAAGGATGTAAACACATAGTTCTAATTCAATCCAATAGTTTTTATTAAGTGCCTGGTATCTGCCAAGTGTGAGGGATTCAAGAATTAATTGTCCTCAGGGAGATAACTATGTACTTACAGGTTAGAAATTTGAACATGTAAAGGGAGAACTGAACTAGCTAGGTGGATAGGGTGCTGGGACTAAAGTTAGGAAAATTCATCTTCCTGAGTTCAAATCTGGCCTCAGACACTTAGAGCTGTGTGACCCTGGGCAAGTCACTTCACCTTGTTTGCCTGTTTCTTCAACTGTAAAAATGAGCTGGAGAAGGAAATGGCAAATCACTCAGTCTCTTGGCCAAGAAAACCCCAAGTGGGGTTATGAAGAATGGGATGGGACTAAGAGAAAGTGACTGAAAGACACTGAAAAGGAAGGATGATAAGTGAAGAAGAAGATGCAAATGTGTAGAGTAAGAGAGGTAAAGGAAGACGAGGTTTTTGTTGCAGAGCTGAAAAGTACTATCAAACACAGTGAGGCTAACATCTCATTTTACAGATGAGGAAACTGAGCCTGGAAGAAAGAAGGCAACAGGTCCAAGTTAAGTCCAAGCTAGTAAGTGGCAGAACTGAACTTAAACTCAGCTTTAGAGCAGGGAAGAAAAACAGGGAGACCTAAAAAATATCAACAAATAAGAAAACAAGAAAAAATATTCTGCAGTAGGAAATGAAACATTTTCAAGTTCCATACACTTTTTCTATCAAAGGGAAACATTTTCAAAAAAAATTCTTTAAAATAAATATGATGTGATTAAATGTGTCTTTACAATGAAATTATTGCCAGAATCTTTAGCTGAATTTAAAATTGTTTATTAAATTAAATTAAAATGTTCATTTTTTGAAATTGTCTAACAATTTAAAAAAAAATTCTTTGAGCACATCATTTAAGCCAATGGCAACAATAGTGATTAGACTTCATAATATTTGGGGGGCCACTAGGGCATAGGATGCATGGATATATTAACATGGCAAAATATTGTTAATGGAAAATATTTCTAATTAACCATAATGCTTATGTGGGGAAAATTTTGAGTCTGATTTGAGAAAGTACAAGAAGAGAGCTGGCTATCTGTTCATTCAGGAAGAAGGAGTTGGGTAGGGATTAAGGACAGTGCTGACTTAAGGATGTGATTCAGAGGTCTACCTGTGTTCCTAGAGAGAGGAAGAACAGTTAATAATTGAGTGAAGTACTCAGCTCAGTGCCTGGCGCAGAGGAGGTAATTAATAAATGCTTATTCTATCCCCCCATACTTTCATAACTCCACAGTAGGCAACCTCATTTTGTTCCACTTCAGTGCCTCTTCTAAAGCTTGTGTTGATAAACTGTTTCTGTGGCTAGGGGTAAAATGTGTTGCTGTTCCATCATTTTTTAAGTCTTGTCCAACTCTTTGTGACCCCATTTGGGGTTTTCTTGCCAAAGAGAGTAGAGCGGTTTGCCATTTCCTTCTCCAGCTCATTTTACAGATGAGAAAACTGAGGCAAACAGGGTGAAGTGACTTGCTCAGGGTCACACAGCTAGTAAGTGTCTGAGGTCAGATTTGAACTCAGACCAAACATTTTAACCACTGCATCACCTACTTGTCCCTTATGGAAAATACATCCAAATGTATTCTTGTTCATAGCTACACATTGCTTCAGCAGCCTCATCTGAAAAATGGGAATAATAGCGCCTATTTAGCAGGGTAATTGTGAAGGTCAAACGAATGAAAAGATGAAAAGAACTTAACAAAGTACCCGGCACATAGTAAGCACTATATGAATGTTAGGGAAATTCCAGAAATCCTTTTTTAGTTCATATCTGTGATTTCATTGATACAAGGAATTTCCTCTATTAATACAGATGGACAATTTTCCTGCAGTTTATAGCTCTCTAAGATGTTCAATAACTTGCCCAGGTTACACACTGTAGATATGAGAAACAGGATTTGAACTCAGTTCTTGGTGACTACAAAGCTAGTTGCCTATCTGTTTTGCCATGTTGCTTCTTATGGAAATTTTCATGTCCCTTAAATAGCATTCCCTCTCCCTGTACAAATATGTAAGGTTCTTATATCGTGGGTGGCATCCCTAGCTCTTTTGGAGATGGAGAAACTGATACAGGGAGTCCATACTTTGTATTAATTATAGCTAACCTTTATATGGTGCTTTAAGGGCGGCAAAGGCAGATGAAGTTGAATTCTGCTGCTCCTGACTCCCAGTTCAACACCCTATTCGCGGCAGTATCTAGCTGCTGCTTTTATATTTAGCATGTTATCAAACTCAAAAGGCAAATCACCAGGTCCATCTCATCGGTCCTGAGTCATTGAGTGTAATGAGGAGTGGCACTGATGCCACCTGCTGGCAGTTGCAAGAACTACAGACTGGACCTTACACTAAGAAACAGACCATGCAGTGCCCACCGGGAACCCTACTTAATATATCACTGCGTCAGCCCATTGGCCAGTGCCATTTTCCATGAAATTTATATGTTTTTCTTTAACTTTAAATAAAATTTTCTTTAAATTTTGTTAATTGCAGGATTGTGAGGGGAACTGGTGTGAGTGTTGATTCCTTACATATATATCAATATAATACCATGATATAGTGAATAAATGAATTTTAAAAAGACATTTGTTAGTTACTACATTCTAAGCATTGTGCTAATTCAATATTCAAGACAGTCCCTGCCTTCAAGGAGCTCCCATTCTAATAAGGGGATGGTAGACAGCACAGGGATAGTTGGTCTGGGAAGACACAAAGATGTTAAGCAGCATCATAGGGCAATTTATTGATCGTTACCAGGAATTATAGTGTCAATTTGGTTACAATGCCCAGAGCAGGGCTCAGTTTTCTTATCTGTAAAATGAGAGGTTTGGAATATTTGGCCTCTGAAACTTTAGAGATTTTTTTTTTTCCATTCCAGATATATCCCAAGTACCTATGCTGGAGTTGGGTCAGAGAAATGGAGAGGGAAGAATTAAAGTTAGATATTATTAGATATAATTAATATAATACAAAAGATAGCAACATAAACCTGCTCAGTTGCTGCATGTATTTCCCTGTACTTAAAGTCTCCTAGATCAATTAGATCATCTCCTCAAAAGGGCCACAAAAGAAAGGAGAAAAACCTCATTGTCCCTAATAAGTAAACTTCAAAAACATTTGTTTTTTGTTTTTAAAGTTCCATTTTTATTTCATTTGAGAGCAAGCTTACAAACTGTGAGAGCCAATGCACCCAAAACATACAAGGATACACATTACATTAGGCTATTGAAGATTTGAATTTCTGTTTCTGAAAGAGGTCCTTCAGCTGCTGGTCAGTTGTAGCCTCCTTCTGCTGCATTAGCTCAGCCGTTCCTTTGGTCACTCCCCAGGCATCAGGTTTGGACATGGAAGGACAGTATGGCCTACCAGAGGCCACAGGAAGAGACTCCCAGTACTCTCTCCTTGCCCTGTGTGAAAGAAAGGAATTTTGGATGGGATTAGCTATTTTTTGTGCCTTTAAGAATCCATTTTATGCATTTGCAAATTGGCTGGCCTTGGCAGATGAAAGTTTGTGTATTTGTAATTTCTGTGCAAACTTTGGTTTGCAGTTCTAGCGCAAAGGCAGGGATCAAAAATCAGCTTCAATATTTTCCCACACGAATTATGACTAATTAGCTATTTCCTACTGACATAATGTTTTTGCCATGTGAACCTATCAATACATCCTAAGCTCCAGATAGCCATACCTCCAAAACAAGTTGAAGCCAAATCTTTGTGGTTGCCTTTGACTTTAAAAATTTAAGCTACGAGAGGTCCCTCTTCTATTCTGGGAGAACATTAGGATGTAAAATGAATAACTTTTCTCTTATTGACCTTTGCATGACAAGGTTAAGGCTCAGAAGTCAGAGAACTTGGGTTCAAATCCTTCCTGTGAACAGAGGCACTTAAATAGTCCTGGGCCTCTATTTTCCTCATCTGCAAAATTGGTGGTGGGAAGTGAGGTAGTGGGGCAGACTTGCTGGCTTCTGAGGTTGTTTCTAGCTCTAAATTATGATCTCAATATGAACTCGAGTATTTAAAAATTAATTAGTTTCATCATGCTCAAATCTTTATAACCTAAAATACTCCCATTAATATTTGAATGTCTACTGTTTGCATGGCAGTATCGGAGCATGCTATCACATCATTTGATTATGACTTGTTGAGAAGTCTAACAACTTTGAAATCTTGGATAGTCATCATTTTCTAAAGGAGGTTTTATGAAAATGGTTCCATAAAATAACTCAGACTTGGTAAAGGGGAAAAATATGGCATCAACTTCTCATGATCATCTAATAATGTAGAACCAATCTTAAGATGTAAAAGGCACATTTATATGAGGCTCTTAAAATTCTCTGACACTCTCCCAGAGAATCAGTTATAGCATTTCACCAGAACCGTGTAACCAATTTAAAATGAGGAAGAAAGGGTAGTACAAAGTGTTTACCTTGCCCTGATCCAGGGCTTGGTGTGCATGCTCAGACCACTGCCCCAGCTGCCATGCTTTTCAGAAGCATCAGGCAGGAAGCCCCTTTCAGGAGCCAGCTCCTCAGCAATGGCTCTGATGTGATAAGGCTCAAATCCACAGCAGCCTCCGATGTACCTGACACCCAAGTTGTAGGCTTCCCTGGCATATTTTTGAATGTCCCATCTGGTAGTAACTCTGGGTTCTAGACCTGTAATGGAAAAGGTTTTAACTTCAAGAATATCCTTAATGAACATAAATCTTGACAAAAAGGTTAGATTACATTTTTTTTAAAAAAAATCTCATTTTAAAAAGGAAATCAAAACATTTTGACCAAAAAGAATGTTACCAAAACCAGAAACAAAATTGAAGAATCATTTTTTAATCAGTTACAAATTCATTAGTCAACTACGTTTAACAATTGAAAAAAAAATCAAATTTCTTCCATATTTCTCCCCCTCCTCTCTCCTAGCATCCATCTCTTATGATAAAGACTAGGAAAAAAAAGAAAAAAGGGGAAAGGGGGAAAAATTAGAAAAACCTATCAATACATTGAAAAAAGGTGACATTATACTTCACATGCAATATTCTACACCAACAACGATCCCTGTCCCTGTCCCCCCTCCTCCTGACTTTTGCAAAGGAGTTCAGAAGCCAAGTTCTTTAATTTATTTTTAATTTTTGGAGGCAATAGGGGTGAAGTGACTAGACCAGGGTCACACAGTCAGTATCTGAGGCCAGATTGGAACTTAGTTCCTCTTGACTCCAAAGCTGGTGCTCTGTCCACTGTGCCATCTACCTGCCATAAACTTATGAAGTATTCAATGATAAATTGCTTTCTTTCATAGGATCATAGCTTTAGCGTCTGAAAGGATTTCAGGCCACCTGGCACTATCCCTTCACTTCATAGATAAGGTGCTGAGATACTGGAAGTTTAAATATCTTGTTCAGGGTCACCCAGGTAATAAATAACCAAGCTAGAGTTCAAACCCAGGTCCTTGGAATTTCAATCTAATGCTTCTCCTAATGTACCACAAAGTTCGACAGAATTAAAATTATCCCAGTGATATTTTTTCTTCTTGACTTCTAGAAGATCTAAGGAAGATATTTATTTTTAAGGGATGAATATGCTGGTATTTATTCTGGATTTTATTTTACTTTTTATCTTATTATACTTCAACTTTAAGTCTAATACATTTTTTATTCTCTATTTTTCTATTTTCACCTAATGCCATGGCCTGGTTAAAGGAAGAAAAAATTGGAGATGGGATGAAATGAAGTGAACAGAATAGTGAACCTGGAGTTGGGAGATCCTGGATTCAAATCCTGCCTCTGAAAGCCACTAGCTGAGTGACCAAGGGAAAGTCACTTATTTGGAGTCTCAGATTCCTTGTTCATAAAAATTGAGATAATTATACTACTACTCTACTTCACAGAACTGCCATAAACCCCAAAAGAGGTCACAAATAGCCTTGCTACCATTGATTTTTGAAATAGATAATTTGTTTGCATCCCATAGCTTACCAAATGGAAATTCTGGGAGATCGATAAATCCTTGTTTGCCGCAGTCTGGAGTATGGTAAGCCAATGGCTGTACCATCAAATGGGCTTTTAATCTGGCAGCCTCCAAACCCTCTTTCATGAGTTTCACAGTTTTTAAGCTAATTGTAGGGTCAAAATGGCAGTTCACACCAACAATGGAAGCTCCTAAAGGTGGGAAGAACATATTGACTTAGCCATTTTATCTCTTATCACCTTACCATTCTTCAACAGTTCAAGAACATCTGAGATTTTTCTCAGGGTGTCATTCTCACCTGAGGTGCTCTAGGCTTCACTAGGCAGTTTCCTAAGGACCTGAAATTCATTGCCCATTAGCCAGTCCTCTGTTGAGAAATGTACTTGGAATGGAGGTAGGCCAGCCCTAGTGGTCACACTGTTGCCATGTCCTTTCAGCCTAGTAGGACCTGCCTACATTA
>CM053769.1:699710268-699734112 GCA_028658325.1 Potorous gilbertii | reverse complement strand
ATATATATAATTTAGCATATGTATGGTAGTTTATAGAATAGCAAAGAAATTCAGAATCTTCTTCTATTTACCCTATATTCATGGTTAAAGAAATCAATGGTTATAAATCTTTTAATATAGCTTCTAGTTGGTACCCATGTATGTCACAGTATATGAAAAATCCAGTAAATGAAAGTATCAAGATATATTAGGAAGATGACTATTTCTCAAAGGAGATTAATTTGTACTTAAAAGTTACATCTATTACATAAAACAAGATATCCTCATGAATCAGAAAATCCAGTTTAGCCTTTGAGACCCTGCTTAAAAGCCACTAAGGTCTGAAAACCCATTTGGCACAAATTACTGTGACTTTTGCTTACTGTCTTAAAAGAAAACTATGGGTTTAATTGGGGAGTGATTCATTAGGAATGTTTCTACCACTGGCACTGGTTTCCACCTCCTAATTGCAACTGAATTTGCCTCTTAATAGCCATGTGAGTTCCTGAAGAGAGAGACTCTTAAAGCCTGATTTTCCTAATAGCTAAAGCCAGTACAGAGTTTGATCCAGCAAAGTGCATTTTTTCATGACATCAAAAGATCCGTCCAAGTGTTTGAGTGCCCAGCTGTCCATTACTGCTCACCTGCTTTAACCAGCCGCACTGCGCACTCTCCAGGTGACACACCGTGCAGATCTCCTTCTGGGCCAATGCACATGGTAGCAGCCACTGGCTTTCCAGATTCTTTTAAGGCTTCAACTGCCCACACAGCTTCTTCAACATGCTCAAAATACTGAAAGAAAATTTGGTTCAAATTCAGTGTTCCCCTCATTGCCCAAGAGAAAAATTTTAAGTCTGCTGCTTCCCAGCTTTTGGTTCTGCTAGCTCAGAGTTTCTTAACTTGGGCCTCAGGAACTTTACAAAATATTACGGTAACTATATTTCAACATAATGCACTTTCTTTGTAATTTATGTATTTTATTTTATGTATTTAAAAACATTAGTTTGAGAAGGGGTCCACAGGTTTTCCCTGTACTACACAGGGGGTCCATGGTATCAAACATGTTCAGAACCCCTGTATCAGATCTCTGTAATCAAACTTCAGAGAGGGTTGGAAAAACAATAGGAAATGATTGTCTTTAGTTGAGCATCTTTGAAATAGCCTTAAGCATCCTGCAGAAAGTAGAAGAGTCAACCTAAGTGACCTGGTGTCAAATGAGCTAGTTGGCTCTGTGGACTTCCTTACCTCGGCGATCAGAAAGTCCACATTCTTTTTCATAAAGACCTCTAACTGTTGACGGAAAATTTTTTTCACTTCAGTTTCACTCTTGCAGCTTAGGTATGATGGTGTCTGACTAACTCCACCAGCAACCAAAGCATCTCCTTCTGCAGCCACCTCCAGGGCAATATCACAGGCAGCTTCATTCACTTTCTGTCCCTAAAATGAGAAAGCACATATTATCATTGAATTTGCATTGGGAATTTGAAATAAAACTGTAATTTAAGGAAGCAAAAGTTATTGTTCTTCCATTTTACAGTTAAGGAAAAGGAGGCAAATGGAGGTTGCCCAGGGACACGCAGCCAGGAGGGACCTCAGGTTGGACTAGAACTCATGTCTTCCTGACTTTAGCAGCGATATCCATGGAACCACCTAGTTGCTACCCTCCTACTTTAAAATAGTAATCTCTTGAACAAATAAGCATAAAACCTAGCATGTTAAATGGGAAATGGCATTCATTTAAATTTATGCTCCTTTGATTATAGTAGACATTTCTTATAGGGTTTAATGTGGGGCAAGAGTATTTCATGTAAGATCCCATCATTTGGCAGGCTTCCTTCAATCTTCAATCTACTTCTCTCATTTAATGACTCTTGCTTTGAGGCACACCATAGTTTTTATTCACATGCATACACACATACACACACACATCATTTCTGCCATTCTCAAGAGTCCTGAAGAGCACCAGTGTGTTGTGGGAATTGCAGAGATACCACATCATTTCAATAATTCCACAAAGGGATCTTACTTACAGATATTTTCTCTGCAACATAATTCCCTCTATTCTCCAGCTTGTCCTCACTAGCATAGAAGGTGAAGGTCTGCATGACATTTGAGCCTGCTCGAAGGAATTCCCGATGAAGCTGTCGCACTGTAAATGGAAATAAAATGTAATCATTTTCAATAACTGTTCACTAATCACTTAATCACTTATGACTTGAGGCACAGATAATGTACCAGCAACACCAAATAGAATCACTGACATATTTTTAGCATTTGTAGTTTATAGTGATTTCCACATATTTCATTTGATTTCCACAACTTGTGAGGTTATTCTTATAGGTGACATTCTCCCTCTTTTAAGAATGAGAAAACAGAAGGGAGAGTGCCAGTTCTGGAGTCAGGAAGATTCATCTTCTTGAGTTCAAATACGGCCTTGGATACTTACTAACTGTGTGCCACTGGACAAGTCACTTAAATCTATCTGTTTGCCTTAGTTTCTTCATCTGTCAAATGAGCTGGAGATAGAAATGGCAAACCATTCCACTATCTTTGCCAAGAAAATCTTAAATGAGATCCCAGAGGAGTCAGACATGATTAAAAAATCAGACAACATAACATGTAACAGTTTTATAGAACCTAGTTCACCTGATTCCAAGGTACAGTTAAACTGTACCTTTCTATTTCCATCGGAAATAAAAAGCTCAGCTTTTGGAATACTTGGAAACAGAAGGAGGTCTCCTGGTCTCCCAAAGTCTTTTCTAGTCCTACTAGTCTTTATTTCCTTGTCACAGGACTATGGAAGCGCTAACCCTAAAATCCTGTTGCACCATTAAAGTCTGAGGGTAACCTTTTTATGTTTAGCTTCCCTTAAAAAATCAGAAAGTTCTTAGAGTTCTATCCCAAATGCTAAAGTGCCAGACAGATATTCCACAAGGTTGTTGGCAATGGTTTAAAAACGGCACATGATTAGTGCAAGCTACAAGTATTTATGTGGATGGTAGGTGTGTATACATGACCATGAACAGGAGCAGTGACAGTGGGACAAAGGGAAAAACCTATGAAAAATAGTCTTCCTGTACTGCTGCTGCCCCAGTCCCCGGGGGAGAAGAACTTTTACATCTTGGAAAAAAGGACATGTTCTAAAATACTAAAAACACAAGACTGCCTCACTCTTTAAAAATATCTTTTAATGGCAGCCTTACATTGAAGAGTGAATACCCTTCAGCTTTATGATTTGTATATGAAATGACAGAGGTAAGAGAGTCCATGGTATTTACCCTTTCCCACAGGATAAGAACAAAAACGACAGTTTGTGATTTTTAAGAATTCAGGAATGAACAGAGGGAAATGCAAATGTTTCATCTGGTGCATAATTAGTTCAGGAAACATTATCATATCCAACAATAAGGTGAAAAACCAACCAACCTCTTTCCATTTCTGGGAGTTTTATTTCTCTAAATTTTTATCATTACACTAAAACAAATATTTTAATAAAAGTTTTATTGATAATAGAATAATTTTATTTAAGATAAATTCATCATTCTTATTCTAAAGTACTGAAGCCACTGAATCTGCAAAGGCAAGCCCTGTAAAAATTAACAGAACCAGCAAATTTGCTTTAAGATGATCAAACATGCCTTACCCTATCATCACCTGACATTAAAAACAATGTGAATCCCAAGGAGAATGCCATACTGCAATGCACCCATAAGGCTTGCCCATCTCCTTGTGCATGTTGTTATCTACTGCTGGCAACAGAATGCAGGACTAAATGATGGTGTAGTGGAAGGTGCACCATTTTATATTTTAGCAGAACGTTGACTACATCTATGGATTGTCAAAACCCCTAGTTGTTATTAAGTCACAGAAAAGAGAATCTCAAATGCAGCCAAAGAGCAGATGCTAAAGAACTGAATAATCTCCATTTACATGTATTGATAACTGAAATGGAGTTTACTTTGAGTCAAAGTAACTCCATCTTGGTTTTAACAGGACTCATGCAGTTTGCTTAGTAAGTAAGAGTATGCTAATGTGTGAGAAGCGCTTGTTTGAACAGATATTTCTTGACCAGTTCATTGCCTGTACAACGATATCACCTACTGGCCGTCACTTCCCCCTCTGCCTCCCCTCCCTTAGGTCATCCTACTCTGCATCCTCACCATGACTTCTACTCCTCTGACCCCTCAACTGTCTCCCAAACCATTTCCCCTGCAATACTCACTCTCTCTTCTCCCCATCTTGGCCCGCCAGGGAAACCATTCAGCTCGACACTATTTTCCTCTCTCGAATTCCTTGCTTCCCCTTATATCACCCATTAAACCCAGCTAAGCCTCAGCTTTGGATTGCTCCCACCATTCAATGTCTTTGTGTCTATTCACATGCTGCTGAACAGAGGAGAAGAAGACATGCAGCCATTCTGATTGGCTGTTCCATAGCCTTGGCTGGGTCCTCACTGTTGCTAAACAATCTTCCTATTATACCTCCCTCCAACTCCCACTAACTCTCTATTACCTTTATACTTCCCTTATCAACTCACTATCCTACTCTCCACAGCTGCTCCAGCAAACCTTTTCATCCTTCCTCAAACCTCCCATGTCTCCTCCTCCCATCTCAGTTGAGAACTTTGTCTTATATTTTACAGGAAAAATTGTGGCCATTCACTATGAACTCCTCTCTCCTTCCTCATTTCCTATCACTCAGATGACTTCTACCATCTTTTTCCTTCTTTACCCCTCTTTCATACGATGAGGAAAGGCCTTACTCCTTACCAAGGCTAACTTCTCTACTTATTCAAGAGATCTTTTTCCATCTGTCCCCTCCAAGAGACTGTCATCCCTACTCACTCATTTCTTTTCTATCTCTCTCTTCTTTACTGGCTTTCCCTCTACTGCCTTCAAACCTGCCCATGTCTGCCTCATTCTTGATCCTTCCATCCCCACTACAGTTTTATTTCTCTTCTGCTCTTTGTAGAGAAACTCCTCCAAAAGGTCATCCACAAAAGGTGTCTCCATTATCTCCTCTTTCACTCTCTTCTTACCCCTTCCAGCCTGGCTTCCAACCTTATCATTCCACTGAAACTGCTCCCTCCAAAGTTACTAAGGCTCTCTTAGTTGCCAAATCCAATGGTCTTTCCTCAATCTCCATTCTCTTTGACATCTGCAGTCTTTGACACTTGCTCACTCTTTCCTCCTTGATATTCTTTTCTCTCTGGGCTTTCTGGATATGAATCTCTCCTCTTCCTCCCTATCTGGCCACTCCTCAGTCTCCTTTGTTGGATCCCCTTCTAGATTACATCCCCTAACCATAAGCGTCCCTCAGAGTTCTGTCCTGGGCCTTCTCTTCTCTCTCTCTGCTGCTTTACTTGGTGATCTCATCAGCTCCCATGGATTGAATAGCCATCTTTATGCTTCTGATTCTCCAGATCCACCTTTTCTGCCTAAATCTGATGGCTGACCTCTGATCGGGCATCTCCAATTGCCTTTCAGATATCTCAGATTGGATGTCCAGCAGACATCTTGAACTCGAATATGTTCAAAAACCAGAACTCATTATCTGCCACCCTAATACCTCCCCTTCTCCTATCTTCCTATTTATTACTGTAGAGGACATACCATCCTCCCAGTCCCTCAGGCTCCCAACCTAGGAGTCATCCTGGATTCATCACTATCTCTCACTCCCAATATCCAAGTTGTTGCCAAGGCCTTTTGATTTTGCCTTTGAAATATCTCTGATATATTCTCCCTTCTCTCCTCCGACACTGCCCCCACTCTAGCGCATGCCCTTTTCATCCCTTGACTGAATTATTGCAATAGCTTGCTGGTGCATCAGCCTGCTGGTGTGTCTGCCTGAATCAAGCCTCTCCCTACTCCAGTCAATCCTGCATGCAGCCACTAACACAATTTTGCTAAAGTGTAGATGATGTACCTCCCCTACCCAATACTCCAATGGCTCCCTATTGCTCTCAGGAGCAAATACAAAATGCTTTATTTGACATTCTGGCTCCCTTGAATAAAGTCAGTTGGATAAAAGTGGAAATTTACAGGTGACCAAACAAGAGGGAAAATCCTTCCATTAACTAACAAGTGTTAATTAGTTTAGAAGTGGTGTTAATTAGTTTAAAAATATTAAGAAGTATTAATTAGTTAAAAACCCCAGTTGTTTCATGGTTGCTTTGGAATCTCTTCATTTTGCCTTGGCTACTCCTGCCCTCCTCTTCCCTAAGCTACTAAACCCTTTGAATAATACTAATCATTTTATTGCAGTTCATGCTTTGTAAAGCATTTTGCAACTATTATCATTTAGTCCTCAAAACAACTCTGGGAGACTGGTGCTAACATCTCTGTTTTACACATGAGGAACCTAAGGCAGACTTGTCCTAGGTCACACAGCTAGAGTCTGGATTCAGAACTCAGGTCTTCTTCACTCCAAGTCCAGACGTCTCTAGAAGAAACAGAGCAGAAAAAGACCCGGGCGCCTCTTTTCCCATCCAATCTGGACATTTCCAGAGAGGCTGGGGAAGAGAGGGACCCAGGGGCTTTGCTTTCCACAGTATCCAGTACTCTACGATGCATGGCAGATATCTCCCCTCCCTTTGAATGGTCAAGGAAAAAAGAGACTTGCTTAGCCCTTAGCAAGGGAAGCGCGCTCTACACAGGATAGAATCTTAATGGTAAAGACATATAACATCATACAGCCATCGCCATAAATGACCTGCTTCAGGGTGTTCAGCTGCAGCTTCTGGAGTCCAGGGCCCGGCTTTCACATACCCTCTTTTCTCAAGGGCAAAGACAAACCCCCCGTCTCCAATGACAATCTCTCCAGCATCCAAACGCTGGAGAATTCCCTAAAAATAAAGGGGGGGGAAGGGAACAAAGTGGAGTTTTATCAAATTTCCTGAAAGCCATTTCCACATGTACTTCCTTTCTATATATTATTTTTGTGAAGTGGGACCTAGATTGCTGGGAGAAAGGTAGCTACACATGTATACGACTTCTGAGGCAAGTATCTCCTGATTAAGGATTTCTTATCCTTCCCTCGCTCCCCTACTCATGGCTCCCAATCGGTGTGCCTTGGGAACGGGCAGAGGCGGATGGAAGGAAGTCGTGGGACGCCCGGAGCTGCGCGGCAACCCCCTCCAGCTTCCCGTGAAACAGCCCTGCCTGACATCGCGGCTCTCGGACGGGCCCGGTAGCCAGTCTCTGGGAGGACCGCGAAATCGAACTTCGGACCTTGCGGGGCCTTAAAAAGTACGTGGAACCTCAGCGCGGGTGGAGCCCCGGAGCCTGGTCTGCCCGTTGGTTTTACAGGCGGAAAACGGAAGGAGAAGGGAAGCCCCTTGTTTAGGAGGCTGCCGTCTGGGGAACTGCTCTTTCTTCCTTCGCCCCCACTGAGAGGAGGTCTCCTCAGCCGTCCGGACACAGCCAGCTCCCGCACTTCGCTCCCGACAGCATCTGCCTTCGAGGCCAGCCCAGAAAGTTTCGGTGGGACATTGCTCCCACCTTAGAGGCGGATCTATGTACACCATTCCTGCGTCCCCCTCCCTCTCCCTCACGCTAGCCCCACACCTCTGGTTTCTCCCCGCATCCAATACTTTACCTCTCGGGCTCTCCTCGAATCCACAGCCCGAGACCCACTTTCTTCCCTGCTCTGTGTCCCGGAGCGAAGCCTCGAGACAGACGAGAGGCGAGTCCATCCCCCTGCCCTCCAGGAGCCACCATCCAGCCCCTCCTGCCGCATCGATCCCCGCCCCCCCCACCCTCTTTCCCCCGGACTTCTGGAAAGATTTCGGAGCCTCAAGATCCGAGGACATGGGAACGGGGGTAAGTAGTTAAGTAAGTAGTTAAGGGGTAGTAGCTGAGTATGGGGCACCTAGAGCCCAAAGCCAGCGAGACAGAAGATCTAGTGGGGACTCTGTGGGAGCGAGAGAGAAAGCAAAATCAGACAGATGGAGAGATGGACAGACAGAGAGATGGACAGACGGAGAGATGGACAGAGCCAGTGAGCGCGTTGGCACCGCGGAACTCACCTTCTTCACCTTTTTGCCTCCGGCGGGTACCATCTCTCAGGTGCTCTGGCTTTTCCCTGGACCTGGGTGGGGGCAGATGCTGCGATCCTGGTTAGCGAAATAGCAGAGCCCCCCAACTGACCTGCGTCCTTATACCTTTCTTGTGGGTGGGGTGGGCACTTTCCAATGGGGTGGGAGCGTCCCTGTCCAACACCAACGTTGGGTGGAGGAACACGCCCCCCAGTCTCCTCCTTAATTAGACTGAGGGTTAAGCTTGTTTAGTGAACGCTGGGCTCACAATATTTTGGAGAGATCCAAGCAGGGGGTACCGCAAAATCCCCGAGCTGCAATAATCAACATTGCCCGAGGCAGGAAGCCATCAAATACGTTACCGAGCCCTCCAGACTAACAGCTGCCATTCACCTGAACTGGTTTTCTGCGGTTTCATTCTTTCGTCACAATCACTCACTTCACCGTCATGCCCCTAAATTTCTACATGGGCTTTTATTATATAATTTTTATTATACATTGCTCTCTCCATAATCTTAGGGTTCAGGGAGACGAGGCTTCATGGGGTTACACACCCGAAACTCCATTTCCTCTCTCAATGCGTTTGCACTGCCGATGACAGTTCATGGATTGAATCCTGTTTCCTTCAAGGCTGAGTTCAAGCATCTCCTTTTTAGGGGGTGGGTTAGAGAGGAGAAAGAAGGTCAACTGGGGTTAAGTGACTTGCCCAAGGTCACACAGTAGTAAATGTCAAGTGTTTAAGACTAGATTTGAACTCAGGTCCTCCAGGGTCAGTGCTCTATTCACTGTGCCACCTAGTTACCCCTGGACATATCATTTCCATTGTCTTTCTTGATACATATGTCACATCCGGCAGCTATCGCCTTCTCCCTAAACTTCTTTACAGACAGCAGTGTTGGTTGAGGTGGTCAACAGAGTTGGTTGCCAATATGGCACATACCAACATGGTACATAGCTATCAGTTATATTAATAGTAGCTCATAATAGCTTTTGCAATAGAGATCAAGTAAGATCTTTGGTGTCAACTGGCTGCATAAACAATAAAGCCATATTTACCCCCACAACCGACCTTGTACTATCATACTCAAACATTCCTTGCAATCTCAAATATTACATCTGGCAATGGGCAACATGCAATTCAAGAGGTCAGTTCTAGAGTGACTCCTAAACAACTCTATACTAAGTTCTTGTTTCACAACCAAGTAAGACTGTCTTGGAATGAAAGAACATCTCTTAATTACAACTGAAAATCAGAGTAGCTTCAATTACAATTGAAAATCAGGCTATTTTTCATTTCCATGTATACAAAAAGAAAGCTGCTCAACAACACATGGGAACAATACTTAATTTAGCAATATTGATATTAAAATACTGCTTACTAACCCCAACTTAGTTTGATAGAATATTAAAAAATAAGTGAAAGGAAGGAAACTACACATACAATGGGTAGCTTCATCTCTGGGATTTTCACCTTGTTCTGATTGGTAGCTGCCCCATGTTCATATTCCTCTGTTTTAGGCAAAGCTCAGCTGTGCTTTCTCTCAGTGCTATCTCCCCTCTCCCCAGCTATATTACACACACCTGTTAGCAGATATCACCTTCCCATGGAATACATTTCTATTTTAATGAGAGCCTTCAATTTCTTAACCAAAGTTATCACTCTAAGCATGAAATTTTGGCACAGGAGCAAGTTGGTTGGGAGATTTTTTAAAAATAATAAATGAATGGCCTTACTAGATGTTAAGTATTGATACAAATATAAAAGCAAAGACAATGCCTTCCATCAAGGAACTTATATTCTAATAGGTGGGAGTGAGTGAAAGGGTTAAAATCTCCAAAGTGTGGCCTCTGATTCAATCTGTAAGATGAACAGCTGGTAAGATGTGGCCTAAGAGGAGGAACAAAATGACTGTTCAATATAAAATACTGGATGAGTAGGTATATGGATACCTTATGGTCTCTAGCTATCTTCAGTAAAGACATTCATCCTTACCAGCCCCTCTCTCCACTTCTCCAGTGCCCTCCCCCCAGGACAGTTTTATCAATGGCCAAAGAATTCTAGAAAAAAAAGGAAGAATCTTGGCAATGGTCCTATTGACCCTTACTCTCAGTGCTTTGGGACAGACATGTATGTACCCAGGCACATGATATCACAGGCAATGTATCTGCTTCTGGGTATAAAATTCAAGATTCATCAGACTTCATCCTATTCCATTTGAGTTCTGTCTATTTTAGTCTATTTGGTCACTTTTCTCTGTGGATGTTCACCATACAGTAACTGCAATCATCGAGGGCTTCCTTTGTTCAATCGTTTCAGTTGTGTCTGACTCTTCATGATCCCATTTAGGATTTTCTTGGCAAAGATGCTAGAGTAGTTTGCCATTTCCTTCTTCAGCTCATTTTACAGATGAGGAAACTGAGGCAGAAAGGATTAAGTGACTTGCCCAGGGTCATGCACCTAGTAAGTATCTGAGGCCAGATTTACACCTGAGAAGATGAGTCTTCCTGACTTCAGGCCTGGCACTCTATCCACTAGATCACTTAGCTGCCCTCCATAGCATCTTACTAGTTGGCTGATAAAATTTGAATTTAAGTTATTGTGTGATCTTTCCCAAAGGTATTTATATTCTAAGCTTTATCTCTAATTATAGAATGAAAGGCCTAACCATGGAGGAATTTCAGGCATAAGCAAACAGGGGAAAGTACTTAAAGGAGAGAGGGCCATCAAAACTTGATTTGTCACTTTCATAGAAATTGTTGGGCCATTGACAGCCATCTTGTCTTGCCACTGACTCTGAAGACTCTGGAGGAGAGAGTGGGGCAGTTGACTTTGCCCAGCTCTGCACTTAAACTCAATTCACTGTCAAGTGAAGACACCACCCTCATAATATCTAGTTGGGGAATGCTGCCATTTTTCTCTTCTTTCTCTTCCTCCTCTTCTTTCTTCTGTAGATGTACAAACTCTTCCAAACAATGATGGATCTCACTGTAGAAGATGAGAAAGCTTGAATTGTTTGCGGTCTGCACTGGTAGAGAACATGACTACCCCAATGAGACTGTGGATTCATGCAGATTTTGAAGAATCTTTTATCATTTAAATTCGCTTTTCTCCAGTGTCTGCATAGGCCACTTGAACCTTGAACTATTTTTGTAAGTGACTCTCTCTATTGCCTATTCCATTCTCAGTCTTTTTGCTCTAAGTCTAAATTTCTCAGCTTGAAGTCAGCCTTCCCATTTCCTGATTCAGCATTTTCCCACTCTCCCCCTATATTAGCCCAATTATACAAGAGCACTAGGAAGTTGAAAGGGGTAGATCTGGCCATATACATCAGGAGAATGGTGGCCTCTCCAACCAAACAGAAGTGAGTTGGAGCTCATAGCTTTACATGGAGGTAGCATTGCAGTCATTTACTTATAGGAGTCTGTCCTCAAAAAAAGTCTGGACTAGAATGTCTCCCAGATCTCTCCCACATACTATGATGGGTTCTGAAACTGGTCCTTTCAGATCCTTTGGACACAAAGCATAGAAGCAATGGGAAGAAATGAACCTGGCTGGACTCAAATTTATAGCAGAGCATTGGTATAGATTACTTGAGTCAATCCTCCTTGTCTGATTGGGTATACAAGGAACCTTGGAGAGGTGGCCAAGAGAATGGGAGCATGCCTGTCACCTTTCAGAACATCTTGTTTCTGATGTGCAGGACGTAGCAGCCCCATCAAGACTCTATCTTCATGGCTGAACTTGCATGGATGATATGCGGAAGAATTTCAGCCACCAAATGGTTCCATGGAGCAGCAGATTATGGAGAAGGTAAAGACACAGCTTAAAGACAAAGAAAATAAGAAGTTTTCAGTCTTTAAGACTATTTAAAAATGGTTGCTGAAACAAACTACCTTATGTTGGTGAAGAGAAATTTATACATATGTGGGTATTCAAAAGTCTCCTTCATGAAGACAAGTCTTTGGTTCTATCCAGTCATTAAATCATTAAAACCAAGAATGATAAACTGGTCTATTTTTAATGCACCATTTTGAATGGTGGCCCTTTGTTCTTTTATATGGGTACATTATATACATCCTATGGGCAGGTATTAAAATTTGGGACAATAAAAGATATCTGATATTTAATAAGTAACTTTTCTGTTTTCTAACTTTGGTATATGAGTACAGATCACTTATTTTTCATCACCGACCTTCAAGTATACTGAACTTACATAGCAACATAGGTAGGCCTTCTCTGGGCCTCAGTTTCTATTGTTTAACCTTTCAGTTTGGAAAAGACTGATAATATTCCTTAGAAGGACATGCTGGAGAGTTAATATTTACCTTTTGGCTGGGGTGGTCACAAGGTTCATAGATTTAGACATAATCTAGTTAACCCCTGCGTTTTAAAATGAGGGATCTGAGGCCTAGAGAAATTAAACAACTTGTATAATTTCATGTAGAAAATAAGTAGCAGTACTGTAAGTCATCTGACTCTAAATCCACCGCTCTTCCCACCAGGTAGCTGTGTGATGAGTGGGTACCCAGCAGGGGCCCTGCATAGCTTTTGGCATTTATTATTACATCCCCATCTAATGGGTTTCTTTCAGTCTTTGACACTGAAATTTTCATCTGTAACTGTCAGGCTATTGTGAGTTGTTATTCGTGAATAACCACTTATTTCACCATCTCTTTCCTGCTTGCTGAAGTGGTATGATGAGGCTTTTCTTCTTTCTTTGTTCCCCACAACATGGCCCAGGCCCCTGCACTGTAGATTAGCAAAAGTGCCCCTGGACGTGAGTGGCCCCAGCTTTGCTAACACAACTTCTTGGCCACCTAAGAGCATAAAAAGGTCTAGCCGCACACAGTTTAGGCCTGTTGAACCTGGTAAATTTCTGAAAACCCTGCAAGTCGCCATGTCTTTCACTATATTCTGTCCCAATGTCCAAACATTCCATTTGGTCATGCATCCAGAATAGCTAAGTGCCCTTGTATCTTTGTTGTATACCCCTGCTGCGTTAGGGCAAAGTAAACCTCCCTTTTCAAACTGTTCAGTGACTCAAGTGCCTCATTTTGCCTCGGTATCAAACCCTAAACAGTGCTGGCATAAGAGCCACATCCAACAGATGGGCTAGGGGGTTCTGGTATTATCTCACTGGGTCTACCACAGTGCTGTCAGGCAACTGTAATCTTATTTTCTTTATGAGCATGGCCAAGACACATATTAAGGCTTAAAGTGTTAGGTACTAGTGGAAAATGTAATGGAATTGCAACTTCTCCCTATGGAGTACCTGTGACATCATCCTTGACAAGTTGTCATATTGTCTATATTTGAAACTCCATTTATGGATCTCACTGCCTTCCTAGGAAACTCATTTATTAAATTTTTCCTTATGAAAAGGAATATTTGCTATCTGTTACTTGCACCCATTGATAGAATATAAACTCTCACAGAAAAAGGATTGTCTCATTTCAGTATTGGTGTCCCTGGTGTTTGTCATAGAGTAGAGCCTGAATAAAAATCATTGACTGATGGGTCCCAGTCCTGCCCTCTGGGTCCGTCTTCTACATGCCAGCCCCTCACTTGCCTGGTGGGTAGGATGCTGGTCTTGGAATCAAGAAGATTTAAGCCTTCTCTCACTTACCAGCTCTGTGATTCTGGGGAAGTTGCTTAACCTGCTCGTCTCATTTATAATAACACCCACTTCCCAGGGTTGTTGTGAGGGTAAAATGACATATATGTAAAATGCTTTGCAAACCTGTGTAAATGCTACATCTTAACAGAAATTAGAGCTGTCTTTTTTAAATTTACTAACAAAATAACACAAGTATTTTCTTCCACCCTCTTCCATTGAAGGAAAAGCAGCAGCAGCAGCAACAACAAAGGCTTGTTAGAAGTTATTGCATTGGCTCCATCCAGTCATTGCCTCACTCGGCATCTTGAGTCTAGCGCTTCCATTGGGAGGTGGCTGTCTCACTTCATTGTCGCTGCTCCTCTGGAATTATGGCTGGTCTTAAGTCTTCCCAAGTGTTTATTCGATTGTTCTAGTTCTCATTTCCCTCCGTGTTGGTTCATAATTTTTGAAAATTGTCCCACTCATCATTTAATTGTGTATTAATACAGTAATATAATTTGTGCAGCTATCCCCCTTGGTTTTCAGTTCTTTTCTAGTATAAAAAAAATCTGTCCAAGAAAGAGTAGTTGAGGGTGACTCTGCATTATATGACTAAGGTGAAAATACATTTAAGAGGAATGTATATAAAATTGTACACTGTCTCAGGGAGGGAGGGGGGAGGGGGACATCTAAGATATATGGAAGTAATTGTAGAACACTGAAAACTAATAAAATAATTTAAGTTTAAAAAAAAGATGACTCTGCATTCCTTCTGGTTCATTGGTAACTGCAAACCTGAAATCCCCCCTGAGATGTACTGCTCTGGATGTAGGGACATGATAGTCATTCCTGACTTTGTCATAGATTGGATCTTTAATAATTGTCACCATCACAGGCAATTTTCAGATGAAGAAATTAAAGGTGTCTATAGTCATATAAAAATGCTCTAAATCACTACTGATTAGAGAAATACAAATTAAAACAACTTTGAGGTGACACCTCACACCTATTAGATTGGCTGATATGACAGAAAAGGAAGATGATAAATGTTGGAGGAGATGGGGGAAACTTGAGACACTGAAGCGTTGTTGGTGGAGTTATGAACTAATTCAGCCATTCTGGAGAGCATTGTGGAAGTATGCCAAAAGAGTAATTCAATTATACATACCCTTTGATCCAGCAATACCACTACTAGGTCTGTATCCCAAAGAGATCATAAAAGGGGGGAAAGGACCTCTATGGTCACAAATATTTATAGCAGCTCTTTTTGTGGTGGCAAAGAATTGGATGTTGAGGGGATGTCCATCAGTTGGGCAAGGACTGAACAAGTTGTGGTATATGAATGTAATGGTATACTATTGTGCTATAGTAAACGATGAGCCGATGGATTTCAGAAAAACCTGAAAAATCTTACATGAATTGTTGCTGGGTGAAGTGAGCAGGACCAGGAGAACATTGTGCACAGTAATGGTAATACTGTGTGACGATCAACGGCGATTGACTTAGCTCTTCTCAGCAATGATCTAAGGAAATTACAAAGGACTCAGGATGGAAAATGCTATCCACCTCCAGGAAAGAACTGTGGAGTCTGAATGCACATAGAAGCATAATATTTTCACTTTTTTTGGTTTTGTGGCTTTTCCCCTTTGTTCTGTTTCTTCTTTCACAACACGACTAATGTGGAAATATGTTTCATGATTGCACATGTATAACCTGTATCAGATTGCTTGCTATCTTGAGGAGGGGAGAGGGAAGGAAGGGAGGGAAAAATTTTGTAACTCAAAATCTTAGAAAAATGAATGTTTAAAACTTTCTTTACATGTAATTGGAAAAAATAAAACTACAAAAAAATTATCATTCTCATAAATAGCTGTCATTTATTAAGTACTTTAAAACTTGTAAAGTACTTTATAAACATCTCATTTTATCCTTGCAGTAATGCTGGGAGGTAGATGCTGTTACCATCCTCATTTTAGACACGAGGAAAATGAGGCAGAAAGCAGTTAAGTGATTTGCCCAGGGTCACACAGCTACTCAGTGAAATCAGGTTTGAGCTCAGATCTTCCTGACTCCAGATCCAGCCTTCTAGTGTGTCATTGTTAAAATATTATGGTGAAAGAAGTCACAAGAGTAACAGGGTAGGAGATTCAGGTGACACACACATCTTTCATTTAACAATAAAAGTAACTTATTACAGTTATACTGAACTTTAGAAAAGACTTTGGAAATTTGGAAAAGAGTTATATACATACTATCTATTTGATCTTTAGAATTTGATCTGAGCCTGAAACTCAGAAACTCAGAAAGATGAAGTGATTTGTACAGATCAACACAGTCAGCAACTTAATGCCACTGTGGGTTAACCCTGCACTTAGAGAAAATGTGCTCAGGGACAAATAGGTGGGCACAGTGGCTAGAGCTGGACCTGGAATCAGGAAGGAAGAGCTGCGTTCAAATGTGATCTCAGATTCTTATTAGCTGTGTGACTTTGGGCAAGTCATTTAACTTCCTTCTGCCTCAGTTTCCTCATCTGTAAAATGGGGCTAATACTAGCAGCTACCTCTTAGGGTTCTTGTGAGGGTAAGTTAGATAATTGCAAAGTGATTAGTACAGTGTCTGGCACAAAGAAAACACTTTATAAATGTTAGCTATTAGTATTATTATTTAGGCAGATACTTGCGTAGTGTGATTTGATTGGGGAAAATGAAACTCTGACCAAAGTATCTCTTCTACCTGCCTGCCACCATGTCTGAAATTCTATCCTTAGAGTTATTCTTTTTAGTTAAAGTATTAAAGCGTATGGTACTATGCCCATAAACTTACTAAACACTATACAGCCTTTGACAATGCATAACCATCAATAATATTACTAAACTTATACTCCAAAAAAATCAAGGAAAAAAGAAAAGTACCCTTAACTCCAAAAATGTTCATAGCAGCTCTTTTTGTAGTAACAAAGAATTAAAAGTTAAATGGGTGGAGAGTGACTGAACAAATCATGGTATATGAATATAATGCCATAAGAAATAATGAAAGGGATGGTGGTGGCAAAAAAAAAAATGATTGAGATCTTTCTAGGCACCTATGTGAGGGACAGAATCGACAAGAACTTGAAAGAGGAAAGTTCTCTGTTTTTTCTAATTTCTAGTGTTGAGAGAAGACACATTCCATTCCGGATTCTCTTCGGGGAGAGATTCTTGGAGGCTGAGAAAGACTTTGGGAGGAAGTCAGTATGTAGAGGGGAGACAATATCTCAAGCATGTTTATATTTCCATCTTGCTACACTTGAAAATGGAGAATTTCCCACTGGGTGAGATTGAACTCTCCTCCCCCCTCTCTCTTTCTTTCTTTCTCTCTCTCTCTGTCTCTCTTTCCCTTTCCCCCTTTTTCTCCCTCCTTCCCCCTCACCCCCACTGTGGAAACTGTGAATCTTGACCCCAAATTCACTCACTCTGTATATTGCCTGGTATATTTTAATCTGTACAACTTTCCAGAATTCTTTTTGGTATTTGCTTGGATAAATGAGTTTATTCACTATTCAGTATCTGTGATGATCTTTGTGTAACAAGGATGTATTGGAAAGGAAATAAAGCTTTCAGATATAATTTGGGGTATTTCTTCCCTGTTAAGGAATAGTGACATGAATCTCAAGTTTCTCTCCAACTAACTATATTTAGGGAAGCAGATAGATATAATTACACACCTGTATCCCCCCCACACTACAAAAATAAAACCTGGGAAAACTTGTGTGAACTGATGCGAAGTGAAGAGAGCAGAACCAGGAGGAAAATTCACATAAGAGCAACAACATTAAACAACAGCTTTGAAAGACTTGAGAACTACAAGCCATATGATAAGCAACCAAGATTTCAGAGAACCAGTGATGAACTGTATCGCCTACTTCCCAACAAAGAGGTGATGGACTAAGGCTGCAAAATGACTTTGAAAGTTAAGACATTGAAGGCCCTCGTTAATGGACAGACATGTTCTCTGGGAAGGTGACATGGTAAACCACAAAATCATTCAGGTAAACCTTATTATTAATGAGCTTATCAGATTAGCTGGCAGAGAACAGTGATGCAAGAGGACAGAAAGGAGGAGAGAATCTTTGAAATGTCAGGAGATAGAGATGGAAAGGGAGAGGAAGGAAAGAGTGAAAAGAAGAGAACTTGGTCCAATAGGGAGCAGTGCGGGACTTAGAGGTAACATTAAGAGTTTTTAGAGTCACTAAAGACAGATTTTTTTAATTTTTATTTTTTATTTTATTTTTATTTATTATATTATATTTTATTTATTTTTACTTCAAAGTTCACCAAGGACCAGCCCTCCTGCGGGGACCAACGAGATAGAAAAATAAGTTCCATTATCACCCTGACTTCTTTGCTTCTATTTCCCTGGCTAGTTCAGGAAATTTAAGGTTAAATATGGTGGCATAAATGTTAGCCTTGTCAGTATCATTATATACCAGATATTTTTCTTCAGGATTAAACACATGTGAGTGTCTGCGCACACATGTGCACACACATATACACACACTGATTTCAGATAAAATCGTGCCCTTCCAATATCTCCTTTTCAGGCATTTTCGTTACTGATTGAACCAGGGATGTGTTTGACTTAGAGAGCAGTTCCCATCTCTCAGCCAAAATGAATTGCCTAACTTGACTTATGACTTTGGGCAATGGCACCAGGCAGGATGAAGCAGGAAGCTTCTTTGTCAGCTAACCTTCGCCCCTTATTTCAGCTCATCTCTTCAGATCATTGCTGGTCATCTTTACATAAGCCACTGACAAGGCTCAGCTCCCGACTTTATCAGCAAGGCAACTTTTATCAGAGGATTATGTGCTGGCTTTCACTTATTTATTTTTTAAAACACAGTCAACATCTGCTGTGGAACTGGAATAAACTGGCTCCAGCCAGTTTTATTTTTTCAGTTGTTCCACATTTTATGAAAAAACAAAAAAGGAACCACTCCACCTTCCTGTGGCAAAATGCCCCCGTGTTTTGTCTTTATTCTGAAGTACATCTAAACACATTCCTAGAGTTGAGTCTAGTGTATATGGCTTTAAAATTATTTTCCCATTACATTTTTTAAAATAGACATTCTAATAATGACATATGTTAGCTTTTGAAATGTGTACAATCTGATTTTTTTTAAAGCTCTAGTTTTATGTTTCCTTGGGCAAATTTTCATTTCTCTGGGCCTCTCTTTTCTCACCACAAAATAAGGACACTAGATTAGATTGGGGGTAGACATATCCTAGGAGAGAGAGCAACTCCAGCGGGCTGGTCATGTTGTTCAAATGTCAAAATGTACACTTGTCAAAAAGACTATTTTATGGAGAACTCACACAGGGCAAGTGCTCACATGTAGATCAGAAGAAGGGATACTAGGACATTCTCAGGGTCTCTCTTAAGAATCTGGAATTGATTGTGTGAAATGGGAGACACTGGCACAGGACTGCTCAGCGAGCATGCCCACATCAGAGATGGTACCGTGCTGTATGGGCAAAACAGAATTGAACCAGCTCAAAAGAAATGCAAGATGCACAGATTTAGAGGATCCACCTCAAATGTTCACCCAGTCTATCTGTACCCAACCTGCGGTAGAGCAGTCCAAGCTCCTATTGGTCTGATCAGTCACAGTTGGACACACCCATAATTTGGCTCTAGCATAGTGATGTCATTTTGGACCTCTTCGAGAATGAAGGACAACCACCACCAACCATACTGGGAGTATAGAAATAAAAGATTGGAACTTCTATTTATATTTATAGGGAAATAGAACATCAATTAGCTCTACTCAAATTTAATATGTGGTCTAACACTTGCATTCGCTCTGGTTCTATATATCAGATAGTCTTACTTCATATACAGCACACAAGGAGATATGATGAGAAGGAAAAAGAATTCTACAACTCAGAGTGGTCAACAGTGGCATTCTTCTTCATTTGTTTGCTTTCAATATATTACAATGTATTGTATTTTCCATGTACTTAGTTAAGTGGATTTATGAATGATATCTAATTTTAGTGAAACTAACCCTTATGAAATAAGCAAGTAAAGATTCATCCAAAAAACATTGAATTGAAGGTTTATTCTTTCTTGTCTGATGAGCTTCAAATAAAGAAGAGACTAGAGTAAGTCTGTAGATTCCCAGCAGAGCCATATCGTCTGTAAATAGTGCAAAGCTTTGCTATCATTTTCTAGCTTGATTTTTCCCCCTCTTCTTTCCCCATTTTTTAGGGTGAAGGACAGTGGAAATATTTATGATCTTGTGAGATTTGAAAGCTCAGGAGAGGAGCCATCAGAAGTCCAGGAGTTAAAGTTCATGCCAGAATTTTCTATGAATCCAGAAAGATAGGAGCAAAGTCCTGAGTGATTTACCTGGTCCAGTTCAGAGTTAGGAGAAATATGAACCCATCCATCCATTAGCTGTGAAATGAATTTGCTGAAGTGAATGCTATATAGAAACACTTTAGGTATGAGCCTAATGTCTTCAGAGACCAAAATGTTATAGAGGAGAGCATGTACCCCTAGGTGTTGAAGGAGAAACTTTTGTACTTCTGTCCTTGGTAGTAAATTTCCCTTTGTAGATACTAACTTATGTTAATTGATTAAATGGAACTGGAACCAGGGTGCTTAGTACTCATCCTTACTAGTGGTGGGGAAAATGTCTGAATGGGGACTGGAGGCAATTGCATTACCCAAGAACATCTGGTACAGATAGAGTTGGTCTTGCTCTGGGACACTGAGTTCATAGGCTTATTACATAGATAATCCTAAGAGTACGAGCCCTTGTGAATAATAAGAAAATGGCAGAGCTATTCTACTCTTAGGATGAGCTCTTCATCCGACACGTTAAGAGATTAAAAACAATAATAAACAAATTAGAACTGGCAAGATAGTCTAAAACATTCAAAATTATCAAGATCATTTGCCATATGGATTTATATTCAATACTGTTGAGTCTCACCATAAGTACATATTGTATCTTGAGAGACTAGGTAGTAACAGTATCAAGCCATTACAATTAACCAGACATTTAAAAACTAAGCTTTTGCTACCAAAGATGATGTGTCAACTATAAAAAACTGCTGTCCGCACACTTCGTTCTGATGTAGAATCAGAACGCCCTAATCTTTAAAAAAAATTTCCAAAGAGTTTCAATGGATCTTTAACCAGTTTAAAAAATATAAAAATAGAACATCTTTCAAATAGTTACCATGAACAACTGATTGACATCAGAAGAAACAGAGTTTTGTGGTTGCTGCTACTGTTCTGTCATTTCAGCCACATCTGACTCTTCATGACCCTTTTGGGGTTTTCTTGGCAAAGATACAGGAGTGGTTGGCCATTTCCTTCTCATTTTATAGATAAAGGAACAGGGGCAAGTGACTTGTCCAGGTTCACACTGCTAGTAAGTATCTGAGGCCAGATTTGAATTCAGAAAGATAAGTCTTTCTGATTCCCAACCCAGTGCTTTATACATTGTGCCACCTACCTGCCCAGATGGAAGTTTATTAGCTGAATTTCAGCAAAGAAAATTTGCATACTTCATGAATGGGATTGAAAAGTGAGTTGATTTGTTCAGTTATTTCTGTTGTGTCTGACTCTTTATGACCCCATTTGGTGTTTTCCTGGCAAAGATATTGGAGTGGTTTGCCACTTCCTTCTCCAGCTCATTTTATAGATGAGGAAATGGAGGCAACCAAGGTGAAGTGATTTGCCCAGGGTCACACAGCCAGTCAGACTTGAACTCAGGAAGATGAGTCTTCCGGACTTCAGGTCTGGGGCTTTCTATCCATTGTGTCACCTAGCTGCACTGAAAAATGAATATTGTCATTTAATGAAGATAGTGAGGATAGTCTTCAGTTTTTGGAATTTTCTATTTCTTCCATTTTCCTATCTTTGCGAATCATCTTTTCTTCTCTTTTTTTCATTGCTGACACCATTAAAACCAAACACCTAAATAACTGAACTTTGACTCAGATTTTTGAATCTCTGTATCACAGAGAATTAAACCAATATTTGCTTGTTGTATGGAGTTTAATATGCTAGAGGCAAAATTATAGGAAAATTTACTTACAGGAGAAAGACACATTGACCTATTGCTACATGAATCCTGTGATGAATAATGAGGGGGATAGTGATGGGAGCCATCTGGTTGAGAGGACTAAAGGACAGTGATAGCTATAGGAAGAAGACTGGGTGGCCATGACATTGATAGACCAAGTGAAGGCAGTAAATTCATATAACTGATTGTGTAGCTCAATGTTGCCTTACTCTTTCTACAAATCATATCATATTTATTTATTTTTGTGCAATGAAGGCTATCCTTTGAAGTATGATCAGAGTAGACCTTCCTAGTTCTGATCAACCATGTGAGGCTAGGTATGCACAAGTAAAGACCTTGTTCTCCTCCTTCTCCTGCTTCTCCTCCTCCTCCTTCTTTTTCTTCCTTCTTCTTCTCCTTCTCCTTCTCCACCTCCTCCTTTTTATATGTGTGTGTGTGTGTGTAAATCCTAGACACAAGTCTAAACCCAAGCTTTAAATAGTTTGTTGTTGGGGAATTGGAGTGGGTGTTTGATGAGTCATGGAGTTTGAGAAAAGTGAGTCTAATTAGCAGATAGGGTGCTAGACATGGAGTCAGGAAAATTCATCTTCCTGAGTTCAGATCTGGCTTCAGGCACTTACTAGTTGTGTGGCCCTGAGCAATTAACTTATTACTGTTTGTCTCAATTTCCTTATCTGCAAAAAATGAGCTGGGGGAGGAAATGGCAAACCACTCTAGTATCTCTGCCAAGATGCAACAGCAATGAATCTAGCCCTGTTCTCATTAGAGACCAGACTCCTGAGAATTTAATGAAGTCCAGACCACAGGCCTGGGTCCAGACCAAATAGAGCCCTTAGAAAATGAGCACAGTAGGGGGGCAGAGTCAAGATGGAGGAGTAGAAAGACACATCTACTCTAGTGCTTCCCTACAACCCACAAAATACCTGTAAAATATGACTTTCAACAAATTCTAGAGCAGCAGAAGCCACAGAACAACAGAGTGAAGAGGTTTCCAGCCAAAAGTAACCTGGAAGGCCAACAGGAAAGGTCTATCTCATGAGATGCTGAGCAGAGCAGAGGCCAGCCCTGGTTGTGCCGCACTGGGAGGAACAGGACCTGAACAGACCTCTGGGGCAGAATTCCCAGCAGGGAGGATCCCAAATCCCTCAACCCACAGGTGACAAAGAAAGTGCCAAAGGTCAGTGTGGGAGGTCTTTCCCAGCTGGGAAAGAGGAGAGCAGGGTCCTCCTAGCAGAGCAGCTGCAGCAGCAGTAGAAGCAGTGAGCAATGGGGTGACTGTGGTAGCCATGGAAGCAGCCTGAGTCCATTGTCCAGGCAGCTCAGCTTAAAGCCTCTGGGGAAACTGAGCAGCTGGTCTGAATCTCAGCCTTGAGCATGGTACAAGGAGGAGGAGGAGCACTAGGACCCTCCTCTTGGCAAAGGATTCAGAAGTAAGTAACTGGCTGGGAAAATGCCCAAAAAGGGAAAAAAAAATAAGAGCATAGAAGGTTACTTTCTTGGTGAACAGGCATCACCTTCCATCCTTTCAGATGAGGAAGAACAAGGCATACTGTCAGAGGAAGTCAAGGTTTCTGACTCCAGTACCTCCAAAATGAATATGAAGTGGGTTCAAGTCATGGAAGACCTTGAAAAGCAAGTCAGCAGTTTGCTAAAGGAGAACCAAAAAAGTGCTGAGGAAAATAATACCTTTAAAAATAGGCTAACTCAATTGAAAAAAGAGGTCCAAAAAGCCAATGAGGAGAAGGAGGGTTTAAAAAGCAGAATTAGCCAAATGGAAAAGGAGATTCAAAAGCTTACTGAAGAAAATATTTCCTTAAAAGAGAGACTGGAGTTCAGGGAAGCTAATGTCTATGAGATAAACCAAGAAGTTAAAAAACAAAACCAAAAGATTGAAAAAACAGAAGATAATGTGAAACATCTCATTGGAAAAACAACTGACCTGGAAAATAGATTCAGGAGAGACAATTTAAAAATTATGGAGTTACCTAAAAGCCATGATCAAAAAAACGACTTGGACATCATCTTTCATGAAATTATCAAGGAAAATTGCCCTCACATTCTAGAACCAGAGGGCAAAATAAACATTGAAAGAATCAACCAATAACCTCCTGAAAGAGACCCAAAAAGAGAAACTACTAGGAATATTGTGGCCAAAT
>CM053769.1:699677565-699702559 GCA_028658325.1 Potorous gilbertii | reverse complement strand
TTTGGATGTTTGGGATACAGAAACCTTGATTTTTTTTTTTTTATGCCTTTCCCTGATGGTAAGCATTGTTCTTCCTCATCCAAAAGAATGGGAGAAGATATCTGTTCATCAAGAAAGTAACTTTCTATAGTCTTATTTTTTTTCCTTTTTTTGAGCATTTTCCCAACAAGTTGCTTGACTTTGGGGTGTTTTGTCAACAGTAAGGTATACTCAGGGGATCTGTGAGATCTCCATTCCTCCAAGGTGGCACAATCAAGTGTGTACACTGTCCTGTGAGCAACCAGAAACTTTTGTGCCCAGAATCTGTGAGTATTAGAGTTTCCTCTCCACAACCTGGTCTCCAGTACCACCAAGACAGCACTGGGGGCTGAGATTCAGATAAGCTGCTCAATTCCCCCAGGGGCTTTATGATCAGACAGTGGATGCAGGCTGCTGTGGGAGCTCTGCTGCCCGGTGTGGCCTCTGCCACAGCTACCTGAGGCCAGAGCTATGGGAAGACCCTACTCTCTCCTTGGGCAGCTGAAAAAACCCTCTCACTGACCTCTGGTGGTTGTGAGTTGAGGGATCTGCAAACCGCTGCTACTGACACTGGGAATTCCACCCCAGAGGCCTGCTCAGGTCCTTCTCCCCACACCATGCCACTAGACCAAAGCTGGGCTCCATTCTGCTCCACGTCTGGTATAACAGACCTTTCCTGTTGGCCTTTCAGGTCACCCTGGGCTGGAAATCTCCTCTACTCCATTGTTCTGTGGCTTCTGCTGCTCTAGAATTTGTTGAGAGTCTTTCTTTACAGGTATTTTATGGGCTGTGAGGGAAGAGTTAGTGTATGTGCATCTTTCTACTCCGCCATCTTGGCTCTGCCTCAGGCAGTTTTGCAAAGAAGAAATTAAAACAATTTATAGGAACATAAAAATGTTCTAAATCATTGTTGATTAGGAAAATGCAGATTAAAAGAACCTGAGATATGATTTTACATCTACCAGATTGGCTAAAATGGTTGAAGGGGAACATAGCAAATATTGGAAAAGATGTTGAAAAATTGGGACACTGATTTACTACTGGAGGCATTGTGAATTGATTCAATCACTTTGGAGCGCAATCTGGAATTATGTCCAAAGAGTTATTAAGCTACCTATACCCTTTGACCCAGCAATAATGGGTCAAGCACTACTTGATCTATTTGCAAAAATGATTAGTGAATAAAGGAAAAGCACCTACACATCTTAGATTGTTCATAGCAACTCTCTTTGTGGTGACAAAGAACTGGAAATTTCAGGGATGCCCATCAACTGAGGAACAGTTGAACAAGTTCTGGTATATGATTGTGATCAAATATTGCTGTGCTGTAAGAAATGACAAGCTCAGTGATTTTAGAAAAACATGGAAGGAGTTGTTTGGAACAATGAGGAGTGAAATGAGGAGAACGAAGAGAACTCCATACAGTAACAGCAATACTGTTTTAAGGATGACCTCAAGTGAATAAGTTATTTTGCCTATTATCAATACTCAAATTAACTATGAAGGACACATGAAAGAAGACACTATCTGCATCCAGAGAAAGAACTGAGAAATAGAAGGGAATATAGAAAAAAATGTACATAATTTTGTTGTACATTTGAAAGGAATACCAAGTTGGGCATAATAGATTTTCAGTTTCATGTATAATCATCTTTTTTATTGTACTTTGTTATGGAAATGCTTGATTTATTCCAGAAATTAAAACTAAAATTAAAAAAAGGATTTCTTCAGGGTCACACAAACTAGCATGTGTCAGAGATCAAAGAATTTCTAACTACCATATCACACCATAGTATTCAATATAAAGATCCATTTTTCTTTATTCTTTTGACTGTCCTTTAAACTATAACTTTTTGTCATCTCCTTTTTTACTTTGGACCAAAACAACATGCTCCATGTTTTTGTGGATTGGCTATTTTCTACAACAAATTAATTTTTAAACCTCAGATATTTATATTTCTCAGTGGGGATACAGAAGTTTAGAATATCAGAACTTAAATTAGATCTTAAAAAATATCTGTTCAATCCCCTCATTTTACAAATAAGAAAATCAAGACACAGACAGTAAATAATTTACCAAAGCCCCTGGGCTAGTAGGTAAAAGACCTTGGACTAGAACGTTGGTCTCTCAACCCTGACAGATAGGCGGTACAGTGGATATAACCCTGGGCATGGAGTCAGGAAGAGCTGAGTTCCCATCTGGCCTCAGATACTTACTAGCTGTGTCACGTTAGGCAAGTCACTTAAACCTCAGTCTCAGTTTTCCAAGTTGTAAAATGGGGATCACAACAGCATCCGCCTTGTGGGTTGTAGTAAATATCAAATGAGCACATGGCAGGTATTTAACAAATGCTTTTTTCTATTCTTAATTTTCAATCCAGTGCTCTTTGTTACAACATTCTTTCCATTGAGATTTGTAAAGTCATCTGCCCATTACTTCAAAATATGATTTATTTCTTTCTAGAATTTCACAAGGATTTTGGCAGGAGAAAAAAGTACTTAAGTGTTTTGATAGTCAATTAAGAGAAGTATAAATGCAGAAACATAAGCACAGCCTCTTTATTCAAACAGGGTCAAAAGTTATCAATTTCTTGCAGAAGCATCAAATTTAGAGTGATGAGACCTACTAAGAAAACAACTCATAGACGAGGAAACTAAAACCCAAAGAAACCAAGTGATTCGGTCACTCTCCTACAACAAAGAAGAGGCAGATTTCAAACCGAGATTCTCTTCTCCCCCAACTCTACCCCATTCGCTGGAGCTACACCATGTTTCTCTGATTCCATTCATGTCATATCGGGAGACTCTTGTTTTGTCACTTTAACCACCCTCCCAAATAAACATCATTTGTCATCTGAAAAAGCAGCTGTGTTTACACAGCACAAAGCAAAACAGAAACTTTATGGTTATTTGGCTAATATAATAAAGCAGTTACCAAATGGGATTTGTGGACATAAATTTTCTTATTTAACTGTCAGCAAGTAATCTTTGTAATCACTGATCAGTTCATCTTTGCCAAATCTTTATTTCACTCTCAGTAGTGAACAGTGAACGATCCAACAGCTGTTGATTGGCTGCCTACAGTTATAGGTGAGAAGCATTGTGGGGTAATGGAGAGAGAGAGTTGTCCTGGGAGTCAGGAAGACTCCAGCCTCTGATGCTTACTGTCTGTCTAACTGTGGGCAAGTCAGGTGACCTCTCAGTGTCTCGGGCAACTTTGTAAGAATCTAAGTTGCAAAGGAGATGCCCCTCTGGGTTGACAGCTGCTGTTGCTCACTGGAAGCTAACCACACAGGTAAGGGGAGGGAATGCCAAGCACTGCTCGCTGGGAATATAAAGCAAATATGCCATCCTTTCCCTGAAGGAGCTTACTAATTGTTATTCAGATTAGGGAAATTATGTTCAATTAAACCGTCATATGAGCTGAGTGGTACTTCATAAAGCGAAGGATCTTAACTTGTAAGAATGGCGATGTCAAAAAGCAAAGGCGCTGTGCTGCCAGCCTTAAATCTGGTGGTTGTCCTCAGAAACGAAAACTTGGCAAAGGAGCTGGACAGCTCCTCCTCTCCTTCCTCCCTGGACTCTGTTAAGCGTCTTAGAAACCCGGACTGAACTTGAGCGCTAGCTCTTTCTTCTCCAACACTTCCACCCTCCCTTCGCATCCCTCTCTCCAGCCAAGGCCCGAGCAGGTCCAGGACTCTGATCTCTCGCACTCACCCTTCCTGGCAGGGGAGCCCGCTGCTGCTGCGGCACCCAGACCGCAGCCAGCTGCCCGGGGTCAGCGTGGACTCTACTTTCCGCAGCGGACCCTTCAGTTGCCTCAGGCCACCCAGAAGCATGGCTTGGGTGTAGGAGGATCGGCTGACTTCAGGACACGTGCAGCCCCCCTAACAACTCCCGGGTAGCTCCTCAAGCAAGGATCCTGCACGTTTCTAAGCCATCAGGCGCCCGGGTTCTGCTAACGGCCCCTTAGGGGGCAGCATGCGGTTCAGTCCAGGACTGGTGTGGAGCAACTCCCGGGGGTGGCCTAGGACCCACCCCTACCCCAGGTGGGCGGGAGCAAGAAGAGGGCCAGGCACAGCCCAAGCCTTCCACTCTTCCACTGGTTCCAGACACCCCCTTAGCCCTCTGAGTCTCCGGGCTAAGCGCTGTCCTAAGAGTGGAGAGATGGCGCCTGTCGGGGGGAAAAGGGCCAAGAAGGTGAGAGTGGGGGGCCAAAGAGCTTGACCTTTTTGTCTGTCTGTCCGTCCGTCCAGCTGTCCGTCTGTCTCTATCTGCCTTGTCTCCCTGTTGCTCTGTGTGTGTCTTGTGGTTGGGGTTTTTGCGGGAGGAAAGGGGGAAAAGGTTTCCTGTCTCTCTTTGTCTCTCGTCTTTCTGAATTTCTCCTTCTGTGTGTTCCTCTCTGCCCACCATCACCACCACACCCTCCAGTTAGGGCCCTTGCTCAGCCCAGACCCGCAGCGCTCTCTTGATGGGCCCGCGACGGCCTTTCAACTCTTGCCTACTCCCACTCTGCATCTCTGCCCCCTTCCCCCTCTCCTCTCTCTGGGTTTACATCCACAGATCCTCTTGTTCTCCCCCCTCCCCACATAGCTCGACCTCCCTGCCAAGCCCCCGACTGGAACTTCCTTCCAAACGTTTCGAGGGGACTCTAACTAAGTTGCAAAAATTTGGTTGAAAGTGGTACAAAGAGAGGCAAGATCCATAAAAGTTCAGCCCTTTTCTCTAGGTCAGTACAGGAATTTGGGGAGGGTGGGACAGGGGATGAATTTTACAGGACAGACTAGTTGAACTTAGAAAATGAACTGTCTGGGGCAGCTAAGTGGTGCGGGGGAGCTAGGAGGACCTGAATTCAAATGCAGCCTCAGACTGTGTGGTCTCGGGCAAGTCACTTAATTCCAATTGCCTCCAAGAGCCAAAAAAGTAAATGAGCCCTCTCAAGACAGGCTACAGAAGTTGGAGGTAGCCTAATCAGAGCCCAGGAATGCCTACACCTTCTCTCCTGTCTCAGGGTTTTCAGAATTTAGCAGTTTCCAGATCTTAATGTGCATTCATTCAAACCTGTTGTAGAAACAGTAAATAAGGGGAGTCGGGAGGGGGGGAAGGGGAGAAGGGAAGGAGAGATAGGATCCACTGAAATCAAATATTGACCATTTAATGACTGTGATTTGACTGTTATTTAGATATTCAGCCACAGATTTAGCATCCTTTAGAAAATAAATCCTAAATCTTGACTGAATAGATATGACTGTTATCTTTATGTTTAATATCAGAGAAAGCATGGATGATGTGGTGACTAGAATTCAGGGATTAAACAAACACATATTTGATAAGAGTATTGGAACAAGAAATAGGTTCAAGTCCTACCCCACAGGTGGAAGTTGGGTAATCTTGGGGAAATCACAACCTCTTGGCTCCAGTTCCTTATCTATAAAATGCTGGAGAAGAACTTGAATTAAATGGCATCTAAGGGCCCTTTCAGCTCTAACTCTATGACCTTATGACTAGAATTAAGACTATTTGGGTCCAGCACTTACCAGCTGTGTGATTCTGGGCAAATCATTTAACCTCTGCATGCCACAGACAACTCTAGGATTTACCTACCAAATCACAGACTGGAAGTTTCCTACAAACCTGATAAAATTGCAGATTCTTCAAATATTTGCATTTCATATCATGGAGCAGGTGTTTTTATTCTTTAGGGGACTGTAGCTGATTTCATGTTTAAGATTAGAAATGGGCTTTGGAATGCTCTGAGGGTTTTTTCTTCTCCCCAAGGTAGAATTGACAGTGTACAAATATAGTGAAAATTTTAAAATATAATCTTGTTCAGCGCTAACATTAAAGATTTTTTGTTACAGTAGCTATGAACTCCATCTTCTTGGGCTATAGTGTTTGGATGCATGAAGCTAAATTCTGGTTTTAGGTTATCAGAACTGAAGCAGGAAAGAAGGGCAGTCTTTGGAGTTCACTACACTGGAGAAAGAGCTCAGTGATGCAGTCTTCTAAGCACTAACACCCTCATTGGAAAACAAAAACAGCTCAGCACCTTAACATCAGCACCAAGAGTTGTTATATAGGAGGTCTGAGAACTGTGTGATCATCAAAGTGAATGAAACCAACTTATACCTTAGTATCATGCAAAGAGGATAAAGTTGGGACCTGAACCCAGAAGGCACCGCCAGGAGAATGAGAGAGAAGTCAGAGATTAAGGCAGAGGGGAGGGCCTAATATCAATCATACTGTCCATGCGGGGTAGCAGCAGCAGTATCCAGACCAGAGAGGGAACAGGGCCTAGCCAACAAGGCTATTTGTGTTTCACTGCCACCATTGGCTTTAAAGGACATTGTCTTACCATGGAGGATAAAGTTGCACAAATAACAAGACAGGAACAAAGCCCAACTAACCAAGAAGGCTGAAGGTGACTGGTCCAAACACAAAATCACAATCCAGGAAATGAAACAGAACATATAAGTAAACAGAAGCAGATACCAAACGTAAGGAAGAGATACAATGGATTCAGAAAGGCCCCAAAAGAAAGCCTGTAGGAAGGGAGTGCCTCTAGAACAGCTACAAGTAGAGTCTCAGAGGAAAAGTCAGTGGGACACAAGCACCAAAGGAATGACTGGAAGGAATGAATGAAGCAAGAAATAAAAAAATAATTTTCAAATGAATGACAGCTGGAAGGAAAAAATGTTAAGGAGAATAAATATCTCAGAAGATAGGAAGCCTCACCAAAGCAGTAGACATTTTGGGGGAGGGGAAACAGAATAAAAGAAAATGTATTAACTCTATGAGACAGTAAACATTAGGCCAAAGTACGAAGATTGGAGAAACAGAAGAAAATATAAAGTATTGACTATCAAACACAATGACCTGGCATTTGTAAATGGTTTGAAATCCTTTTGTCTGTTCCAGTATCAAAGCAGCAGAACACTGTACCCCAGAACTCAGACCATTTCTGCATCTGTCTGGAGTGCTCTATAGTCTAAATATAATCAGTTTCCTGACGTGTTATTTGTACAGCTTCTTCTCTCAGAACAAGACAAAATCCTTTTACCCCAGGGCGGCAGTGAGGCACTTATAGTCTTGTATTCTTCCATGTGCGTGGTTCCACCTTTGGTTTGAATGCAAATAAACCCTATAGTTAGCTAAGCCAAACAAAAACTGACTTGTAAAACAACAGGTCAAGGAGGTACAATTTTAGAAACATGAAACTCTTTAAAATCTTGATGAACCAAAAACAACATTATATCATACAAGAGAACGTTATTTCAAACAAGAAAATTTTCCAAATCTATTAGAACCAAAGAATAAAATAAAAATTAAAAAGAGTCCACTAATCACCAACAGAAAGAAACCCTCAACTGAAAACACTAAGGAATTTTATAGCCAAACTAAAGAGTTATAGAGAAAAAAAATCCTTCAAGCACTCATAAAGAAATAGTTCAGGTACCAAAATATCACAGTCAACATAACACAAGAATTAGAAGCATTTACTATAAAGGTGAGAAAATATTAGAATATGATATTCAAAATGGAAATAGATAACACGTTACAAAGAAGAACAACCTACCCTGCAAAAGGGGTAAATAGATACTTAATAAAATAAGGACTTTGTGATGGAAAGATGAGAGTTGAGTAAAAACTTTGAAATGCAAACCCAGTAATCAAGGGAACCCTACAAAGGTAAATATATTTCAGCAGTTGAAAGAGGATAAATGATGATGGGCTAGTTACATTCAAATAGAGAAGAAGCAGGTATTCCTTTAAAAATTTGATTTATTTCAAGGCTCTAAAGGGGCATTAAATAAAGCAAATCCAGAGCCCGAGTGTAAGTTTGTTGTTTTGCTGGTTGTAAGAAAGTAGAGAAAATGGAGACACAGAGATGAAAGGGGAGGAACTCATTGTTTTATACAAATGGGGTGTTTGGGAAGATGAATATATAAACATGGAGGAAAAGGTGAGGAAAGTGGGCATCTCATGACTTAACTCTTATCATAACGAGAGAAAGGAGGTTAGAAAAGACATACACTCCCTGCTTTTAAACTTACATACTTTGCTTCTTCCCTCCCCTCCATGGCACCACCCGGACTCATTCCTTCCCTTCTGGGCTACTGGAAATCCGCGTGTCTCCGCAGTGCATTGGCAGTTGCCATGCCATATCAGGTGAAGAAAACGCGTCCCCGTCCGCCATCCAGATCAGCAGGATAATGCGCCCCGATGATGCCAACATTGCAGGCAATGTCCATGGAGGGACGATTTTAAAAATGATTGAAGAGGCTGGGGCTATCATCGGAACCCGATACTGTAACAGCCTGAAAGGAGAGACCTGTGTGGCTGCCTTGGCCAGGGTGGAACGCACGGATTTCCTGTCCCCCATGTGCATTGGAGAAGTGGCTCATGTCAGTGCTGAGATTACTTACACCTCGAAGCACTCGGTGGAAGTCCAGGTCACGGTGACGTCGGAAAACATCTTCACAGGTGCTAGAAGAGTGACCAACAAGGCAGCACTCTGGTATGTTTCCCTCTCAGTGAAGAACGTAGATAAAGTGCTCGAGGTCCCTCCTTTGGTGTACACGCGAAAGGAACAAGAAGAAGAAGGCAGGAAGAGATACCAAGCTCAAAAACTGGAACGTATGGAAACCAAGTGGAAGAACAGGGAGATGATGCAGCTGCAACCTTCTATTAACCCAGAGCTGTATACTGTCAGCTACAGCCAGTCCACCTTGATACATCTAGTGGGACCATCAGATTGTACTCTACACGGCTTTATGCGTGGAGGTGTTACCATGAAGCTAATGGATGAAGTAGCTGGGATTGTGGCTGCCCGCCATTGCAAGACCAACACTGTCACCGCTTCGGTGGATGCCATTAATTTTCACGACAAGATCCAGAAAGGTTGTATCATCACCATCTCTGGACGCATGACCTTCACGAGCAATAAGTCCATGGAGATCGAAATCATGGTGGATGCTGATCCTGTCTTGTTTCATTCCCAAGAGAGGTACCGTGCTGCCAGTGCCTTTGTCACCTACGTGTCCCTGAGCCAAGAGGGGAACACGCTCCCTGTACCTCAGCTGCTGGTAGAATCTGAAGAGGAGAAAAGGCGTTTTGAAGAGGGCAAAGTCAGATACCTGCAAATGAAAGCCAAGCGGCAGGCCCAAATAGATGCTGTCCCTCAGAAGTGACCTTCTACCTGAGCCGCAGCAACCCTGGAAGATGCAGCTCGGAAGAAATTTGTTTATTCACTTAGAAGTAACTCAACCAAAAAATTCTATTCCCATTAAAAATTGGTGTTCTATGAAGTAATTGTAATGCCATGTTGATCTACAGTATATTCTGAAAATGTATACATCTAAAGCTTATTTAAATTACTCCAGTATAAATACTATACAGTATTATTCCAAACTGTCTCAAGTCATTCCATGGAAAAACTTAGAAAATCCTACTGTTGCCCATTGTAAGTTATATAAAGAATACAATAACATTAATAAAGCTATTGTGACTGGAGCAGAAAAAAATAAACTTACATATTTTATTATAGTTATCAGAGTGGCAAAATAACATGTGGATGAGGAATCAGTCAGAATTAGGAAGTCTCATATCGGACCCAAGTTGGCTGTGTGACCCTGGACCATTCACTTAACCTCTCAGTGATCCAGGAAACTCTGTGATTCTACATACAAAGGAGGTACTAATTGGTATTAGAAGAGGAATTCACCTCTTTGGGAGTTCCTGATCCCAATGAAATCATAGATCCAATCCAAAAACTTGGAGTAATAACATGAACTGGATGTATGTCCTCTAGCTATTTAAAGTAGGAAGACAAGTAACAGCCTCTGTGCTAATAACATATCTCAGACTAGACATGTCCTTAAGAAGCTATCGAACCTGTCAGAAAGAGGGACTTGCCGTCAACTATATCAAAACTCAAGTCATACAGTGGGATGGGTTAGACTTTGCATCACAAAGATCTGAGTCCCAAACTACCTGACACTGTGTAGCCATCGGAAGTTACTAAACTATCCTAAACCTGTTTCCTCCTCTGTAAAGTGGGTATAGTACCTACCTATCCCTTAAGAGTTATTGTGAAGTTCAACTATAAATCACTTTGCAAACCTCAAAGCTCTATGTAAATGTCATCTATTAAGTTTGGGGAGATTCGTTACTGGGTTGGCTGCAAGGTGAAAAAGTGTTTCATACCCTCCCCTGCTGAGCAGATATTTATAAATTAAGAGGAGGGCTGTATTTACCCAAGCCAACTGCTGTATCCTTCTCTTTAAATAAACCACTTTGGTTTTGGAATTTCCTACAAATATTTTATTTCACTCAATATTGAACCTAAATTACCAGGGACTAGTCTGAGCCTGACCTGACTAATTACACCTTGCAATCTAATTTCTAACCGCCACCCCTCACCTGAAACCACTCACTCCACGTTACAAACCATCTTTTAATTGCTAATCCAATGTTTCATTCTCAATCCTGAATGTTCTTCATCCTCTGCAGTATCTGACACTGTTGATGTCCACTTTGCCCAAAATGTTTTTTCCTCCTTGGGGTTTAGTGACAATGTTTTCTCCTGTTTCTCCCTCCATCTGTCCGGCTACTCCTCCTCAGTCTGGGTCGCAAAATCATTATCCGTGACCTGTTCCCTTAAAATAAGTGTTTTTCAGGTCTTTAAAAAACAACCAAAACGAACTTTCTTTCTAGGGCATTCTAGAGCGCCTGAATAGTGGAGAGGTTGTGATTGGTGATGGAAGTTTTGTCTTTACCCTTGAAAAGAGGGGGTATGTGAAAGCTGGACTCTGGACCCCAGAAGCAGCTGTAGAGTACCCAGAAGCAGGTAAATTAAAACATCATGTTTTTAAAATGTCCTCTTCTGCCCTGTTCTAAAAAGTGGAGATGGTTCATGTTCTCTAATAATTAATTCCATGGAACCTGTCATGGCATAGAAACTATATAGCATATAAAATATATATTATAATTATGTCATAATTATATTTATATACTATAAACATTAGTATTTGAATAGATAAAATATATTTACACATAAATATAAAAATATATAATATATAAAAGGAAAATATACAAATGGAGGTGATATGTATTAACCTCATTCACTCTCAAGAAACATTTATGAACTTCCTATATGAAAGATACTGAGAAACAAAGAAGAGATCAGAAGGGAGCATCATGAGGGGGACCAGAAAGAGTGGTAAAATTGGACTTCAAGTCTAAGGACCTGAATTCAACCCCCAGCTTGGCCACTGACTACCCATGTGACCTTTCAAAACCCATTTAATGGCTCTAGGACCCTGTTTCCTCATCTGTAAAATTAGAGAATTGGGCTAAATGACTCTATGATTCTTTCAAGCTTTAACTCTATTATGATTCGCCCTGCTCCCAAGGAATTAACAGTCTAGTGTGGTATAAAACAACACAATTATGTCAACCCAAGAAATCCACAGAAGAGCTCTCTACAGCATGCTATGAGAAATCCAAAGATGGCTTCATAGAAGCTGTGGGAATTTGGGGGAATTTTTTGGGGGGGACAAAAATTTCAAAAGTAACCTGATATCCAAGTAATTAAGTGGCTCATCACTTAGTCTGCTTTAGGGAGGTTGTAAAAGTCTGATGGTAACTGAGTTTGCTTCCTCCTTCACCTCCATTCGCCTAACAGTTAATATTGTCTAGAGGTTAAGGACTAAAGGTCAACCAATGAGAGGACACTGGCACTCCTGGATGGCGTAAGCCATCCCAGTTGTGCTTCTCCCCCTACCCCTCCCTGTGGAGGTTGCCTGCTCTTCCTATGAACTTTCATCCGAAGACTCTCATAAATACTCAGTCCCCAGGTAAGTGTGACCAAGTGAAATATTAGTGAAAGAATGGCTAATAAAAATGGATTGAGGACATGCTATGGTGGTTTTCTGTGGTTTGTTTTTATTTTAAAACCCTCTTACCCTTACAGTACGTCAACTTCATACAGAGTATCTGAGAGCTGGATCTAATGTCATGCAGACCTTTACCTTTTTTGCTGGCAAGGACAATTTGAAAAGCAAGGTAAAGTGGGAAGCAGAAAAATGGTTCAACCTGAAATCAAAATCTCTGCTCAAGGGAAGCCTGTGCAAATGAATTCCTCTGTGCCTATACTTTCCATGTAGAAACTTTATACTCTCCCCTCCCCTCCTTTTTCCTTCTTAATAAATGAAATTCTTTAGGCTGGAGATCAACAAAAAGAATTCAAATAATTTTCAGAAGGTTACGCCATTCTTCTTTGGGTTTATAGTAAAGCAGGGAAACTGATTCTTTTCTTTGATTGGTGTTGCCTCATTCATTTCAATAGTCTCCATTCATCGAGGTAGGATGGTGCAGTGGAAAAAACTCAACTCCTACCCCTTCCTGAGGACAAAAGAGGAAGCATGGTATCCCCCTCATGGTACAGAATAAGACAAAGATGTGGCCAGTGTGGAAATTTGTTGACTAGGCATATTTTTTACAAGGGTTTGGTTTGTTTGGGGAGTGATAGGAAGGAAAAGGGCTTTAGGGGTAGGTCAACTTAAAAAAAAGGAAAAGAAAGAAAAGTGGATCATTGAAGCATTTTTTAAACACAAAGAAGAGAACCCAAAAAAGACTAGAAAAAAAAATCACAGACAAGCAGGTTAGCCTTGAAAGTTATATATTGAATATATGTTTTATTGTAAAAGAAAAATGGGCTGTACCCAGTAGAGATTTTCAGTTTCATGTACAATCATCTTTCTGTTCTACTATGTTTGTGGAAATGGTCACTTTATTTGGTGTTTGTAAAATTCAGACTGAAAATAAAACATAATCCAATAATAATAAAAATATTATATATATAAATATTATATTTATAATATTTATAAATATAATAAATATAGACTATATAATAAATATAAATAATTTATAAATATAATAAATATAAATATAATATATAAAAATAAAATAAATAATAAATAAATAAATATAAATAAAATAAAATAAAAACACTAGCTCTCAAGTCAGAGAACTTGATTTCAAATCCTACTTTTGTCATGAGCATGACCTTGTGCAAGTCACTTAACCTCTGTGGGCCTCAGTTCCCTCATCTGTAAAGTGAAGGAGTTGGCTTAGTTGACTTCTGAAGTCCAGCCCAGCTTTGAACCTATGATAGCTCCAACAAATTTTATTCTGTTCCTTCACCTCATTGTCCTACTTTGACCTTTCAATTGTAGCCTTAAACACTGATTTTGATAAAATTTTAATTCTTCCCTCCTTTGAACAAACTTCTTGTACACCTCTAATTTTCTGTTTTACCACCCTGTTCTCTATCTGATTTTGACTTTACAGAAAACATTAATTCTACGATATAAACCCATGTTCTTTAATTTCAGTGGAAAGATGTAAATGAAGCTGCCTGTGACCTTGCCAGGGAAGTGGCTGAAAGGGGAGATGCTTTGGTAGCAGGAGGAATCAGTCAAACATCATTGTACAAAGATCATAAGAATAAACTTGAAATTAAAGAAATTTTTCAAAAACAGCTGGAGGTTTTTACCAGAAAGAATGTGGACTTCCTGATTGCAGAGGTAAAGCCCTAATAATAAAGGGAAAAGGCTAGCTAGAATGCTGGACTTGGAGTAGGAAGAACTGAATTCGAATCTTTCCTCAGGTACTAGTTGTTGACCTTAAAAAAGTCATTTAACCTCTATTTGCCTCAGTTTCCTCATCTGTAAAGTGGGGGTATTAATAGTACCTCCTTCCCAGGGTTGTTATAAGGCTCAAATGAGATAATGTCTATAATACTCTTTACAAACCTTAATGTACCTTATAATATTAGCTAGGATTATATCATTAGTGGGAGCTGGAGATAGGAAGATTTTCATTCACAGAGCTTGGGTAATTCCTACTTCTGAATTTTTGTTCATGCTGCTCATAGTATATGAGAGTTGGCCTCTGGAAGCCCAAGATGTAAACACAGAAAGCAAGGTACTAATAAGGAGATGCTGAACTACAACTATCTCTTCCTCTACATCATGACTTCCCTCATCATGGAGCTGAAGATCTGCATGGTGGCCATCACTGTATTGTGGGCTCAGCATAAGAAATTAAATGGGAATTTGGGGGGACTTTTGCAGAAACCGCAGATGACACAGAAACAGTTTAGAAACTCAGAAATGCATAAAATATATGGACAGTATTGTATAATATCAACATATTTTATCTTTTGATACCATAATATTTCAGACTTCTCCTCTGGTATGAAGGCAAGGTCAAAAAAATTCCATGTGGAATTTGCAGATTGCGTAACCCACTTGATGTAGAAAGGATAATTTTAAATGCATTTGCAAAGGTCAATATTCCCTTTGCGAACCAAAAAATTGGAGCAAGAGCTTTAGAGGCCATCTAGTACAACCACCTATTTTCTAGATTAAGACAATTAAGATCACACATGCAGGAAGCCCCAGCAAGCCCCTGGAATCTGGTCGCAGCCTCCCTTGACTGAGACAGGGTGGTTTCCATTTGGGTATTGTCTTTCTTTGGCCATGAACGCTCTCCTCTCTTCACTTATCAGCCAATCAGAATCTTACACATCCTGCACCTCTTCTTAATTCTTATAGCAAAGGGTTAGAATTATCCTACCACATGATCTAGCATTGTTCTCTAGCTTTTGTCTCTTCAGATAAACTGCATTCCCAGACTAGGATGCTTGCTTCTGTATCCCCTCCACAGTGCTGGAGACATCATAGGAACTGATTATCTATGTTTTTATTCATTGCCTGTGGTCTTGTTAAGGGCAGTTTCTGAATGTAAACTCAGTAGACTCTTCTAAGAGCCATTGAAATAGTTATTCAGAGAAACTGACCTCTAGATAAATGCTCTTGAGTACAGGAGACTTCCTAAGAGTTTCATTGTTGTTCTCACATTTGGTGGATTTTTATGCTTGCCATGTAAATTAGAATATCCCCTACTTTGTATATGATATATTCAGTAACTGCTTTATATTTGAGCCAGTAGAGTAAGTGAAACTTCTTTCAGTATTTTGAATATTGTGAAGAAGCTGTGTGGGCTGTTGAAGTCTTAAAAGAGTCTGGGAAACCAGTGGCAGCTACCATGTGCATTGGCCCAGAGGGAGACATGCATAATCTAACACCTGGAGAATGTGCTGTCCGACTGGTCAAAGCAGGTAACCTTCTTTTATGGGTTTTTGGCATAATAAGTAGCCAAGCAATTTGGTTTTGAAGTTAGTAAAGTTACTCTTTGCTTTGAAATTGGAAAAAGGAATGGGAGAAAGAATCTTTATCCCCTCCAATGCCCGCAGAGGTCTAAATATGGTAGACTCTTCACAAGATTGTCTTTGCCACGTCTAGCCCCTTATTTTTAGCTCTCTTTTCTCCCTTGGGTGGTACAACTCCCCTCAAGTCCTCATGTGATCTCTACTCTGCTCTGAACTCCTGTTTACTCCGTGGCTCAGGATCTTAGCTCTAGATCCTAAGGCATCTAAATGATGACCACAATGGCTCATTTCCCCAGTTAGGGTTTAGTCTCAGGAAACCTCTGAACATGACTTTAAAGTCTATGTGATTCTTATCCCAGCTCGTGCTGCCACCATGCTAATTACTCCCTAGCTCTAGAATCCCAGGAAGGCTGAACACATTTCTAGGACATCTGTCTTCAGTCCCTATTTGCATGAGGAAACCTTGGCTTGATTCGTCACTACAGATATGGAATCTGATGGAGTTCTTCCTGTGGAGGGGGAGGAGCCAAAGAGAGATAACCTCAGTGTTTCTTTGTGTGTGAAAATGCACAGAAGACATGCAGCAGTTTATTTCCTGAGTGTGACCCTAACCTTGGAGCCTTTGTAGGAAGTAAAGCTAAAAATTAAAAGTGAACTCATCCAGTACTTTTAGAGCACACACTAATCAACCTCCACTCAAAAATTAAGCAAGTCTTACAGAAGCATGAAGTGTTTTAAAGTGCCCCTTTTCCTGGCCTCCACTGAAAGCCACACTGCTATTTCAGGTTGCCTCTGATTCTTCGGACAGAAGTGGAGCCCTAAGATCATAGCTCTATATCAGCAAGATTCTTTCCAAGACATTAGTCTAACACAGGTTCCCAAAATGGGGGATACAGCCCCATGAGGTGCACTGAAATTGTCCACGGGGTAGTAGTAGCCTCAAGTACAATTAGGGAGTGTTGTGTGAAATAAGGGAGCGTAGAAGAATGAGGAAAGAAGAAAAGATAAGTAAAATTTGAAAAACCATTCGTATGTTTCATCTGTTGTTAAAGCCACAGTAATTACATATTTTCCAAACAAACACACAAAACGCAAGTTGTAATCCATCAGGGGTCATGTTCGCTGACAGGCAAGCAAGCCAACAAGCAAGGGTTGGGAAGCGATTGTCTCATATTGTTGGAAAGTCCAGCGTGCATTGGCAGGAATGTGTGTGTGTAGTGATTTATTTACAATACAGTTCATCATCAGTTACACACAAGACTGCAACATCAAAATTTTGATGCAGGAAAAACCCCACAAGTTTACAATAAATTATTAAATTTAAGACGTGTGTTTTTAAAAAAAAATTATATTTTTTGAGATGATACAAATTTTAAAAAACCATTAAAGGGTTAAAGAAAGTAGATTTCCAGGGGGTCACTAAGTAATTCTTTTTGAAAAGAGGGTGATAGATCAAATAATTTTGGGAACCTGTGATCTAACCCCATCTTTTTACAAAAATGGAAATCAAGGCCCATGGCGTCTCTTACATCTCACCATCTGACCTTGGGCAGGTGATTTGTCTTATGGCTAGATAGATGGTAAGAGATTCTCCACTTCTCCAGTCTTTAAGGATTGCAAAAGGGAAAGCTAATGCTCTTTCCTTAATCTTTCAGGAGCTTCCATTGTTGGTGTGAATTGCCGCTTTGGACCAGAAATCAGCTTGGCCACTGTGAAGCTAATGAAAGAGGGCCTAGCATCTTCTGGCCTGAAAGCTTTCTTGATGGTGCAGTCTCTGGGATTTCACACACCTGACTGTGGCAAGGGAGGCTTCATAGACCTCCCGCAGTACCCTTTCTGTAAGTGAAGACACTTGAGTGAACATTCAGTTGCCTTCCTATTCTGTGAAGTAAAAACTGTAAGGAAGAAGCAGTTATATTCTTTCCCACTGACCTTGTGAGGTTAAGAAAAGTTAAAAAGTTTAACATTAACTACAGTGAGACCCAGGGAAAGACTGTTCTGATATGTTTAGTCTTGAACTTGGGTGGGAAATGGACTCCAGGAGAGTAACCTCAGTCTGCCAAACGGGAGATGATGAGTCAGAAGAAGTTTATCAGCACAAAGCCTCCCACCCTCATCCAGTCAGTTGTTAAGTTTTGTAAATATCTGACTTTGAAATATGGCTTGTGTCCCACCCTTTCTTTCCACTTCCACAGCCACCATTCTAGTTTGGATCCTGAAAATCTCTGTCCTGGACTAGCCTTCTGACAAACCTTTCTGCTGCCAGCCCTTCTACACAAAGATAGCCAAATAGATGTCTAGTTTTTCAGTGATGTCCACTTTATCATGACCCCATCTGGGGTTTTCTTGGCAAAGATACTGGAGTGGTTTGCCATTTCCTTCTCCAGTTCATTTTACATATAAGGAAACTGAGGCAAACAGGGTGAAGTGACTTGACCAAGGTCATACAGCTAGTAAGTGTAAGGCTGGATCTGAACTCAGATCTTTCTGACTCCAGACCTGGTGTTCTATCCACTGTATACCTAGCTGCCCCAAAGACTAGTGCATAAACAGCAGAGCACTCTGAATGTGAAGTGGTATTGCTATAAGCATAAATATATCCAAACTGAATGTAATATTTTATTTTTAGTAAATATCTGATAAAACCACTTTATTACTGAAGCAAAATAATTTTTTCCATTATAGGTCTGGAACCCAGAGTTGCTACCAGATGGGATATTCAAAAATATGCCAGGGAAGCCTACAACTTGGGTGTCAGGTACATCGGGGGCTGTTGTGGATTTGAGCCTTATCACATCAGAGCCATTGCTGAGGAGCTGGCTCCTGAAAGGGGCTTCCTGCCTGATGCTTCTGAAAAGCATGGCAGCTGGGGCAGTGGTCTGAGCATGCACACCAAGCCGTGGATCAGAACAAGGTGGGTATAATTTCCTTGGCTGTTGTCATTCAGTCATTTCAGTTGTGTCCACATCTTTGTGACCCTATTTGGGGTTTTCTTGGCTGAGACACTGCAGTGGTTTGCCATTTCCTTCTCCAAGTAATTTTACAGATAAAAAAACTGAGACAAACAGGGGTAAGTGAGTTACCCAGGGTCACACAGCTAGTAAATATCTGAGGTCACATTTGAACTCAAGACTTCCTGACTCCAGGCCTGGCACTCTATCTACTGTGCCACTTAGATACACCAACCCAAACTTTTCTTACATTTCTTTCTTGTTGTTGTTGTTGTATTTACATTTTGAAAATTATTTTATTTGTTTTCAGTGTTCTACAATCACTTCCATTTATCTTAGATTTTTTTCTCTCTCTCTCCCCCTCCTGTCCTCATCTCTCCCCACTCCCTCCCTGAGATGGCATGCAATTTTATATAGGTTCTACACACACATTTCTATTAAATACATTTTTACCTTAGTGTTGCATAGAAGAATTAAAATGAATGGGAGAAATCATAAAACAAACCAAAACCTAATACAAAAGAAAATGATCTGCTTCGTTCTGCAATCAAATTCCATAGTTCTTTCTCTGGATGTGGAAGGAATTTTGCCTTAAGAGACCACTGGGAATTTTTTAAGTCTTTGCATTGCAATGAAGTACTAAGTCTACCAGAAAAATTCTTCACACACTGTGGGTATTGCAAAGTTCTCCTGGATCTGCTCCTTTCACTCAGCATCAGATCATATAAGTCCTTCCAGGCTTCTCTGAAGTCTTCCTGTTCATCATTTCTTATAGCACAATAGTATTCTATTACATTCATATACCACAACTTGTTCAGCCTTTCCCCAGTGGATGGACATCCCACTGATTTCCAGTTTTGGGCCACCACAAAGAGTGCTGCTATAAATATTTTTGTACATGTCCTTATATTTCTTAATCTAAAATCACATTTCTAGTTAACAGAAGAAGAAAAGAAGAAGAGGGAGAAGGAGGGGGAGAAAGAAGGAGAAGAAGACAAAAGGAGGAAGGAAGGAAGGAAGGAAGGAAGGAAGGAAGGAAGGAAGGAAGGATGAGCACACTTTCTGACTTGCACTGCCAGGTCAGATCCCCAGAGGCATCTACATCACGACACTCCATGTAGTCAGTGTCCCTTAGAAAGAACATTTGAAGCCATTTGAATCTTTTCGATTCTAAGCCCAGCCTTCTCTTACTGCATACTCTGCCTTTCATAATTGATACACCATAAGTAAATGGAATTAAATGATAAAGGCAGCAAACTTTGGTACTAATCATAAAGCTTATTGAACATGCATAATTCAGTCCATATCCTTTGTGAGTTTTTAAAGTACACATTTTCAAAGACACTAAATTTCATTTATTAAAGTTGCAACAAATACTGTGCACTATTGGTCAGAGATTTTTCTGCCACCTGAACTCTCTTGCTTCCTGACAATTCCCAGATGTTTATGATTGCACAGATACTTGTATAAACCAGGTATTTCTGTTTTTGATCAACAAATATTTATTGCTTATTTGTTATTATAGGTAAAAGGAAAACATCAAACATATTTTTGAACATAAAGATCTCTGTTAATAAACTTTTATACCAGGGATTCTTAACCTTTCTTGGGTCATGAAACTCCCCCACCCCAGACTGATGAAGCCTATAAGTTCTTCTCAGAATAATGCTTTTAAGTGCATAAAATAAAATATGTGGGGTTGCAAGGGAAGCCAAGTATGTTGAAAACAAATTATCAAAAATAATCAAAAGACAAGCTCATAGAACCCCGGCTAAGAAACCCTGCTCTATGTTCTTCTTTCTCTATAAACAGAAGATTGGCAAATTAGTCTATTGACGGGGAAATTGTGAACAGGGTTTTGTTGCATTGACTAAGGTCTATATCTTGTTAAGTACTATCATGCTGTTAAGATTTACAGTGTGTGTAATCCAACAAATTTTGTAAAATTCAAGTAAATTCTCTCCTGCTGATAGTCAATAGTAAAGCAACAAATGAAGCAGATATCAACAGAATACAAACAAAAATTCAATTCATGTGACCTTGGGAAAGTCATTTCACCTTCCTGGGCCTCAGTTTCCTCATCTTTAAAATGAGGGAACCTTATCCTAAGAACAGCCTCTACTCCTTCTATTAATTCATGTGTTAATAGATATTCTCTATTAACAGAAATTGATTACCTTCATTTGCCCTTTGGATAAAAATTAGTGTATAAAATTATGAAATATACAGAACAAATTTGCTTAAGTGACTGTTTAATTGAACTCTTGTTCTTCAGTTCAGAATTCTAAGTGAGACTTACCCTTTCCACAGGGCACAGAAGGAATACTGGAAGAACCTATTGCCTGCTTCGGGAAGGCCATACTCTCCTTCTTTGTCAAAGCCAGACGTCTGAGTATGCCAAAGGCACAGCTGAGTGGACATGGCAACAAGAGGTCTTGTCTAAGTGTCCTCTCCTCCATGAAGCCTTCCCTGTCTGGTCCAGTCCACATGAATCAGAATTAGCCTTTGCAGACTGGACCACAAGGTCCTTTATTCTTAAAATTTGTTCTGAGTCAAGGAGTCAAAATAATTTGCTCTCTTCATTAAAAAGTACTTACCAATGGTGAAACATGTCTTGATTCCTTTTTTAAATTTCATCTATGCCAAGGAAGTAGACAGAGGTGTGAAAGTCTTCAAAGGTGCCCCTGAAGCCCACCTGCAAGTCCATTTTCATGAAAGACTAAGGTTTTCCTCTTCAAAGAAGAAAGTTCTCTCCTTTCTCCAGAACAGACTTGGAATTACATAAGTGTTTGCAGAATTATAAAATTTGGGAATTGTCAGAAGGCAGTAGAGTTCAAACAGAAGAAATCTCTGTTGAGGCATTCCTTTATGGCTATTGTTTGTCCTTTGTTGTGGAAGAGGACTGATGACATAATGAGGGCGATGTCTTGACTTGCATGTGAATCGGATTTAAGTGAGGCAGATAGGCACAAAGTCATCAGCCTCACTCTCTCCTCCAGAGTCATCAGAGTCCAGAGGCCAGCCAGAAGTCAAGTCCCATTCCAACGTTGTGCAGTATCATGATGATTAAGAAGTCTTAGGTTTTAAGGGGGGATGTGGGGCTGGTTCTAGGATTTCCTAAGGGGATGAAGTATTAGGTAGGTAGGAATGGAGCCCCCTTCTCCAATACCACAACTGGATCTGGGAGATCAATACAACTGGGGACTTTGGAAAGTGGTGTAGTTGAGTGAAATAGGGAAACTTAGCAGCTTCTGCTATGAGTATTTTCAGGGGGAGGAGAACAAAAAGATTTAAGGGAGAAACTGAAAGAACCATCTGTGCTGGATGGCGTGCCCTTGCAGTTGGTGACATGATGGGAAGCGTTATTATATCCCACTCCTTCCTTTCATCCTATCTAGATTTCCCCATGTCTTAACCAGCTTCTCATTTACCCCATCCCCTACCCCTCAATAGCCGATACAGTCAGGAGAGTATAACTACATGAGTTACTCTTCCTTGCACCCCAAACCCTCCTAGTCAATGGCATGAGAAAGAGGAAGCAAATCTACAGTCATATGAAAAATTCTCTAAATCACTATTGATCAGAGAGATGCAAATCAAAACAACTCTGAGATACCTCATCACACCTATCAGATTGGCAAACATGACTAAACAAGAAGATGATAAATATTGGAGAAGACATGGGAGAATTGCAACACTAATTCATTGTTGGTGGAGCTGTGAGCTGATCCAACATTCTGGAGAGCAGTTTGGAACTATGCCCAAAGGACCACAAAAATGTGCATACCCTCTGACCCAGCAATATCGCTACTAGGACTGTATCCCCAAGAGATTATAAAAATGGGCAAAGGTCCCACATGTACAAAAATATTTATAGCAGCTCTTTGTGGTAGCCAAGAACTGGAAATTGAGGAGATGCCCATCAATTAGAGAATGGCTGAATAAATTGTGGTACATGAATGTAATGGAATACTATTGTGCTATAAGAAATGATGAATAGGAGGACTTCAGAGAGGCCTGGAAAGACTTATATGATCTGATGCAGATCAAAAGGAGCAGAACCAGGAGAACTTTATCCACAGCAACAACCACAGTGTGTGAGGAATTTTTCTGGTAGACTTAGTACTTCATTACAAGGATGTAAAAAATTCCATGGTCTCTTAAGGCGAAATGCCTTCCACATCCAGAGAAAAAACTATGGAATTCAATCACAAAATGAAGCAGATCATTTTCTTTTGTTTTATGATTTTTCCCATTCATTTTAATTCTTCTATGTAACATGAATAAGGTAAAAATATATTTAATAGGAATGTATGTGTTTAGAACCTATATAAAACTGTATGCTGTCTCAGGGAGGCAGTGGGGAAGGAGGGGAGAAGGAGGAGGGAGGGGAAAAATCTAAGATATATGGAAGTGACTGCAGAACACTGAAAACAAAATAAATCAATTAAAAACAAAAAGAGAAAAGAAGAAACAGGGAAGGACCCGAGCAAAGCTTAGGAAGGGAAAATAAGGCAACTTTTAGGGATGATTTGCTCTCTTGTATTCTGGAAATCACACTGGAAAAGGAAACTGAGAAAAAAATTGGCATGTTCCTGCTTTATATGAAAGAAAGTGAAGGGAGAGAAGCCTGCCTCCCCTTGGCTGGGCCTCTTAACTTGTGCTCTCCCCCACAGTTAGAGGAAAGAGGTGGGGAGACAAGCTTGCCTTATAATTTGTTTAGTGTTAAAATTTGTCCAGTTTGCAAAAGAAAACGAGACACAACCAGCTGTCTTCTCTCTTAGATAATTAATAGATTTATTATTTGCTGGTTTGGTTTTCGTACAAAGGTTAACCAGTTTACACTGTACTCGGGAAAAAAAAAGGCCTTTGTGCATCAGTCACTCTCATTTTAATACAGAACATTTTCTATGGTGAATCACAGTAGTGCTATAAATCACTTGAAATGGTCGGAGTTCCACCCCCATCCCAATAAAGATAATGGAAGGATTGAAGCAATCAATCATGTTTATAAACCAGGTATCAGAAGTCCTTAATCAGTTTTATAGGAATAAAGGGGGCTCTGGTCATTGGATAAAGATAGGTGGCCTCTCCAAATAACTTGTGATTGGCTGAAAGAAAAATGCACGCAAAATAGATGTTCCAGCAAATTCCCTGAGAGGAACCCATTTGGGGGAAGGAGAAATAGAGTTTGTGCCTTATAAGCATGGAAATCTAAGAGATCCTGAGACACTCTCAGAGGTCCCTCCAGTTATGAGAGTCAGTAGCAAAGTCCACCAGACCTGACAGCAGCTGCTGCAAGAAATCAGGACAGGTCAAGGCACCAGCTGTCTTGCCTAAACAGAGCCAAACCTATGGGGCTCTTTGGGAGGATTCCAAAAAGGGAGGTAGAACACGAGCTGTGAATTTAGCCTTTGGGAGTGATAACAGTGAGAGTAGAAAGGAGGTAATAGTGGCTCAGCGAGGGGGCTGCCTGAGCTAAGCAGAAAGCCCCTTCCCCACAAACTGGCTCCGCAAAAGCCTGACAATCACAACAGACCAAACCATTACCGGGAAATCCAACAAGAAGCGGCTGTAGAAGACATTTCCTCTCCAGAGATGTTAGTCCAAAGTCCACCAGCTGAGAAAAGGGCTGCCGCTCAGGCAAACAAGCCCTCAGCAAAGAGAGATGCCAGAAACCTGGGAATCTTCAAAGCTTCTGCATAACGGGAAACAAGAATGAAGGGCCCCTGAGGAAGCCCCCAGGGATGGGGATGCTGGGGAGCAGCATTGACCACAGTCACATAGGAGCAATCGCGCTGGGACAATCTAGACTCCCGGGGCTTTGAAGTCTCTAGCGCCCTGACCGGACGTGATTTAGAGGACCTTGAAGATCTGGCACCCCGAACCTCAGAGATTCAGGAAAGGGGACCCGACTCCGGGAGGTGGAAGTGAATACAGGAATCCAGAGGACCCAAATACGGACCACGCCGAGATGACCACCCATTCCAAAACACAGCGGGGACAAGACCTGTCCCTGGCACAAAGCTCCAAGTCAGGAACGAGGACTGGAGAGATGAGTAAGCCAAAGAAAACACCAGCAATAATAGTAGCTGACATTTATGTAATGCTTTCAGTTTTTGCAGAGGGCTTTACAGGCATTATTTAGTTTTATCTTTATAATAACCCTCAGAGATGAATAATATAGAAACATGGAAGAAGGGGTGGGGAGGGCAGGCAGCAAATGACCCTCACTCTAATCTGAAACAAAGGAAAGTTGAGCATATACATACACACACACAGACATACACACGCACACCACACATACCACACAGACACACACACACACTACACACACCATACACAGACACACACACATCACACATACCACACAGACACACACACACCACACATACCACACAGACACACACACACACACACAGAGTCTGGTGTAGAAAAACATCAAACTCCACAGGTAAACAATCTTTTACAGAAGTCCTTCCTGATCCTCCCTAATACTCAAGCCTTCCCTCTGCTCATCATCTCCACTTTACTCTGGATATGTCTCGCTTGTTGCTCGAGTGCTGTCTACTCCATTAGACTGTGAGCTCCTAGATGAAGAACTGTCTTTTATCTTTCTTTGTGTCTCCAGAATTTTGCCTGGCACATTATAAGTGCTTAACAAATGTTTAACTGATTGATTATTTCTTGTTGTAAATAAGGTGAATTTTAGTGTAAATAAGGTGGATTTTATTTTCCAGGTCAGTTGTTTTTCCAATGAGATATTTCACACTCTCTTCCATTTTGT
>CM053769.1:699661036-699677065 GCA_028658325.1 Potorous gilbertii | reverse complement strand
CTTCTAGTTTTATACTAATTTTTATCTTTGCTTTTTCAAGTTGGTAGTCTAACTTCATGCAGACAGCTGATTAAAGAATAATTCCCAAGTCTCCATTTAGTCATTTTCATCTTTGTGATGCTATTTAGTGCCATATCCTGCAAGGGGGGGGAGGGGGGAGCTGAGGTGGGAGGGAGGGTGGTCAGAAAGAGGAAGAGGGAACAAATTCACTTTGACACCTCTGCCTCTTAGAAGCCTTGGCTTTACACAAGACTCAGTTCAAATGGTATCTTCTGCATAAGGCCTTTTCCAGGAGTATTCCCACTCCACCAGGTGCAGGAGCCTTCCTTTCTAAGATTGCCTGCCTTCTATGCTGTATGTATCTTTTGTATACATATTGTTCTCATGTTGTCTTCCTCCTTAAAATGTAAACTCCTTCAGAGCAGAGACTGGTTTTTGCTTTGCGCCTCTAAACTGGAGCAAAGACATAACATCCAGCACATAGAAGGTGCTTATTACATGCTTTTTGACTAGTTAATTCACTGACATGTTGAGTTTCAGGTATTAAGTAGACAATTATGTGAAGATGTCCATAGGCAATCAGCTGAAAATGAAGATCTGGAGTTTGGGAAGGAGGTCTGGGTTTGGGTTACAGATTTAGAATTATCTACACAGTGATGATAGTAGAAAGTATGGGAATGAATGAAATAGCCAATGAGGAGAGGAGAGAGAGAAAAGGAAAAAAGAGTTCAAGGACAGAACTGTAGGAATTTCTTCATTAAAGGGCAAGAGAAGCATGGGGGTGGGGAATATCAGTATACAGAAAAGCCACATCATCTCTTGTTCAGCGTGATTCTCTGCTAGTATTTCTTTTATATAAACAGCAAGGCTTGTCTCTTTGCAAGTTTGATACAAGATCTCTCAAGGAAATTTAGAAATGGCTTGAATCATATTTGAGTATTCATGGGTAAGTAGAATAAGTTTCTTATTCTGCTCTTTTTTATTTAATATACTATAAATGTTATATGTCAGCATTATACATAATATATAAAACTATAGTTTAATTAATATAAATAGTATAAATTGATATTTTATATAATGCTATTCCATGTTCCTCATACTTTTGAGTCAGGGTTTTTTTTCTTCTACAATTCCTAAAGAAAGTTTAACTGTAAAGAACCTTAAATCTACTTTTCCCCCCTTTTCCTCCCTTTAGTGAAGTTATAGAAAAGTGTTGATAGTGTATCCTCAAATGGCATAGGAAGGAAAACCAATTCTTAATTGCATATAACAGATATAATGTTCAGTTTAACAATTTCTCAAAGACTTGCATCTATTCACCAAGTTTTGATCTTTGAAATGAACACAAAATGCCCTAAGTTGATGTGTTTTTACCTATGTAGAAACTTCAAATATGATTCAATTCAGTAAATATTTGAGGACCCACTTGAGAAAGAATACCTTTTCCATGTTCAGTAAAGGGAACATCTCTTGTACTTTTTCAGGTTCAATAAGATACTGTTCTGTGGCATGCCATCGAGTTCGAGTCATTTGATATTTAAACTCATCCACTCTTGTAGGAGTTGTTGCAATTCTGATGCTTCCAGGCTGATGGAAGCCCACCACCTTTTAGGATAACAACAAGAAAAGAATATTACAAATTGTCATTAGAAAAAAAAATCTATGTGTTTTCTTTCTTCTCTAGCTTTTTGAAAAATGTGAATGTGTGAAGAAAGATTTTTTTAAAAATGAAGTATCATAATATTGGTTAACGTTTTAACAAAAAGATAGGGTAGAAGAATGGAGAAGAAAATGGCAAACCATTCCTGTATTTTTTCCAAAAAAGTCCCAAATGATGTGACAAGGAGTCAGATGCAACTGAAATGACTCAGAACAAGAAGAGCAAATAAAAACATATACATGGCTATATTTGTATATTGATAAGACACATGAATTGCACATACAGATTAGGAGAAAATCATGTGAAGGGTATGAAATTAAGGAAAGTGGGCAGTAACTGGGATCATGATGTGGTATTAGTATTGGTCTGGAGGCCAGTCAAGGCCAGTTAGATGTCACAGTAGATAGTGTGTTGTGCTTGGAGTAGGAAAATTGTTATTTAGTCATTTTCAGTCATGTCCGACTCTTCAAGACCCCATTTGGGGTTTTCTTGGCAAAGATACTGAAATGACTTACCATTTCTTTCTCCAGCTCATTTTACAGATAGAAAGCTAAGGCAGACAGGGTTAAATGACTCACCCTAGATCACACAGCTAGTAAGTGTCTAAGTCCAGATTTGAACTCATTGGGATGAATCTTCCTGATTCCAAGCCCAGTGCGCTATCCATTGTGCCACCTAGCTGCCCAAAGTCAGAAAGACCTGAATTCAAATGTGATCTCAGACACTTACTAATTGTGTGACCCTGGGCAAGTCACTTAATCCTCTTTGCTTCAATTTCCTCATTTGTAAAACGAGCTAAGGAAATGACAAACCACTCCAGTATTTTTGCAAAAAATCAAAACAAAACAAAAGAGTCACGAAACCACTTAACTTTAGAACAGTTGAACACACAGGTAGCATGGTAGAGAGAATCAAAAAGCCCTAAATCAAGTTCCATTTCTAACACATACTGGCTGTGTGGCCTCCTAGGGCCCAAGGCAGCTTTAAGTTACAAAGTGCCTATGTTGATTGAAAGGACTGACAGGAAACCCTCTAGACCAGTGAATTCATAGGTTCAGGTTAAAAAAATGGAATGAAACCCCAAAGGCAGCTAAGAAGTGAACAGATAGATTTGGAAATATGTATTCTGAAAGATATGATTGCAAGTCTGCCTTGAACACATATTAGTTATGGGACCATAGGGAACTCACTTTACCTCTTGTTGCCTCTGGCAACTTTGAAAGACCATAAGATATGACTCAGTTGGCCATCAGCATCAATGAAAGGAGTTTCCACACCAAGACTTGAAAAACCATTTCAGCTTTATAGCCACAGACTGCTCTCATAATCCTAGTTACCTTGGCTTACTGGTATCAGGAGTCGAAGGAGCCTGGGCAAGAAGTCCAAGAAGATAGAAACTGACTCACAAAAATTTGACACTACTATCCATGAAATAATTCTAAGCTTCTATCCTACAAATCTTACTTAGGGTGTGTCAGGAGTATTTTCTTCACATCCAGACAGCTTCTAATCCACAAGCATCTAACAATCCAAATTCTCATTTGAAAGCCATCTATTTGGAACTCAAGAGTAAATTTTATCATTAAAAATAATGCCACAAATAATTGTTGTTCGGTTATTTCAGTTGTGTCTGATCCATCATGATCCATTTGGGGTTACTTGGCAAAGATACTGGAGTGATATGCCATTTCCTTCACTAGCTCATTTTACAGATGAGAAAACTGAAGCAAACAGAGTTAAGTGACTTACCCAGAGTTATACAGCTAGCATCAGAGGCTAAATTTGAATTCAGGAAGAAGAGCCTTCTTGACTCCAAGCCCAGCAATTTATCCACATTGCACACAAAGAATAGATATTATTTCTGCTACATTATTTGTTAATTGTGAGATTGCATGTGAATTTATCCACCATTAAAAATATGGGAAAATGTGGTCTGAATTTTAATTTAAAAGAACAGAAATGTCTTCTTTTTTTTCCTGTTTCTCTTTTGGCCAGCAACTCTAAGGGTCTTCTCCTCCCAATTTGGTTTTTTTTAATTCAAGGGTCATCCCTTGACTCATTTCTTTTGTTTTAAACTATTTTATTTGTTTTCAGTGTTCTAAAATCAGTTCCATATATCTTAGAATTTTTCCCTTCCCTCTCCCTGTTTCACTTTTTCTCCCTGAGACAGCATGCAATCTTATATAGGTTCTACACTTACATTCCAATTAAATACATTTTCACCTTAGTCATATTGCACAGAAGAATTAAAATGAATGGGACAAACCACAAAACAAAACAAAACATAACACAAGAGAAAACGGTCTGCTTCATTCTGAAATCCAATTCCATAGGTCTTTCTCTGGATGTGAAAGTCAGTTTGCCTCAAAAATTTGGGAATTTTTTTAAGTCCTTGCATTGCTGTGAAGGACTAAGTCTACCAGAAAAATTCCTCACACACTGTGGTTGTTGCTGTGTACAAAGTTCTCCTGGTTCTGCTCCTTTCACTCAGCATCAGTTCATGTAAGTCTTTCCAGGCCTCTCTGAAGCAGGATACTTTGTTTCATTGCTGCTTCTTTCTTGGCTACTTGTACTTATTTAACTTCCTTTATTCCTTTTGTTTTTCCAACCTTAAAGTTTGGTAAAAAGAGGCAAACAAGCTAGGTGATATATATTTATATTGTTTATTCCCTTAAGCTAGCAAGATACATGTAACACATGGGAGTCAGAACACAATTCTGACTCAGAGATGAGCAAGTTGAGGAAGACCTTTTATATTCTTTGAGCAATACTGACTTATGATACCTCTGTCACTCAAAAATTATAGTATCCATATGTGTTTAACCATAGAATGAGAAAGGAATTTTCTTAATTGGATAGGTTGTAAATACAATAAATTAAAAGAAAAGCCAAAGTGTCAACTGAAATTACAGTCCCAGGATATCTGTATGAAAAACAAAAGAAGGAATTCTGTTCCCACAAGATTAAAACTACTCCTAGCTTTGAGTATTAGCAATGTAAGTCAGAGGTCACTGGTCCTAATCAGAACAGGAACCTAGCAAAACTAGGCTTATGATAAGGTAAAAAGTCAGAAGCTTGTATGCATGCTTAACGAGGTGTTTGAGGGGCAACATATCAAGTAAGAGAACATGAAGTGGGAGGTTCAGGAGGTTGCATCTAGCCAATGGAGAGCAAGGAGGGAAATTTGAATTAGAAACAGCATAAAAAGGCTTCCATTTGTCTGAGCAAACATACTCCATTAGGGAGCTACCCATTCATTCAGAATGAATGTAAAATAAAATGAGAACTTTCCTGGCTTCAAGAGTTTTGTTCTTTCTAGAGTGAACACGTTTCTCACATCCATGTTTTCCCGACATAGCTTATGTCCATAAAATACCAAGATAAAAAATGTCCCACTATTCAAGACAGCATTGGGTCCCAGGAACCCTGTCCTTAATGGTTATAAACAGAAGAATGCTCCTGATCATTCTCATCTCACCCTGTAGCTGTTTACACTAGAAGAGGCATTTTGAGTTCACTTAGACAGCAAAGCAAAATATATCTGTTATGTCAAAGCATGCAAAGTGGTATGGTAGGATAAGCTCAGAGTAGGCTAAAATGTTTCTACTGATTGACCAATCCAAGTTTTAGGCCTTTCTCAGGTCTTGGGGGCTCAAAATGGTTTGAGGAGGGGTCTAAAGTTTATAAGTCAAATATTCTGCTCATATCTAGTTTGCTGTCATTGGGTTTGTTTTGGTTTTGGTTTTTTATGACTCTTTTATTGAGCATCCACCTTTTTTTTAACTAAGATTAGACTCAGCTTTATAGTGTATATCATTTTGAGTTACAGGTTATATTCCTTTACTTTCAAAATATACTGCTCCTTTTCCTTCTGTTCTTTGTTTTTGTGGCTATTGAAAAATCTTATTTAAATTCCCTTTATCTTATATTTGAAGGTATTTTTCTTGGCCACTGTTAAAATTTGTTTATTGAAACTGTTAAATTTAGCCACTGTCTATTCTAGATTTTGTAGTGTTTCATTGTTTATTTTTTTCCTAGAGGTAATCTTTAGATTTGCTCAACTAGTTGTCTGTATTCAGAAATTGTGACCAGTCTCTTGGGTTTTGTTCCTGCATTGTGTTATTCAGGTTTTTTGATGTGACATGTTCTTCTGGGAGACCTGTAGTCATTGATATATCTCTTTGCTTCTTGTTTTTAGGCCAAATGACTTTTGCTTGCATAGAATTAGCATATTGTTTTAAAATTGTTGCCTTTTGCTTCTTTTATGCCTGATAATTTCTGTTCATCTCAATATTCTTGAATTTCAAATTTGTTATTCTCTCTGCTTTTTTAGAGAAATTATTCATTGTGGATTCAATTTTTCTAATATGGTGAGTTTTAAGAGTCTGTATCAAGAACTCTAAATTCTGACCTATATTCTTTTCCTAATTCTATGTTTAATGAATTTCACTTGTCTTTTGAATCATTCTAGAGTTCCTTTTTTGCTTTTCCATGTACTCTTGGGAATATACAAGCTTCTGTATTTCATTAGGCATTGGTTTGTTTCCCTTTACTTTGTAATTTGTCAAGAGATAGCTTTCTATTCTCTTTGACAATTTATTGTACATTTTTAGGCTTTTGAGTGCTCACTGTTGATTTGTTTTGTTGTACTCTGGGCTTTTAATGAAAAGTTTTCTCCAGAAATCTTTAGTGTTTACACCTTTAAAAAAGAATCCCCTACATCACTCATGTTCTGGTTTCTATTGCCTTTCTTGATGGGTATGCCCCTGAGGATAGGCTGCAAGGCTGCCTCAGGCTCCTCAAGTATTGGAACACTTGGGGTTTTCTGGTTGGAGTAACCCCAGGAGGAAGGTGGGAGCAGGGAAAGACTGGTCCCAATTGGATTTAAGTACACTTTCTTTCAGACTTGGCAGAGCCATAGGTATTGGCCCCTCCTCCACTTCTTCCTTTTGTTCTCTGCCTTTTCTTCTCTTAACCAGACTGAATCTGTAGCTTTTCCTAGGGTGGAGAAAGGAGCCCTTTTCAGACCATAGAAGCTCCATGGTCTTGAGATTCCTTAACCTATGGCTAGATCTCAGTCAAAAGGCAGCACATTTTTAGTTCCCCCTTTTCTTCTTATTTAGATGGACAAAATTAGTGTCTGCTTCTTGTTGCTGGGTGGAAGGGCAGTAGAACATATGATGTCTCTGAAGCATGGGGAGAGGTTTTGATGGGTCTCAGATAGAAACCATGAGACAGCTTATGTTCCTATTTCAGGAAGATGGATGCTAATTCAGGAGGATTGCTGAGGAAATGCTTTAAGAATGAAAGTTGCCCAGTGTTGAATCATATAGATTTTTATTCTTTTTTAATACGGACTCAGCTGTTTTCTCTATATCTGGCACTTTTTTTAGGATTATAGAGCTTAAGGCATCTGAAGAAAGTTATTAATATGTCAGTTTTATAGTCACATGATCTTTAAGTATGGTAGGTCATTTTCTTCATCTCCCCACGGAAAGGATGTGTGTTCATTTGTACCTTGTAGAAAGGATGAGGGGAAACCCTGATAACCGGCTGGATGATATTCAGAAGTATGGACTTTTCATTAGAGAAACTGCCCTTTTCTGTGTTCTTTTAAAGCAAACTGACAGACAAGCTCTCTCTCCCTTTTCACCTTCAGAAAACAGACTAGAAGACAACAGAGCAGGCCTGAATTCTGGGTAGGGAGGGGGACAGAATCTGTTCCCATGAATAGTACCCTGTCCCACCCCCACCCCCATCCCAATCCCTCCTTATAGAAGAAATTTATGGTTAAGATAGATGTGTATTTACGTTTCAAAAGAGAATATTTAATTGACAATGTATCTGAATTCTAGATTTCGATGTAGAGAAGGAAGAATTTTGAGCCTTCCAGTTAGAATGATCACAGAATCTAGCTTTCTAGCCAAAGAAGACAGATCTCCTAAGCTGCAATAACTTTAAGGGATTGCTTCATGGGTAACCCTAAGTTTGAATGTACCTAATTTGAAAGATCAGAGAATGGAGGATGGATTGGAGTAGGAAGGCAATTGAGGCAGGGAGTTCCACCAGCAGACTACTCCAATAATCCAGTCAAGAGTTGATGATAATGACCTGTATTAGAGTGATAGCAGTGTCAGAGGAGAGAAGAGGGAATATCAGAAAGATGTTTCAAAGGTGGAGTTAACAGATTATGCCATACTGGATACCATACTGGATGCGGAGAATGAGACATAGTGAAGAGTACAGGATGACTCCTGGAATGCAAGCCTGGTAGACTAGGAGAATGGTTTTTCCCTGTATAGTAACAAGGAAGGTAAGAAGAAGAGAGGATTTAGGGGGAAAGATAATGAGTTCTATTTTGGATATACTGAGTTTAAGATATCTCCTGGACATCCAGTTCAAGATATCTGAAAGGCAATTGGAGATGCCAGATTGGAGGTCAGCTGAGAGATTTGGGCAGGATTTGAAAATCATCAGCCCAAAGATATCAATTCAATCTGTGGGAGCTAATGAGATCACTGAGTGAAGTAGTATAGAGGGAGAAGAGGACCTAGGATAGAACCCTGGGGGGCACCTGTGGTAAGAGGGCATGATCTGGAAGAGAATCCAGTAAAGGAGCTTGAGAAGGAATAGATTGGTAGGAAGAGAACCAGGAGAGACTGAAAACCTAGAGAGAAGAGACTATCAAGGAGACAGGGATCAGTGTCAAAGACAGAGAAGTCACGGAGAATAAGACTTGAGAAGAGCACTGGCAACTAGGAGATCATTAGTAACTGGAGAGCAGTTTCAATGGAATGATAAGGTTGGAAGCTGAATTGCAAGGGCTTAAGTAGAGAGTGAGAGGAGAGAAAGTGTAAGCAACTATTGTAGATGGAGTTTTGAGGAGGTTGGCTACAAAGGGCAGGGGAGATATAGGATGAAAGCAGGGATGGAAGGATCAAGGGAGGGTTTTTCAGGATAGGGGAGACATGTACATGTTTGTAGATAGAAGGTTATGAGCCAGCAGATGAAGAGAATGCTCTTTGGAACCTTGAATTCTGGTACCACTTATTTTAGATATTATCCACTGGGCTATTAATGGTTTTTTAAGAAATATATAAAATCAGTCAATAATTATTAAGCTCCTACTCTGTGTCAGGCACCATGCTAAGTACTGAGGATACAAAAAGAGCAAAAGACATTCCCTGCCCTCAAGGAGTTTATAATCTAACAGGAATAACAGAAGTGCCATCACTTCTCTAATGAGTTGTTGTAAGGATCAAATGAAATAACATACGTAAGACTCTTTGCAAACCTTAAAGCATTAAGTAAATCTCACCTGTGGCTGCCATTACTGCTGTTGTTGTGGAGACCTGTGGAAAACCTCATGTATGTGACTTTCAGACAACTCAGAGACCAAATACAGAAGGATCTCAACTTATAGAGTTCTATATATAATACTGGTATTTTGTTTTGAGAGTGGCTCCCTATTTACTTTTTAAAAAAACAGGCAGAAAAATTGATGATATAAAGACTAAATTCTAAGATATTGCAGGCTGAATTGATTTCTAAATGAATCCCAGAGATTTCCACAGCATACTCTAATTTGATTCCTACAGTGTATCATAATTGTGTGCTACTGAGGTAATTGCATGTTCTCATATACATAGATGAGAAGCAATAAAACTGAAAAGGAGAGCATTTTTCACAGTTTAAATCTCTTTATGAACCTTGCTTTTCAAAGTCAATGTTGATCTAAATATAAATTCTTTCATTTGATCCATTTACCTGCCCAGTTTCTTCTTCCAGTTTTTCATAAAGCTTAATGCTGTAATAATGTATTTTCTTCAAGTTTATTCCAGGATGGAAATAAGTTGTTAAACCTGCCTTGGAAAAGAAAGAAAAAAATCAGCCTCGTCAGGAACTTTATAGTTGTCTCTTGAGAATTAAATAGCTAATACCACAGTATCAGTCCCAGGATGAACCGAGGAGTTTGGCTTGAATGTCATCTCCTCTATAAAGCTTTTTCTGTTCTCCCAGCTTAACATATATCTTTCTGTTTTCTGAACTCCTATAGCCCCCTTCAGACTTCTCATGCACTAACAACAGTTTCTTTTTTATTAGAATTATTTATATTTGACAACTAGGTTGTGGTTAGAGCACCAGACTTAAGAGTCAGAAAGATTTGAATTCAAATACAACCTTAGACACTTACTAACTTTGTGACCCTCAGCAAGTCACTTCACCTCTGTCTGACTCAGTTTCCTCAACTGTGAAATGGAAATAATAAAAGCAGTACCTACCAGGGTTGTTATAGGATGAAATAGATTGTGTGTATAAAGCACTTTGCAAACCTCAGAAAGCTATACAAACGCTTTTAGAAGTGGTGTGTGATCAGAAAAGGAGGTGGGCTGGCCATGTGGCGAGCATGACTAGCCCTCACATTCCACTGTTACCTACAAAATGGGAAAGAAAAGTCATAGAAGATCCTTGGTCCTCTGGGGGAATACTTTGCAGATCTGTGCAGTGACATCAAGAATTAAACAGAAGGAGGACTCAGGGGTGAGCTTTGAGCTGCCTCCAAAGGCGTCTCCGCCCATGTCAAAGAGAACTCTGATCAAATGAATTTTTGAAGTAAATGTATGACATTTCTCCTACTAAATTAGAAGTTCATCATTGAATTTCAGGCTGTGCCAGTGTCCCAAAAGGGCTTAGGGCACTCTTAAGCTTTAATAGCATAAAAAATTCCCTAAGACTTGAGGGACATTCTCTATATTTGTCACTAAATAAATGAATTAATGTAAAGTGCAAGGTTTAGTCTTTCAGAATAAGGCATTGTGAAGGTGGAGCAAATATATGAGTTTCCATTCATCAATTCAAACAAATAAACAAAAAATAAGAAAAAAAAGCATTTATTAAAGCACCATGTGCAAAGTACCAATGAATTGGTCTCTGTCCCCATAAAAAAGTAAATATATTACAAAGTAGGGGGTTATGGGGAATAAAGAAAAGATACAAAGTAATCTGGAAAATTATGAGGCCAGAGAGAACATTTTCAGTAAGAGATACTCCAGTAACAAAGTTATCATTATGTGTCCAACAATGTATACTTCTTTAAAATACATTTCTTTGAAGGAATTGTAGGCATAGAGATTGTATTGACCTGGAGCAGGCTTGTCATTTCACTGATATCAGGAACTTCCAGTGATGAGCTCTTTAGGAGGAGTGAAGAGGAGGTGGCAACAAAGGAGGTTTGATAGAAAGACAATGAACATCAGCCAGAGCTGGATAACAGTTTCAGCTCTGCCACTTACCAGACTGTGAATTTAGGTTACTTCATCTCAGATTTCTCCTCTGGGGACCAGACAAATGTGCCACAACGGATTGTTGGGAAGGAAATGCTAAAACTATTAGAGCTGTTGTTCTTTTGGGGAGGTCAGTGAGTAAAAATTGACCCTGAAGGCTGCCAACGAGGATATCTCACTCAAAGTGAGAATGTGATAAGACCTTAGCCTGAAAGGGCCAGGATCTCCCATTGCATCCTGGGCCATCACTAATCATCCTGATAAATATCAGGCCACTGGACCCAGATGGCTCAGGAAAAAAGAGTGAGGCTGGTGACCTTGCACAGCTCTCCCTCACTCAAATCAAAGTCAACTGCAAGTCATGTCATCATCTTGATGTCTTGGTCCTCTTCAAGAATGAAGGACAAACACAACCACTGCAACAACAATTCCCTTCAATAAAAAGTCTCCAAAGCAAAAGATTCTCCCTCTCACTCTTTGTCAAATTTAATGACTTATCCAATGTCTCAGTAAGAAGTGGCAGAGCCAGGCTTTAAACCCAGCTGATTCCAAAATGAAAAGTTCTGTTCCCTTCAGTTTACAGGTAATCATTCTAGTGCATTTATTAGAGACTCTGTAGGACTTCTTAACTTGGAATCTATGGGCTTTTAAAAAATATCTTGATAATTTTATTTTAATAAAATTTGTTTCCTTTGAAATTCCATGCATTTTATTTTATGAATTAAAAAATAGCCTTCTGAAAGGGGGTTCATAAGTTTTATCAGACTGTCAATGGGGTCTATGATAGGAAAAGGTTAAGGACCCCGATATGGAAATAGAGTGGTGTAGTTAGGCTTTGAGTCAAGAAAGATGTGGGCTCAAATTCTGCTTGACACATATTGATTATGTGACCCTGGGCAAAATTCAAATCTCAGTAGTCCCAAACACCCCACTAAGATTGTAAATTTCATCTGCATTGATAGTAGGAGTTTTTTTTTTAATCTGAGAGTCCCCTATACTAAAGAAGGGAAAGGGGGGGAGGAATCCTAGGTAATGAGTTTATGGTAGAAAGTGCAGAGTAGAACAAGAGTGATGTCTTAATTATATGTATATCTCCATCCTATCTTCATTCCCTAGCATAATGCCCAGAACATAGTAGAGACTTGTTAAGATTGTTGAATGAATGAATAGCAGTTTTCTTACTGCATGCCATGTAGATCCAGCAGTGAGTTCAGATGCTTCCAAAAGCACCACATCCTTCATCCCAGCTTTGGCCAGATGGTAAGCTAGGCTCACACCAACACAGCCACCTCCAATGATTACTGTCTCTGCTGTGTCTTTCCATCTTGTTTCCAAAAAGGAAGATGTTTTCCCTTCTCTGAAAAATAATTTTTAAGTTACTTATCTTCAATGTTCCTCATATAGAGAAAAATCATTTTTTATGTGTAAATGCTTCTCAGAAATCCAAGGCAGATACTTAATGAAGTTAAAGTACATCTAACTCTTGGAGAATTGGAGTAAATAGAAATATTTATTAATTAAGATCACCAATTATTGAGTACTTTTGAAAATAAAGGTAACTAAGTGGCACAGTGGGTAGAATTCAAGTCGTCCTAATTCCAATTCCAGTGCGCTATAGCGCACTGGAAAGAGTACTGGACTTGGAGTCAAGAAAACTCATCTTCCCGAGTCCAAATCCAGCCTCAGTCACTTACCAGTTGTGGAACCCCCAGCAAGTCACTTAACCCTGTTTGCCCTCAGTTCCTCATTTATAAAATGAGCTGAAGAAAGAAATGGCAAACCTCACCGAACAAAGGACAACCACACCAAGAAAACCCCAAATGGGATCATGAAGAGTCAGAACTACTGAAATCATTCAAAAATAAAAATCTATTGTACCATTCATCGCTATCTACTATTTATTCATATATATTCCTGCTGACCTCACATACTCCGTTATCTCCAATAATGTATTTATGATCCTTGGGTGTTTTTTTTTCCAATGAAATGTAGAAAGATTTAGAGGACACCTCTAGAACTCTGAGTATGTTCTCTGTTTGGTACCTATAGGAGAGCAAGGATGAGAACCACAAAGAGCAAGAAGATGCACATGGATTGTTACCTGTAGGGAACACACACATAGATGGGATCATATATCCCTTACAGTCTTAACGTATAAAGTATTGCAGAGCAAAAGGGGAGAAAGCTGCTGCCACAGAGCAACACTCCCACATGGGAAGGGTAGTTTGGAGAAGAGAACAGAAGTCAATAGGGAACAGCATAGGTATTTCATGGGCAGCATGGTACTAGACCCTCCAAACAAGGTTCTGCTTCTTGAGGATCAAACATTTATAGACTTAAAACAAAGAGCACTGAAAAGTTAAAAGTTAAAAAAGCCACTTCTAGCTCAAAGAGTAATGTCAAATGATCACAAGTCCAAAAAGAAATCTTGGAAGAATTTTAAAAAGAATTTAAAAAGTCAAATAAAGGAGAATGAGGAAAAATTAGGACAAAATAGAAGCAATTCAAGAAAATTATGAAAAGATAGTTAAACAATTGTAAACTCTAGACAGTAAAAAAAACTGTCCAAACAAATCCAAGAATTATGTAAGCAAAATTATAAAATACTTTTTATACAAGTAAACTCAGATTTAAATAACACTATCCCAATTAAATTACCAAAAAAATTTACTGAATTAGAAAAAAATAACAATATTTATTTACAAAAGCAAAAAGTCAAGAATATTAAATGAAATAATGTTTTAAAAAGTATTAAGAAAGGATGCTTAACAGTACCAGATCTGAAACTAAATTTTAAGGAAGTAATTATCAAAATTAATTGGTACTGACTAAGAGACAGAAAGATGGATCAATGGAAAAGAATAGACATATAATTTACAGTAGCAAATAAATATAACAACCTTGTATTTGAAGAGTATAAAAAAGTAAGATTTGGAGATAAGAATTCATTATTTGGTAAAAAAAAAAAATTGTTGGGAAAACTGGAAAACAGAAACTGGGCATGGGTGAATATCTCACATCATTTACCAAGATAAGATATCAGAATGGATTCATGACCTCATTCTAAAAAGAGATTTTACAAGAAAATTACAACATGAGACATACAGCTTATTAGACTTATGGATAGGTGTACAATTTATGAATAAATAAGAGACAGAGCAAAATTACTTGTAAAATGGATAATTTCAATTACAGTAAGTTAAAAAGGTGTTATACAAATAAAACAAATATAGCCAAGATTATAAGGAAAGCAGAAAACTGGGGCAGAGGGGAATTTCTAGTTTATCAGATAAAGGTCTCACATTTCTAAAACATATAAATAACTCTGTCAAATATATAAGAATACAAGTCATTCCCCAGTTGAGAAATGATTGAAGGATATAAACAGGCAGTTTTCTTTCTTTCTTTCTTTCTTTTTTTGATATCTATTAGTCTTTTTATTTCTTTTTTTAATTTTATTTATTTATTTTAAGTTTTCAGCATTCATTTCCACAAAACTTTGAGTTCCAAATTTTCTCCCCATCTTTCCCCTCCCCCACCCCAAAACACCAAGCATTCTAATTTCCCCTATCACCAATCTGCCCTCTCTTCTATCATCCCTCCCTTCCCTTATCCCCATCTTCTTTTTTGTCCTGTAGGGCAAGATAATTTTCTATACCCCATTACCTGTATTTCTTATTTCTCAGTTGTATACAGGAACAATACTCAACATTTGTTCCTAAAACTTTGAGTTCCAACTTCTCTTCCTTCCTCCCTCCCCACCCATGCACACTGAGAAAGCAAACAATTCAATATAGGCTATATATGTGTAGTTTTGCAAATGACTTTCATAATAATCATGTTGTGTAAAACTAACTATATTTCCCTCTATCCTGCCCCCATTTCTTCTATTCTCTCTTTTGATCCTATCCCTCCCCAAGAGTATTGACGTCTAATTGCTCCCTCCTCCCACTGCCCTCCCTTCCATTATCCCCCCCACCTTGCTTATCCCCTTCTCCCCCACTTTCCTGTATTGTAAGACAGGTTTTCATACCAAAATGAGTGTGCATTTTATTCCTTCCTTGAGTCAAATGTGATGAGAGTAAGCTTCATGTTTTCCCTCTCACTTCCCCTATTTCCCTCCATTGAAAAGTCATTTTCTTGCCTCTTTTATGAGAGATAATTTGCCCCATTCCATTTCTCCCTTTCTCCTCCCAATATATTCCTCTCTCACCCTTTAATTTTATTTTTTTAGATATGATCTCTCCCTATTCAACTCACCCTGTGCTCTGTGTGTGTGTGTGTGTGTGTGTGTGTGTGTGTATAATCCCATCGACTACCCAGATACCGAAAAAAATTTTGAGTTACAAATAATATATTTCCATGTAGGAATGTAAACAGTTCAACTTTAGTAAGTTTTTATCATTTCTCTTTCCTGTTTATTTTTTCATGCTTTTCTTGATTCTTGTGTTTGAAAGCCAAATTTTCTTTTATCTCTGGTCTTTTCATCAAGAATGCTTGAAAGTCCTCTATTTCATTGAAAAACCATTTGTTCCCCCTGAAGTATTATACTCAGTCTTGCTGGGTAGGTGATTCTTGGTTTTAGTCCTAGTTCCTTTGAGTTCTGGAATATCCTATTCCAAGCCCTTCAATCCCTTAATGTAGAAGCTGCTAGATCTTGTGTTATCCTGATTGTATTTCCACAATACTGGAATTGTTTCTTTCTAGCTGCTTGCAATATTTTCTCCTTGACCTGGGAACTCTGGAATTTGGCTGCAATGTTCCCAGGACTTTCTCTTTTTGGTTCTCTTTCAGGTGGTGATTGGTGAATTCCTTGAAAATTTATTTTGCCCTCTGGTTCTAGAATATCAGGGCAGTTTTCCTTGATAATTTCATGAAAGATGATGTCTAGGCTCTTTTTTTGATCATGGCTTTCAGGTAGTCCCATAATTTTTAAATTGTTTCTTCTGGATCTATTTTCCAAGTCAGTTGTTTTTCCAATGAGATATTTCACATTATCTTCCATTTTTTCATTCTTTTGCTTTTGTTTTGTAATTTTTTGGTTTCTCAGAAAGTCATTAGCTTCCATCTATTCCATTCTAATTT
>CM053769.1:699643759-699660536 GCA_028658325.1 Potorous gilbertii | reverse complement strand
CATCACCATCATCACGATCATCACCATCATCATCACAACAACAACAGCTGCATTTATATGGTCCATTACGGTTTGCAAAGCACTTCACAAATATTTCATTTGATCCTTACAACATCCATGGGAGATAGATGCTATTACTATTATTATTTTTTAAAGACTTAAATTTATATGTTTTTAGTTTTCAATATTCATCTCCATAAGATTTTGAGTTCCAAATTATCTCCCCATCTCTCCCCTCCCTCCCACCCCAAGGTGGCAAGCATTCTGATTACCCTTTCCCCCAACTTGCCCTCCCTTTTATCACCCTTCCCCATCCTCTTCTCCTTTACTTTCTTGAAGGGCAAGATAGATTTCTATACCCCATGGCCTGTACATCTTATTTCCCAGTTGCATGTAAAAATAATTTTTTTAGTGTTGTTTTAAAAATGTTGAGTCCTAAATTCTCTCTCTTCTTCCATCCCCACCCACCCCCATTGAGAAGGCACAAGCAATTAAATATAGGTTATACATGTCTAGTCATGCAAAGCACCTCCATAAGTCATGTTGTGAAAGACTATATTTCCCTCCACCCTATCCCGCTCCCCACAAGTATTCTATTTTCTCCTTTGACCCTGTCCCTCTTCTAAAGAGTTTGCTTCTGACTACCCCTCCCCCAGTCTGCCCTCACCTCTATCATCTCCCCTCTTAACCCCTTCACCCCTACTTTCCTGCAGCATAAGATAGATCGATGCTATTATTAAACCCATTTTTGTTTAGTTGTGTATGAGTCTTCATGACCCAATTGGACACTGCAGGATTTGCCATTTCCTTCTCCAGCTCATTTTACAGATGAGGAAACTGAGGCAAAAAGGATTAAGTGACTGGCTCATGGTCACATGGCCAGTAAGTATCTGAGGCCAGATTGGAACTCAAGAAGATAGGTCTTTCTGACTCCAGACCCAACACTCTATCCACTATTCCACCTAGCTACCCTATGCCCATTTTACAGATAAGGAAACTGAGGCAAGTAGAGTTTAAATGATTTGTCCAGAGCACACAGGTATCTGGGGTCATATTTAAACTCAGATCCTCCTGACTCCAAGTCCAGTGTTCTATCCACTGCCACCTAGCTACTGTCAGTACAGACTTGACTCTTTCAAATTCAGGAGCCTATTAGAACCTACCTCCCATCCCTCTTCCCCTACAAAATCACAAATCTTTTGGGCAATCTGGACTTAAGTGATGGTGCTGAGGTGATCACTGAAATGAGCCACGATCCTTTTCTTTTATATTTTTTCTGACAAGAATTCCACAGTTTTCATTTTGTTTCTCCATAATCAAGGCAGGCTCTTGAAAAGTTGTCAAACAACATATGCTGAATGTGAACATGTCTACCCACACTCTAAACTTTTCCCTGTTTAGAAACAAAAGGAGGATTCTTCCTTGGACTTGGCTTGGTTTCACAGTAGTCCAGGAAGGAGTGCTGTCCTATGTCCTGCCTGAATTACCAAGACTGCTTATGAAAAGTATCTCTGATAAAAATGAAGCAAAGAATGAAAACTAGAGAATGAAACCATGGCAGAAAGGAAGTAAAAGCTCCTAATGACCCATCTATCTGAACGTTCTTCTGATCAAAAGGAAAATCTTCCAGGAAAAGGTAAAAGAAAAAAATCTCCTTAATCAAAAACAGAATCAGTTCTAGAATTGTCATGAAAATATTTAGAAATTGTAACTAACTCTTAAATATTTTTATGCTTTATTTTTGTAGAGGCCCATATAAAAAGCCAGTACACCAAAGGATCCACAACCTAGCACAGATAGGATGCTTTATTCTGATAACAAACACAACTAAGGTAGAACACAATCCTAATTAAAGGGTTCATGAGTCCACATGGATCTGTCAACGAAAAAAGGGGCAATTGTCCCCTATGGAAAGTTCATTTTTGTACTGGATGAGAAACACGTTACCTCCTTATCTTAAAAAAAAATCACACATGTAAATTTAAAAGGATATGAAAGCATACAGGGATCCATCTACTTAATCTAGGGATTAATCAAATGTAGAAATGTACAAGTCACAGAAGATAAGAAAGAGTAACCTCTAATTCCGGACCATGGTCCATGGATAGAGTTAAAGGGATCCATGAATTTGAAGGGAAAACAAAAATTGCATCTTTATTTTCACTAACCTTTGGTTTCCTCTGTAATCTTATGTGTTTTTTGTACTTCCAACATTATTTTGAGAAGGGGTATATATGCTTCACCAGACTGCCCAAGGGGTCAATGATGCAAAATTAAGCACTCCTGATCTAAATAAACCTACCTAAGAGATTAGAAATTTCATCTACAAAAAAATAACTGGAAGGAAAACACATTACTAAGAAAGCACGCAACCGTGAAATCACTTGAACCTAAAAGAAATGTGGACTCATGAATCTTATAATTGGGATTGTGTATTATGTGTCCTTTGGAGTATTGCCTTTTCATATTGCCCTATAGAAAGAAAAATTCTATGAAAATATTTGAGATTCAGCTACAATTTCTAAGGACTTTCTGGAGCCTTGAAATATCAATGAAAACAATTTCAAGGAATGTCAGCCATCAGCAACTAAAGGACTGGGAGAATGAAGGGAGAGATGAAGCAGCTGGAATGAAATACAAATGAATCCAATGAATCTCCATTTGTTCTTCAAGTGTTCATAGTTAGGGAGTTTACCAGATGGCTTTTTAATCTCTTTCACTAGAATAGCCCGTAAGATGAACTTGAAACCAGTACAACATTTACAAGTTCATAAGTCAAACGCATCGTGTTGCTGAACTTGGGCTAAGACAGACAGTCTACAATCAAATGACATACTTCCACTCGTGACCAAGAATCCTGCTGGCTTGCCTATCTGCCTGCACAAGCAAGCAAGCAGAAAGAAAAATGTTCCAAATGGAAAAAAAAAGACTCCGTGTAATTGTACTTGTGAACAAGGAGGGACACCACCCAGTTTGTTCTCTGAAGACTTCCCAAAAAACTGAAAAGCTCTTTTTCCTCATGCTGATCCTGGCAAGACCACAAACCCTTTCAAGGCACAGAATAGCCAGGTAGAACCCACAATTATATATTTGGCAGATGCCTTAAGAGGCAATATCATCTCTAAGCAGTTTCCCTTTTTTTTTTTTTTTAATTTATATTCCAGAGAACAGTTTTAGGCAGAAAGAAAATGTTCCTAAGGCATTCAAGCAGCTGATGGCCAAAGATCTGTACTGGTAGCCAAGTGCTTTCATTTGGCTTTCTCATTTCCCACCTGATGCACTTTTTTTTCATATTCTTCTCTTTTTTCCTACTCTTGTTCCTCACTGAATTTTATCCTACTAGCTTTCTTTGCTGTAGCTTGGAGCTAGGATCCAAGCTTCCCCCCTGCCCTTCTCTCTTGTCTAGTCTGGGTAAAGTAGTTCGATGGTGCTTCGAGTCTGGAAGACCTGACTTGGAATCTTACCTCTGATACATACTACTCAAGTGACCCTGGTCAAGTCGTGACTTTCAGCCTGTTTTACATATCTGTAAAATGTGCTTTAACACAGTGCTAGCATATGGTAGAAGCTTAATCAATATTTGTTGACTGACAGGACTATTCTGATTGTGTGGTAAGACTTATCGTGTTATATGAATGCTAGCTGTCACTGTCTCCATTAGCATCATCATGCCTGACAATGATACTGAAGAGAACTTGAACACCATTTCTCAGAGACTATTACTGGGCTTATCTCCCAAGGAAGCCAGTCCCTCATACAGGAACAGCACTTTTTTGTGAAGCCAAGTAGAAGCCCATCATTTGGAGGATGGCTAAACAAAGTGTAGTGCACGAAAGCAATGGAATATTACTGTGCTATAAGAATGATGTCTGATCGGTAACAGAGAAACATGGGAGGATTTACATGAATTGATGCAGCGTGAAAGAAGCAGAACCAAGAACACAACATGTAAAATAACTAGCACGTAAATGGAAAGAATTACACACTGAAAACATCAAGAGTGAATGTAACAAAATTATAAAGATCTAGCCTGACCTAAATGAAGACAGACAAGAAGACAGTTGAACTGCAGCCCTTTGTGAAGGTAGAGGTTCACAGATTGTTCAGACTTTTTTGGATGTATCAATCAATTGTACTGAATTTTCCCTCTTGAAAAATACAATTTGTTATATGGGTTGGCTCTTTGGGAGGGGAAGGATGCCAATGATAACCATGAAGATACGGATAAAAACTTCCTTTTTTTTAAAAAAGGTCTCCTGACCAGGGGAGAGGTGGTGAGGGCTAGACTAGGGAGTGGAGAGAAGGGGAGATGTCAGAGATGTTTTGGAGGGAGAATCTACAAGGCCTGGCAACTAATTAGATGGGGGGGATTAGTAAAGGGAAGAGCTGAGGATGATAAAGAATCACCATCAAAATAAATAGGAAAAGTTAAACATGGGAGAGGGTTTGAGAAGAAAAGATGAGCTTTGTATTGTAATACCAGGAGGATTAATGGAAAAAAACTTTACCTTTGGGACCCCAGTAAGCAATTCTCTTTATTTTGGAGTATAAGTATGAACTATAGTGGGTGTCATAGTGGAAATTTTAGTTAGTAAGGTGATGCTGTTGTGGTGGGGCCAAGGAAAAGCCAATGAACTCACTCAAATTAGAATGACATTTTGCACAGTAAGTCAAACTCCTCATAAATCTGCTATCTTAGAACTCCTCCTTGTGGCCTCTGAAACTTAACTCTCCCACTACAAAGAGGTTCCCAATGAATATATACTGATGTTAGTTTATATAGAGAGTGAAAAAATGTCTGAATTTGTAATCATAATTTCAGTTTCTAAGTGTTAAATTTTATGACTGTAAAACCAGTGATCAGATATGTTAGAGATGACATGAGAGGACTTCAAAAGGCAAAATCCCACTATATTGAAATATAAGTAGAAAGTTATATGAGCTGTCAGCTATGGTTGTTGTATTAGATGATGTTGCTTAATTTTTTATGGTAAGGTTATTTATTTATGATGTTCTTTTTAAATTGAGAAGTGACTGATGTCTTTAATGAAAATCTATTTTAAAAAACCTACCATATTTTCCCTTTAGAGCTCAGACAGTAAGACAGCTTATGCCATCCAACAAGATAACGAACACAGGAGAGATTTCTCAATACTGATGGACAGCTCAAGTGTGGTACTGCCTGAAAACAGTGTGATTTACAGCCTTATACTGTCTAAGTTCTCCTGGTCCCTTCTTGGTCCCTGACTATGATTTGTAGTAAATACTTTAGGTAGCGTATAGATTAAAGAACCAGGGGAAGTTTATAACAAGTAAATACTGGTCATCACTTTTCATTGCCAGTTCCTATGGTCTCCTTGCCGTGGTCCCACTCCACCAGACATTTGACCTCCACCCCAGACTTCACTGGCTGACAGGTGAGCCTCTGTTCTTCTCCAGCTTGGAATCAGGCCTTTACATTAATATTTCCTGTAGCCTTCTCAACATGCTTCCATGTTTGGGCAATGTTTTCTTCCCTCTTCTCCCCAACTTTCCAGAACCCTTTATGGACTGTTTCCCCCATTAGAATGTAAGTGCCTTTAGGGAAGGAATTGTCTTGCTTGCATTTACTTGTATAGCCACCTAGTAAGTGCTTAATAAAGGATCCACTTTCTCCCTCTCTGTGTCCCTCCCCTTCCTTCTGTCTCTAGTCTCTCTCCTTCCCCCTCTCTTTCTATCCCTCTCTCTGTTCTTTCCCTCTCCTCTTTCTTTTTCTTTCTCTATTTCCTTTTTCTCTCCATCTCTCCTTTCTTCTCCCCTCCTTCCCTCTCTCTCCTCTTCCCTCCCTCCTTTTTCTCACTCTTGTTCCCTCCCTGTCTCTGCTCTCCATTTCTTTCCCTCTCCCTTCTTTCTATCTCTCCTCTTTCCCTCCCTCTCCTCTCCTTGCTTCCTTCTGTTTCTAATTCTCTCTCTCTCCCCCTACCACCCTGGCCCAGAAAAGGAAAAGACATGAAGACAAGTACAGGACCCAAATGTGGAGGCGGGGAAGTAAGGTAGCAGTAATGCATGTCACTTTGCTCTTTCCAGCCACCTACCTCCTTAGTGGAGTAGCCCGATACATTAACAACTGTCTCAAACGTTGGATCTCTCCAAATTCTTCAAACCCCCACCCCCTGCCAAACTTTCTTTTGTTCCCTGATCCGAATGCCAACATGCTACTAATCCACAGTTCTTGGGCAATTAGCCATGATTGATTCAGGGCTCTGGATGGCAGAAGAGGACGTAAGGGGTACGGAAGCGAATTGCAGCTGCCCAGGGAGGGCTAAAATTACACACCAACCAAAGAGTACATAGCATCCAAAAGCAGCTTCTGGGCAGAGGCAACAAATGTCAAACATTAGGAGGCACATTTCCCCATTAATATTAATGCATAAAAAATTCAAATGAAAAGTAGGAGAAAAGAATGTTTTCTATATGAAGGCATAACAAAATCTGATTATGTTTAAAACTTTTAAAAACATACCTGATCTCATTTGATTCTCACAATAAGTCTATATAATTACCCTCTCAAAACTCTACGTGACGCAGGCATTCTTAACACCTGTTTGACACTGAGCGGGAGACATATTCCAAGGTCACACTGCTCATTACTGCCAGGGTTGGAGCTCAAATTCAAGTCCTCTAAATTCATGACTCTCTCCTTGAAATCACGCTACCTTCCCTTGTTATAAATGGTCTGATTTAGTATAAATAAAACTATCTTAATGTGATGCTACCAGTGGGCATGGTTTCCAAGCTGAATGGAATTAGTCTAAGTAGTCTTCTGTTAAGTCAGGGCTTCAAAATTTTTTTTAGCTTACATGTGATTGAAAAATATAAATGTGAATGATGTCCTTACTTTCACAAAACATTAAAAGAATTTACTGAAAATAATCAGCATTTGGATAAATGTGTTCTATCTAGAGCTAATTTTGAAAGATATGTTCGTCCTTGGTTGCTGAAGACGACCATGCCATCAAAGAAATGATGACATGACTTGCACTTGACTTTGTTTTGAGTGAGGGAGGGCTGTGCAATGAGGTCACAATGCAAATTCTGAGAAAACAACACGAAGCCTATAGAACTTGTTATTCTATCATTTCAGTTGTGTCCAATACTGTGACTCCATTTGGGGTTTTCTTGGCAGAGATACTGGAGTGATTTGCCATTTCCTTCTCTAGCTCATTTTACAGAAGAGGAAACTGAGGCAAAAAGGGGTAAGTGACTTGCCCAGCATCACACAGGTACTAAGTGTCTGAGTCCGAATTTGAACTCAGGTTTTCAGCCTGGCATGCTATCCACTGTGCCACCCACAGGACTAGGAAAAAGCAAATCATGGGGAACCTAGAAAATGAAGTTCTGGAGAACAAAATCACATTTAATACATGATATTATAATAAAAAGAAAAGAATACTATTTGTATAACATCTCACCTGCAGTTTCTGAGTCAATGAATCCCTCTGTTCCTGTAGTTCTCTGGCATTATCAATTTCTTGTTTCAATTTTTCTATTTCCTAGAAAAGGCAGAACATCGAAGGTCTTTAACCATGTTTAATCCTTATCAAGGAAAGGAGTGACCTTATCACATCCTGAAAAAATACCACCCCAGGTTTAAGAAAACAATTTCAACCTTGCACTGATGCTGACATTTAGGGAGAGCCCCTTCTTACATATATATTTCTAACATGGTGATCTTTAAAAACCACAGGGGAGGCCATCATCTGCCTCTGGTGACTCAGGTTCAGTTGTGCTGACAGCCTGAATGCTGGTCTCACCGATCTCCTGAGGGTGATCCTAGCCTTTCTTCAGGGACGATGGGATCTTGTGGTTGGCAATGATCAGCACTCTATGAGAATGCATCCACCTCCTGACTGTGTGCACTCTCTAATGGTTTCCTTTACTCCAAGGGATACTCTTATAGCAGATGCAATGGACAGAGTTTTAGGATGATGACAGCCTCATGATATGCCATATGTATGTGCAGAGAGACAAGATCGGAGACCATGACAACAAGTTCAGTCATTTCAGTGAAACAGCTATTTTACAAAAATGTTATGCTAAAAAAGAACCCTTATTTTCCACGGGAACACCATTCCATTTCATACCGAGGCACACTGAATTATCCGTCTGCATTGTCCACATATAGTAATGAGATTATGTTAGTGAGTGAACATTAGTAAATACCTCCTCTTTCTTCTTCAGTGTTTCCTCTAGTTCCTGTATTGTTTGATTTAACTCGGCCTTGTGTGTATGGACCGCATTTGCTTGGCTGCTCACACACTCCAGTTCAGTCACCTAGAAAGGGAATGAGCCCCCATCAAATGAAGTGGTAGTAAAGAAAGATTACTTGACAATGACATGCTAAATGCCAAGTGGATTATACATTTTGAATTAGTGCAGAGAAGAGGATTTTAAAAAATAATGCCTGATCTATAGCTACTAGTATCTCCCTATCGCAATAATCTTGTTTCTGTTGGTCTATAGTGCAGTTTGGGGCTTTAATAGCTTAACAAACATAGTGCTTTAAGGTTTACACTTTACAAACGTTCTCCCATCTGAACTTCATAACAAACCTATGAAGCAGATGTCACTATTATTTCCACTTTTTGATGAGGAAAGTGAGAAGGACATGGGCTAGGAGGTCTGCCCAAGGTCACACAGCTGAGTATGTAGATTTTTTACGTGTTTATGTTGTCTTCTGTTATAGAGAAAGCTCCAGAAGGAGAGGGACAGCTTCATTCATGTAACCACAAAGCCTGGCACACACTAAATGTTTAATTACCTGACGACTGAATGACTGAGTGATAGACATAGGGTTTTAGGGTTAGGATAGGAAAATAACAAAAGCACTCATCACTCTTTAACTTAGACCTGATAAAGTTTAGGAAATCAATGACAAGTGGAGAATTCCATATTGAAAGTCTCTTCTAAACTTTTCCTAGGAAAACAGACTTTAAAATCAGATGTGATCATCTGTCCATCCCCCCACACCCTCATATCTGATTTCTGAAATTAAGAAACTTGACTTCTCCAAACAATAATACTTTTCTAAGCCATTTCCAAAATCTGAGATGATCCAGAAAGATGATAAATTTAAAATACAACTGCTATCAGGCCAAATTGCAGTAACTTTCATTTTAAGTCGTCCTTTTTATGTCACAATGCACCACTTAGTCAAAGAGGAGTTCATTTACTCATCACATGGAGAATGTACAGAAAAGAATAAAGGCCACTGCCTGCCCTTGGGCACCTTCCAATCCACCCAAAACGTCAACAAAGCAAATTTAATATAAATAATCACAGATGATACATAATACGCACAATACTAAAATGGAGGCACCCCTCCTCACAGTGCCTTATATAAGCTAGCTTTCAGTAAATCTCTGTTGAAATACAAAATACAGTTATGACTAAAATGAATTAAAGAAATAGACTTAAAGTCTTGTTCAAACCTGCCCCCACAAAAGTTAAAGTATGAAGCCTACAGAACTTGCTGCTCAGTCCTTTCAGTTGTGTCTGACTCTCTGTGACTCCACTTGGTTTTCTTGGCAAAGACACTGGAGTTGTTTGTCATTTCCTTCTGCAGCTCATTTCACAGATGAGGAAACTGAGGCAAACAGGGTGAAGTGACTTGCTTAGGGTCACATAGCTAGAAAGTATTTGAAGCTGGATTTGAACTCAGAAAGATGAGTCCAGATCCAGCACTATGGCACCACCTAGCTGACCCATAAAGCCTAGGAGTTGTCTTTTAGACATTCCTTCCATCTACCAAAATCAGCTTGTCTCAAGTCCCATCACTTTTCTACCAAAATATCTCTTTTCCCACTGCCATCATCCAGGCACAGGACCTCATCATGCATGGTTTTCTGTACTAACAAAACCTTCCTAGCTGGCCTCATTTGATCTAGTTGTGACTCATGCCAATCCCTGCTATATACATCATTGTTAGATGGACCTTATTTTCAATATGGAAGACAATGTGTTGTGGTAGAGAAAATACTAGGCTCGGAGTCAGGGAAAACCTTGATTCCACTACATCTCTGATTCTTACTTCTGGGCAAGTTGTTTAACCTAAAAAAAGTCTCAAACAATTCTCTGGGATTTATCTAGTAAATTTTAGCCAGGCTGAAATCTGCCCTGGAAGAGGAAATGACCATATCCATAGCTCTTCACACTGATGAAACTGCATGACTGTAATAGTAACAACCTCACCTCGTATGACATTTTAGCTTGTGCAAAGCATTGAACACATTCTTTCATCTGATCCACACAATTCTGTCAAGGTAGGTGCTATTATCAAGCCCATTTTATATTTGAGAAAACTAAGGCTCAATCAGGTTAAGTGGCTTCCACAGATGAACAGACCCTTCACATAGCCATGTACTTGCTAAGTCACTCCACTGGCTAAAAACCTTCAATGCTTCCTTTCCTTAGTTCAGTCTACAAGTTAAGTCTTTCTGACACTATTCCAGAATGTGTGAGCCATCCTTCTGCGGAGGGATATTCTTATATTATATTGTTAGGCATCTCAAGGGCTCAGTGGACACAATGTCGAGCCTGGAGTCAGGAAGACCTGAGTTCAAATCTGGCCTCAGATACACACTAGTTGTGTGACTGAGCAACTCACTTAACCTCTGCCTTAATCCACTGGAGAAGGAAATGGCAAATCTTTCCAGTGTCTTTGCCAAGAAAACCTTATGGATTGTAAAGTTCGTGGGGTCATAAAGTCGGACATGACTGAAGAACAAAATTGAATGGTACCGAATTCCCATTACGTAGAACCTTCAATGCTTCCTGTATTCCTACCATATAAAACTCCATACAATAGATGCTAGGAAATCAGATTTTTAAAATTCTAGGAGAAGATAGATATATGATCTCCTGGATAGAGAGGATAAAAGGGATGTCTCTGAAGGATCATAGGGAATTCTAAAATTCTGACCATAAAATATAAATATTCCTATTTAAAAAGAAAAGGGGAAAACATCCCAACAAGTTCATGTTGCTATGCAGGGAGCTGTCATATAAACAGATATTTTAAAAGAATGTGCGCAGAATATATAAAGAGACCCAAATGAGCAAGTACAAAAGTAAGAATATAAAAAGTGACTCAAATACTCTGGAGCAATGTCAAGAAAGTAAGACAGAACCAAAGGTTTTTTGTTTTGTTTTTTTCAAATGGCAAAAAGGGCTTTAAAACATTTTAAAGGTATGTTTGGAGTAAGAAGTTAAAGAAGAAAGGAAGGGAATCACTGGGGGAGGTCTGTGTACAAGTAAGCAAAAACAAGAGACCTAAAAACTACTCGACTCCTATTTTGCTTCTTTCTTCTCCATTAAAAAGAACAGACTTTGAACTAGAGAGGGAAGAACAAATACAACAAAGAAGGAAATGAATCTCAAGACAGGAAAATAGAGGAGGAATACCTAGTCACTTAAATGAGTTCAAGTATTAAAGGCCAGGGAAATTAAATTCTAGGTTACTGAAGAAAGAAGAAAAAGCCACCAAACTCACAGATGTGACTGAGGAATGAACATATGAGAGATTTTAAGAAATCACGGAGATAGGAGATAAGCCAATAATATTCCATTTTTTTTAAAAGAAGGGATTTAAGAAATTATAGATTGATCTTAATATTAATTGATAGAAAAATTCTAAAACAGATTAACAAATAGTTTATGAACTCTTAGAAAATAAAGCTGAATAGTAAAACATAGCATTCATTCACAAAGAACAAAGCATCCCAAATTAATATCATTTCCTTTTTTTGACTGGTAGATCAGGAACATGTCAGAGGCACAATGGAAATAAATTTTAAAAAGGTTTCTAACAAAGTCTGTTATGGTATACTTGTAAACAAAAATGAAGAAATATGACCTGAATAACAGTACATTTTATAGCTTTATAGTTGGCTGAAAAACTAACCAGAGCTCACATTCATACCTATCAGAGTGTCAAAGATGACAAGAGAAGAAAATAGCAGTTGTCGGAAAGACAGGCATATTAGTGCACTGTTAGTAGAGTCCATGCTGAAAACATTTTGGAGCAGAGTCACTAAACTGTTCTTATCCCTAGACTCAGTGACCCCTCTACTGGGCATATTCCCCCAAAGAGGTCAGAATCAGAGGGAAAGAGCTCAGAAGCGAAAAATATGTATAGCTACTCTTCTCTGTTACAGCAAAGAACTAGAAACAAAGTGTCTATCCATTAAGGAATAATTTAACAAATTAGGGTCAATGAATGGAATGGAATATTATTACTTGGTAAGGAAGTTGGGAAAATTGGTATGCACTGACAGAGTGAAGTAGCAGAATGGGGAGAACAATTTATACAATGCTACAAAAATGTAAAGAGAAACAATTCAAAGGCCAAAGATTGATGATGAAACATGCATCCCACCTCTTGGCAGAGAGGTGACAGATTAGAGACTCAGAAGGAAATACACATTGTCAGAGGGCTTTGCTTCACTGCACTTGTTCATTTTATATCAGGGCTTCTATTTGGTGGGTTGTAATAATGTCACCAAAAAGAAAAAACAAAGAAGAGATCCTCCGTGAAACATTAAAAAAGATACACAGCAGAAAAGAGAGACATTCAGAAGGGGATATAAACAAGCGGGCTGATGGCTTCTGTTCAATTTAATACTTATAAAATTGCATGTAATAGAAACTGTTTCATACATAATACTATTTTTATTCCTTATACTGTCTTAACAGAATTTAATGATGATAAACTGAGACAGAATTCCAAGCTTTATGAGTTTATTAGCAGGGCACAAAACTGATAATTAAGTGGGTTCCCTCGTTAGGCCACTGACCCCAGAGGAGGAGATGCAGTTCCTTTTTACAAGAATAGGAAAAAGAACAGCACTGGTTAAGTGAAGAAAATAATGCAACTGGTAATAGGGCTGGCGGCATCATGGGAATGAGGACAACACAACTGGTTGGAAATTGAGAATGAGGGGCTAGCAATATCCTTTTTCTTCCCTCTTATGACTAAGAAATGTTCATTGTTTGTGTCCATTGCAAGGCTACAGAAAGTGGACCAGACTTCGTTGGATAATAAACCAGGTATCCTCAGTGGCATAAGATACTAGAACAGACTCCCTGGTGCTCACCTGCACACCTCAAGGATAACAGATTTTTTGGGGGCAAGAACAGGATTAAGAAGGAACTAGATTTCCAAAACTAACCCAGTACAGGCCAGATGAATTTAGGAAGTAAGTTCAGAGACAAGGACCATGGCTGAGGCAGTTATGGGGGAAAAACAATTAACTATAAGTAGGGATCAATTTAAAAAAAATCCAACAATCTGATTATTTCAGTATGTTGAAAAATTCATGTATGTGATGTTTAAGTTTATGGTGAAAAATAACTCATTTTTTCCAAAACCTAAACAAAGACTAAGTGTATTTCAAGTTAAGGATAAGGGTGGGATGAGCTGGATTAAGGAGAGAGTTAGATATCCTGTAAGACTGAATTGGAATAAAAAGTCATATATGTTGGAATAGTGGTTCAAAACCACAAAAGAAAGTTAACAAAGATAAATGTAAAGGCATTCCTTTAGGTTCAAAAAAACAATTACACAGCATTGGGGAGCCCTAACTTGAAAGAATTTCATGGTGAAATATTTTGGGAGATTTAACTGAACATGAATCCAATGTGAAGCAAGAGGGGCACGGCTGCTAAAATAATTTAGTGTCATCTTTGGCTGTACTCACAAAAGTCCTGTATCCGTGGTACTCAGGACTAGTCAGATCATATTTGGAATATTATTTCAGAATTCAGATGACACTATTCTGAAATGACACAGTGTGGAGGAGGCTGACCAGGATTGGCCTGGCAACCATGTTAATGATTAAGTGAATGAAACGAAGACTGTAGGAGAAGAGCTATCATAGAAAGGAAGGATTAGATTAATTCTGCTTGGTTCCTGAAGACAGAACTGATGAGGAGAAATAAACAGGAAGGCAGATAAGTGCCCCCCAAAAGTCTGGCTAGATAAGGGCTGTCCATGATGGAGCATGGATGCCTCATAAAGCCATGAGCTTCCCATTATTATGCAACTTTCAGGGACATTGTAAGAAGGGTTCGTGCATTAGGTGAGAAGCTACACAAAGTGACCTCTAAATTCCCTCCTAAAATTTATCTTTCTCAACTATTCCTGACTTTTATCCAACACAAACATTTTGTTCTCAGTACTTTCCTACTATGTGGACACCCCATGTTTACTTACACCTCAGGGTTTTTTTTTTATCATGTTTTCCCCGTTTTTTGGAATGCTCACTCTTCTGCCCATCAGCTGCCCGAATCTTACCCATCCTGTAGGTCAAGTCCCTTTCTTCTGCCATGTATCCTCCCATGACTCACCTTCCTTCCTTCCTTCCTTCCTTCCTTCCTCTCTTGGAGGCAATGAGGGTGAAGTGACTTGCCCAAGGTGACACAGCTAGTAAGTGTCTGAGGCTGAATTTGAATTCAGGTCCTCCTGACTCCAGGGTCAGAGTTCTACCCACTGCATCACTTAGCTGTCCCATCCCTCCCATAACTTTCAAATCCTTTCATACTCTTTTCCCTGAATTCCTATAGTATTAACATGACATGGCCTAACATGTTAGCATGTAGCATGACATGTAGCATATAGGCACAAGTATTTCCCACTTACCATTAAATACGCTCACATCGAGTTTCTTTCGTTTTTTCCCTGAGTTGGGGCTGGAAGTATGCTAATGACATATTTACATCTGACAGGGTTTGCTCATCACAGCTCCAAAAATGAAGCTGTAACTATAGGGTGGATGCCAGAGGGCTGACCCTTTTGACAGAGAGTTCCTGGACTCAAGTGGTAGAATTCTGGACACTGTAAATAAAGGAGCGTGTTTAGCTTGGCTAAAAACTTTTAGTACAAGGGTTTCTTTTTCTTTTTTCAACTGGCCAGGTGAGGTGAGAGATGGAGGCTGAGATAAATTTGTCAAAACAAAGAATGAAAAAAGAAAAGAAAGGAAGGTCATTAAAGTATTTTTTTTTTAACGTGCAGAAGAAAACAGAAAGAAAGCCAGAAAGAATTAAAGACAAGCAAGATGGCTTTGAAAGTAATGTGATTTCTTGTGTACTCATAATAGAGACTTGCAATTTTATTTATAATCTTTTTTTTCTGTTCTATTGTGTATATGGATATGCTTGTCACTTACTTTGTGTATGACCCTGGACACGTCACTTAACCCCGTTTGCCTCAGTTTCCTCATCTGTAAAATGAGCTAGAGAAGGAAATGGCAAACCACTCCAGTGTCTTCACGAAGAAAACCCCAAATAGTGTCACAAAGAGTTGAAGATGACTGAAAAACAACTGAGCAACGGTAGCAAGAGGTTCCCTGCCTCTGTCCAGCCCTATACTTCTGTTCCCACCTCTCTGTGTCACTCAATGCAGACTTGGCTCTGATAATCCACAAATGCCGTCCTCTCAGTGACTCTGAACATGGCCTCCCCTCTGGGGCTCGGCATTCAGGCGCTCTTCCTTCTACAAACTCTGTCCCCAATCTTCCACACCAACTCTGAACACTCAGTAGCTAAGCCACCATCCATCTGCCCCTTCTCTTACGCTTCCTTGTACTTCACTCTCTCAGGAACTGTTCCACACGGTCACAAACACACCAACAGACCAGGTATAATGTCAAATCACCATCATCGATGTCAAAACTTGTCTGATGCTCCTTTAATACACGGGAGGCTAATTCACACTAATGATGGGGGCCAGCCTTCTCCACATAGCTGTTTGCCTTCCCCCATGATTTCCATCTTTAATACAATAATTCAGAGCTGAATAGTTTAGCAACAATCATACACTATCTTATATTCTCATTAAGGAGATCATTGTAGATATCTTGCCTTCCCAACTATATTTATGGATTCCTTGATGATAAAGATTCCATCTTAGGTTTCTTTAATAACATGCCCCACCCTTAAGAAAATATTATATTAGTGGATTATTGAGTAAATTCAATCAATCAATAAACATTTATTAATTACCTACTATGTGATAGGCATTGGGCTAGTTGGAGGTACAAAAACAGAACCACCTTTGTTTCAGAAACTTACATTCTGATGGGGGCTGTGGCTAAGTGTGGCTCTTATACCCGTCATAAATATCAAAGTTATCAAGGCTTTCTTTCCCTTCTTCCTCTCATTTCCTTTTTCCTCTTGGTTCTTTTTTTTTCTTTTGCCTTATTCTTTTTTTTCTATTTCTTTCTCTTGCCATCTCAGTCCCATGGGACCTCTCACACCTTACTTTGGTGCTAAGACTGCCACCCTTCCCAATTTGTATAAGGTTTTGCCTTTTTATGACACTTTTCCGAAAGGTCAGCTTTTTTCCCTTTCACTTGGGAGATTTTGTTTTTGTAACTGATGACTAGCAGGGACTTGAAGCATGAGGTAAGCAGATAGATTTCTATGTCTAGTTTATAGTTTTACTTTGGACACTTTAGTACAGAATGATCTCAAAGACCTAGAACATTATCAGCTTTTGTTAACATGTTTACTATCTTTATCATAAATTTGTTCCATTTTTTCTCTCTCTCCCTCTCTCTGTCTCTCTCTCTCTCTCACAAACACACACATACATACACAACTAACTGGTGGGAACCATTTAGGGCACATAATCCAAGTTATATGCTTTGACACCTGCCAAACATTCCCTGGAGGCTTAGCTGTACAGTATCTATCTTCAACTTCCCCGGGACCAAGGCACCCTGCAGGCTTTCCATTCATA
>CM053769.1:699624137-699643259 GCA_028658325.1 Potorous gilbertii | reverse complement strand
AGGGATGATAGAAGAGAGGGCAGATTGGTGATAGGGGAAATTGGAATGCTGGGTGTATTGGGGTGGGGGGAGGGGACAAATGGGGAGAAAATTTGGAACCCAAATTTTGTGAAAGTGAATGTAAAAAGTTAAATAAATAAATTTATTTAAAAAAAAACATAAGAAGATTGCCCTCTGAATTAAGCCATCTTTTTCTCTAATTATCAACTGCTCTTCAGCTGCTGTTTCCTTCACTATTGCCTTCAGACTTGCCCAAGTGCCTCTCATCCATTAAAGAAAAAATCTTCATGTTATTACCCTATATTTCTTTTCCCTCTCTGTCAAACTCTTAGAAAACACTTTGTATTATTTGCCTCTACTTCCCTTCCTCTCACTCATTTCTCAACTCTGCTTCTGACATCACTCTCTCCAAAGTTACCAACAATGCCTTTGTTGCCAAGTCTTTTCTCAGTCCTCATCCTTCTTGACTTCTCTGGTGCATTTGACTTATTGATCATTCTCTCCTCCTAGATCCTTGGTGTTGTTTGCTCTTTGTTCTCCGAGAGAACCATGACCTCAGGAACATGGTGCCAGGACTTACCGTGAACTGAAGGGAGGGGGCTGTGCCAAGTCATGAGCCTCACTTTCTCCTCCAGAGCCATCTGGGTCTAGTGGCCAGACATCTGCCAGGATGACTGGAGATGACCCCCTTCTAGATCCTGGGTTTTCATGAAACTACTTTCCTACCTGTTTTCTTCTCAGTCTCCTTTGCTACAAATGCTTCCCAAGGTTCTGTACTTACAGGTAGCTGGTTGGTGCAGAGGATAGAGGGCTGAACTTGCAATCAGGAAGATCTGAGTTTAAATTCGTCCCAAATGTTTCCTAGCTATGAGACGCTGGCTAAGTCACTTAACCTCTTCAGTCTCGGTGTCTTCACCTGTAAAATGGCGGATAATGGTACCTATCTCCCAGGGTTGTGGGTAAAATGAGATAATATTTGTGAAGTACTTCGCAAACCTGAGGGCACTGTGTAAATGCTATTAATGTTATCGCTGTCGTCATCTTTCCGTGTTTTCTCTCTCTTGTGACCTCACTGGCTCCTGGATTTAGTTATCTTCTCTAAGCTGCTGACTCCCAGATTCATATTCTAGTCTGTGAAGCTTCATTCTCCAATCAACAAATGCCTATTGAACATTTCACACCAGAGGTCCAGGAAACATCTCAAAGTCCACAGGACTCATTATCTTTCTCCCTAAATCCACCCTTTTTATACAGTTCCCTATTACTTTTAAAAAGCATCACCATTATTCTAGTCTCCCAAGTTTATAAACTTGTTTTTATCTAAGTCTATGAGAGACAGTATGTACACATATAAGTACAGGGGTATGCTGGAGGCAGCTCCTCCCTGCTCTGGAGAGTTGATTGTTGAATTTTCAGTGTAACTATTTACATCTTGAAAATCAGCAAATGCCCCAAATTAGAGCTTAATTTATTATTGTGTTGGTTGTCTAGCCCAATAAAAGCAATGGAGAAAAATGCTAATAATGCAGATGGAACTTAAAGGCATTTTTTTTCTGAGAGAGACAAGTGTTAAACATTTACCAACATACCGGTAGATACATGTATATACAAATTAAATACAAGGTAAGGTTTTTTGGGTAGTGATGGGGAGGAGGCATTAACAGCATGTGGGATTAGGAAAGGCCTTCTTGGAGGAGTGGCATCTGAGCTTAGCTTTGAGGGAAGCTATGAATTCTGAGAGATGGAGATGAAGACAAAGTCTATTCCAAACATGTGAGTCAGACAGTACAAAAACTTGGTGACCTTGTACAGCCCTCCCTTACTCAACCGCAAGTCATGTCAGCATCTTGATGTCATGGTCCTCTTCCAGAATGAAGGACAAACACGACAACAACACAACAACTTGGAGACAAGAGGTAGAATGTCATGTACGAGGGAAAGGAGTTGATCAGTCTGCTCAGACTTTTGAGTGTGTGAAAGAGATTAAAACATACTGGAACTGGAAAGATAGGCTAGGATTAGGTAGTGTAGGGCTTTAAATACTAGAAGGAGGAGTTTATATTTGATGCTAAAAGCCATGGGCAGCCACTGAAGTTCATAGAGCAAGAGTGGTATGGTCAGATTTGTGCTTTTGGAATATCACTTTGACAGCCACACAGAAGGAGTATGGATTAGAGAGGAGAGAGACTTGACGCATGGTGACCAACTGGGACGTTATTGTAATATTCCAGGTGACAGATGACAAGGGTCATAACTAAGGTAGTAGCTATGTGCGTAGAGAAAAGGGACAGGTGTGAGAGATATTGTGGAGGTAGAGTCAAAACTGACTGGATACGTGAGGAGACTAAAGAGATGAGGATGGCTCAGAGGTTGGGAGTCTGGGTGCATGGAAGAATGGTGGTGCTTTGATTGAAATAGGCAAGTTAAGAAAAAAGGATAGGGTTAGGAGGAAAGATAAGGAGTCCTATTTAGGATATGATGAGTTCGAGAAGTCTCCAGAATCTCCAGTTTGAATTGTTCAATAGAAAGTGAAGTCCTGGAGCTCAGGAAAGAAAGTATGGCCAGATAGCAATATTTAGGAGTCATATGTACAGAGATGATATTAAACCCATGGGAAGTGATAGGACTATAAAGAGGGAGTGTGGAGAGAGAAAAGAGGGTCAAGGACAGAACCTTGGGTTCCACCCATTCTTAGAGTGTGGATCAAGGTTAATAATCTAAAAAAGGTAAGGAGTGGCCAGTCAGGTTGGAATAGGACCAAGAGAGAGTGTTAGTCATGAAAAGCCAGAGAAGAGAAAGAATCCAGGAAAAGAGGGTGTGGTCAAGTGTTAAATGCCTGAGAGAGGTCTTTGGCCTTGAAAATAAAGAGATCATTGGTAACTTCTAAGAGACTGGTTTCAATGGGGTGATAAGGTTAAGAAGTCAATACTATAAAATTCTCAAAAGTGTTTGTCTTTGAAGTGAAGGAGATTTGTATGAAGACAGTTTGAGGAGGTGTTTGGGTCAAGTGAGGGGACTTTTTAAGGGAGGGGAGATTACAGGCAGAAGAGAAGAAGCTAGTAGATAGACACTGAAGATTAGATAGAAATGTGATTAGGAAAGCAATTTGCCAAGAGACTTTGAAGGATGTGGTCAAGGGTACATGTGGATGTGTTCATCTCAGTGAGGAGAAGGGTGACTTCTTCATCAGAGACTGGAGTAACAGAGATAAAAATGAAGATGATATGAAGAGGTTTTGAAATGTATGGTAAGGGAGAAGATGGAGTTCAGTGTGAAGGATCTTTATTTCCTCAATAAAGTATGAAGTGAGGTCTTCCTGAGAGGATGGGAGGAGACTTGAGAAAGGAAGTGAAATCTGGGAACACTTTCTTTGGTGAGAATAATAAAGTCCAACAGGGAAAAGTAAAATTATTGCTTTGTTGCGACCTAGTTGAGATTAAATAACATGAGTTTGTAGTAAGCCCAGTCAGCAGGATTGTGTCTGTCCATCAGTCAAGGACTTTCTGTGATCAAGGCACTGTGCTAAGCATTAAGGATACAAAAAAAGGCAAAAACATGATCTCTGCTCATATTCTAATTCAGGAGATAACATATAAATAACTATGTATGTGCAAGATACACACATATATATATCTCTATACATATGTATGTTTATAAGTATTTACATATGTATGTATATAAATGTACATATATATATATATATATATATATATATATATATATATATATATATACATACACACACACACACACACATATAAATGGCAAGAAATCTCAGAGGGAAAGTACTAGCACTGGGGCATGAAGGCGGGAACTGGGAAAGTTGTCTTGAAGAGAGCAGGCTTTTAGTTGAGTGTTGAAAGAAGTCAGGATTTGGCAATGAGGTGTGACAGCCCTCCAAACATGGGAGACAACCAGTAAAATAGTTGGGAGATATTCAGAAGGCTAATGCCACTCGATCATAGAGTGTATGGAAGAGAATAACAAGTGAGAGAAGACTGTAGAGGTAGGGAGAGACCAGGTTTGTAGGGGCTTCAACAGCCAAACGAGACTTTATATATGATCCTAGAAGTCATAGGAAGCCATTGATATTTGTGAAATTGGGAAGGGGTGACATGACCAGACTTGAGCTTTTAGGAGGATCTCTTTAGCAGCTTAGTGGAAGATGGACTGGAATGCGGAAGGATCTAAGGCACCAAGAATTACCAAGAGGCTACTGCAATAGTTCAGAGACGGCAGCAGCCACATGAGCAGAGAGGAGACACTAGAAGACAAATGTTGCTGACGTAGACATGAGAGGACTTGGCAACAGATTAGATATGTGAGCTGATAGTGAGTGAGGAATTCAGGAGGACCCCTAGGTTTTGAGTCAGGACAGGACTAGGTCAAGGGAGTCAGGGATACAGCAATGGAGAACAGCGTAACGTTGAACTGTCAAGATTGGGAAGGAAGAAATGTGAAGCCAGAGCAAGGATTCTGGGGAGGGTGGTGAGCCTGGGGGCGGGGGCATTAGAGGTCACAGTAAGGGTGAAGAAAAGATTTAGAAGGAAGGAGGCATCGAGAGATGGAAAGACAAGATTTCTTAGTTGGAAATAGTACCTTGGTCATGGATGTGGAACGCTTGTGGGGGATGGTGAGTTCAAAGGTGTGACTGATCTTCCCTATGGGGGGATGAGATAGAGCAAAGAGGCAGGTAATAGAAGCTGAATCAAATGAGGAATTGGAAGGTCAGGGTGTTTGAGGGAACAGCAACGTGTATGTTAAAGTTTCCAAGTACAAGGGCAAGGGATAAGTTGAAGGAAAAGCCAGATACTGAATTCCGTGAGAAAAAAAGGGGATATGATCTGTAGGGTAGATAACTTCCAGGACAAACTGGATTGGGTGAGACACATGGATGGAGTGATCCTTAGAGACAGACAGGCAGAGGAAGGTTCTGGAGCCAGAAGAATATCTAATCATTCTCCTGGACCACTGGGGTTACGGAGGGGTACATGGGTTTTGAAGACGATCATATTTCTGTAAGGGTCAGAAGATGGAAGTAGCAGGAAAGGCAGAGTAGAAAGTGGAATAGTTACTATTATTAAAAGCTATGAGGAAATTGAGACCCATAGAAGGAGAATAACATGTAAATTTTTATAAGTGAGTTTCAGAAGCTTGAACTTTGTTTGACTAGCCCTATAAGAATATCAGTTATTACTGGAGTCACGGTTATGAAGAGTTGGCGGTTATCTAAGTCATTATCTAGTAAACCCCCTTCATTTTGCAGTGGAGGAAACTGAGGCCCAGATCAAATGTAAAGTTTTTAGTACAGTACTTGGCACAGATTATATATTTACGTAATACTTGTTTCCTTCCCAGAAAAGTGTGGCCATTTTTCTGAGGCCATACTGTGCCATGATTTGAATAGAACACTATATCAATGGAGCAGCACAGTATAAATGTGGGAATGGTTTTCTGCTGACTATATTACACTTAGCGTGGTTTCCCATCATCAAGGACAAATGGAAAATACACTTTAGTACATAAATGATCATGCACAAAGAAGTGATGCAGATGATGAGGATGATTTCCTTTGTCTTTCAGGTTGTTGGCAACACCACCTCTGGAAGCTACAGTTACAGCATTCAGAAGAGTCTGGCTTTTGCTTATGTCCCCATGGAGCTCAGTAAAGTGGGACAGAGGGTAGAGGTTGAACTGCTGGGCAAAAATTACCCAGCAACCATCATACAAGAACCACTTGTTTTGACTGAGCCAAGTAGAGTTCGGCTTCAGAAAAAGGCTGGGAATAGTCAAGACTGAAAGAAAAGGACTAAGAAAAACTACCCTTAGTAGTTTTACAGCTCCTTTACAAATTGTGTGACTATGTGACTGCTCTCAGGATTATGAATCACTGTAGTTCTCCTGAGGAATGTTTTCTTTTCCAAATTCCACTAATGAATCAACTTCAAAATTAACCAAATCCAGATTTAGGTTCATTCTAATACTTGTTCCCTTTTCTTCCACCTCCCCTCCTCTCAGCTGTTTTTTTCTTCTTTTTTTAAGACAGAATTTCAAATAAGTGATTTACATTGTCCTTTCAAATAAAAAGCTTACTGCTAAAGGACAATTTATTTCTTAAGCATTGTATCATGTAGCACAAAGATCCCAAAAAGCTATTTTTTCTAACATGTAATCACCATAACTGTTAAAAGACAACAAGTAGTTTTATAAACTTGTATTTTTTTTAATGTTTATAAATCAGTGAGAGAATAATTCTGTTCATGACTCAAATGAAAACAAACAAGAACATTATTTTTGTGAGGTACCCTTTACTGGGCAACCTCAGATGATCCAAATAAGCAATTGTTGAAAATGCTCACAATGGAAATAATCTTAAATACATCTTAACTAGTTTATACTTGACTAGTTTAAGGACAGATTTGTTCAAGTGTAAGAAAATTAAATGTTTTCACAATATCTGCCTTGGAAACAACTCAGACGTTGTTATTTTCCTTTTCGAAGGTCGTTTTAGGAGAAAATTGCAAAGGAAGAACATAGTCTTCCCTAGGAATTGTTCCTTCCAAGGCTTCAGCAAAGAAACTGAAGCATAAATAGATTGTGCCAGTGGAAACACAGTTTGAATAATGAATACCTATCATTGAAGAAAGAATTAATGGAAGTTGACATCACACTGAGCTGTTCTGAATATCATTTTACAAAGCAGGTCAAAATAAAGTATAAAAGCTGACAGGGCTGCACTTAGCGTTACGCACAGCGAGAAATCCATTTGGAAATTATTCTTTGTTCGACTTTCAGAAATGATTTGGGTCTACTTGGCTGAACCAATCCAAAATATTCCTTTTCTTAAAGGTAACACTGTTTATAACCAACCAGTGTGTGGAATGTAAGTTTTTTGCTCAAACACATTTGCTAGTTATTCAACAAAATGGGATATGAAACAAAAAAACTATAATAAGAACAAATTATAGCAGCACTTCTTAATTTGTATGTTTCAGAAACATGAAAAAGTTGTCAATATCAGATGTGTTATGAAATATAGAATCTCAAACCCTTTTCTTCGACAGATTATTACATGAGGAAAGTGAAGACACAGCCTCTATCTTAGCACGTTTCTTACCTAGCAGTCGTCACATAGGCTCTCTCCTACATCTAGGATCTCTACCACCCACTGCAACTTTTACAGAGTGTGCTTTTTCTGGGAATTAGCATGCCAGCTTTCTGAATGATTTTTGACCAAGAATGAATGCCAAATGCCACTCTTATTCTCAGTAAATAACCATTCATTGAGTACCTCCTTTGACCAAGACACAAAGATAATTAAATCAGTCCATGCTCTAATGGACTAGCAGACTTTCTTTGTGCTTCCAGCACTGTACTCTCAGAGTGCTGTAGATGTTCCTTGGAACCCCTTTAAACAAGCAGTATTTTATAATCTTGGGGAACAAATAAAGAGAGCATATGGAAGGATACTACTTCATCCAATGGTAATGCATCCCAGGTGTGTGTGACAGCTGAAAGACTGCAGATGGATCGTTGTGCATGAGGAGTCCAGGACGAAGACCTGATAAAAAGTGTATAATTCAGTTATCTTGCAACAATAGCAATGATGTCCTAAAACTTGTGATCGAGATTGGAGAAAGATGAGGAGGGAAGTGGACATAGAAAGATATCGCATTTCTTAATTGGAGAGCAACTTTATAATTGTCCAAAGCACCCCAAGATAATACCTTTTCCTATCTTATACTTTCCCCAATTTGACTTGGTGCTAGGATGGTAGTGACAAAATTACCCAGGATTCTTAGGATTTTTAGGTAGAAAAGACTTTAATGATCAGAAAGGACAATGCCCAGTCTCAGTGCTCTGTGTCACTTCCTACCCTCTAAGCCCACCAGGATTTGCAACTGGTCAAATATCCTTTACCTTCTCCTCTCCTACTCAGATGTACTTCAGCAAGGCTATTGTGAAACAGATGGATGTGCCAACCTAGAGTGGGACCTTTGGGAGCCATCTTCTCTGCTCAAATATCTATACATCCCTATTCAGATGGTAAGCACCAAATATTTCATGAGCAGTGACTCCATTACAGTGATTGCTGATTCCTAAGGGCAGCTGCCCAGCAAAAGAAACTGGACATGCTGGACATAATGGCTGCCAAATATAACTTGGAAAAGATCCACTCTGACCCATGGTCTGAAGTCCAGGTCCAAGCAGAAGCCATTGAAGGCATTGGTGAAATATTTAAATCATGAAATTGAGAGCTGGACTTTCAGCATCCTCCTTCAAGATGGTGCGGAAAAGTCAACTCCATGTGGTCATCTTGAATCAAACAACCCAGAAAATGGCCAGGGAGGAGGACAATCAGTCAGTCAGTCAACAAGTATTTATTAAACTTTTACTATGTGCCGGACACAGTACTAAACACTTAGAATAGAAATAGAAACAGAAGACAGCCGTGACCTCAATGGAACTTACATTCTATTGGGAAAGATACTCCCATAAGAGGGAGCTGAAAATGTGTCTGGCACAGGAGCATGACAGAGAAAGTCCTATGGAGATAAGACATTTGCAGCTGTGCATCCTGGAGAGGGCTAAAGGTACCTTCCTCACCCCAAAGATTAAAAGCCAGAAAAGTCCCATGGAAAAAAAAAGGATCAGAATGGAAAGCAGCAGATCCTGCCCAAACATCGCACTTCATAGAATTTTCACATTGTAATAGGCTTTTTACATTCTTTTTAATTTTATTCTTCACCACAATGCATTGTAGACAGTTTTCTCACAGATAGTTAACTATTCCCCGAAATGCCTAGGACTGGTAGCAAAGAAAACTCACAATGGTGAAATTCTTAGAGGGAAGACGTAAGATAATTTCTTATCATATTTACGTAAAAGAAATTCTTTCCATATTGCTTGGTAAGGACCGTAACAAGACCATCTCCCTGTGTTATCAGAGTAGAATCAAAGGCCCTCTTGAAAAGTTTCTTTAAATGTAATGAACAAGAAACACTCGAATTCAGGAATTTCTATTTTCTTTTCAGATTCTGGGATGCCAAAGGATGGTGCTCAGTTTGCAGGGGTCATCCAGGTTTTGACCCTGTTTCTTGAACTATTTATTAAAATAATGGGGCAATGAATAAGATCAACCACAACTTAACATAGTGAGTGGGCTTCAGTTTTTTCCTTATGAAGAAATAACGGTTCTCTCTTGCTGGCTCTTATCTCTCCTTCCGAGAAGTTTCTTTTCCTCTATTTGAAGGACCAAACAAGTAGCAGATAGTGATCAAAGAGGTTACAATTGCTTAGATCTTGTAAAACTACCTTTAAAAGACCCCATGAAGGCAAATAAAGAAGAGAAAAATCAGAATGAATTGGACTATCCCAAACTTAAATTACTGCTGTTTATAGCAACAGTCATCAAATTTTGGATACCAGTTCAAAAAAAGAAAAGTAGATCAGTGAAATAAAATATATAAGCAAGAATCAGAAACCACTAAACTAATTAGCCCAGTGTTTGATAAACCCCACAAGTGTAAACTTCTCAGGGAAGGATTTGTCAAGCACTTCTGGGAAAACTGGAACGCAGTTGGACAGAAAAAAATTGCTTTAGTTCTGCATCTCACCACTTAAGACCAGAATAAGTTCCAGTTCATTCAAGACGAAATTTACAAGGTCTAATCATATTTTTCTGACTTGGAAGAAAATGTAAGTACCTTTCACAGCTATAGCTAGGGAGAGAATTCATAAGCAAACTAGAGATAGAATAAATTACACAAAATGAAAAAGATAATTTCAGTTTGCAAAGGAAATTATGATTTTCATAATAATTGATTAATGGCTAGGCTAATAATTTAGATTTTTTTCAGAATTGCCTCATGAGTTAGAAACTTACAATGTAGCTTGAAATGATCAATCAAACCTTGGCAACACTCAGTCACTGCCTGTGTAACTTAAGTGAAACGAATCAGACTGTAGAACCTGTTCCCCTCACAAAAGTCCAGTCCTGTGATCCACCAAGTCATGACCCCCAAAGACTGGAGTCCAGAATTGTATTGGCTTCCATTTCTACCTTTGTTGTGGGAAACCACTCAAACTCTGGAAATGATTGTTTGTAACCCACCTTCCCTATTCCCTTCCCTAGTGATTTATGTATATAATCTCTGCCTTCACTAGAGCAAGGTGAAATTCTGATCAGGAGAATTCCCAATTTGCAAATCTATTCCTCATAATGAAACAAATTAATTAAATGGCTACCTGATTGGCTACCATGAATGGCTACACTTTGTCCCTGATCTGCTGTCTGATTAACCTCAGGTTGGAGACTGGCTCAGTAAAAATCTTTCAACAAGTGACATGAAATTGAAAAGCTTTTTCATGGACAAGAACAACGTAGTTAGGCTAACAAGGTCAAATAAAAGAAATAACTATATAAAATATCGCCGAAAAAGTTTGATATCTAAGATATACAAGGAATTAGCACAAATACCCAGATCAAGAGCCAGTGAAAAAAGAATATGAACAAAGTTCTAAAAAAGAAATTATTAACAATATAAAAGATTACTCAAAATAATGAAAGATATGCTCATGAAAACAGCTCACAGAATTCACCTTAAAATCACCAAATTGTAACAGAGAATTAAAAATAAATAGGAGTGGTCCATGTCGGAAGGACTGCAAGACGGGGACCCTGATATTATGCTGGTGGAGTTGTTGAAGTTTGGGGTGCTGGGGATGATGGGGTTCAGACTCTGGGAACCTCCCTGAACTCCCCTTGAATCTTTCCACTTGGTCTGGCTTTCCATACTCAAACCTGTTACCCTAAACCTAGCCGGACCCTCCATTGTGTTACCTCTTGATTGCCCCACCTGCTTCCCACCCAAACCTTGCATGGTCTGATACCTCCCAATTGTCTCCAGCTGTTTCCCACCCTTGATTACATCACTGGTTACCCTGTCTCCTCCTTAGACCCTTCTCCCAGACTACTAGACCACCTCTAGATCTTTCCCATGGACTTTCTGTATATAAGTTCCAGCTTGCCTCCATGAAGGCACTGAGAATCAATCCAACCCAGACTCTGTCCAGCTGAGATTCTGTCTGGTCTGCTCACAAATGGCAAGGTTTCTTAAGAGTCAACCCAATATGGAGAACCTTTAATTAACTTTGTCATACATTAGCTGGAAGAAGGCCTGAGTCGAATTCACCCCAAACCTCGACAGGAACCCCAGAATACTCACATGCCAAGCCCTGCTCGAATGAATTCAATTTAAGCCTTCTTAAAGCCAAAATAAAACAAAGTTTATTAAAGATTCCCCACATTGGGTTGACTCTTAAGCAGCCTAAGCATTTGTAAGGCTTATACTCACAAGCGGGCCAGATGGAATCTCAGCTAGACAGTCTGAACTGGATTGAATCTGAGCACCTTCATGGAGGTGAGATGAAACTTATGTACAGAAAAGACTATAGCAGGGATCTGGGGGTGGTCTGGTAGTCTAGGGTGATGAAAGGAGGGATTTGGGGAGAATCTTGAGGAGAAGTCCAAGGAGGACTTCAGTGGGACTGGAGTGACTGGTCAAGGGTTGGAAACAGCTGGAGGCAATCAGCAGACATCAGACAATGGAGGGCCTGGGACGAAAGCAGGTGTCCCCAGCTAGTTTGGGGTCCCAGGGATGGTCTTGATAGATCAAACCCAAAGAGGATCCCGATGGGAATGGCTGGTAATTGGATCAAAGGGTGAGGAGTGCAACAGAGACCTGGGTACAGTGGTCACAAAAAGCCCATGGGCTTCTAGAGACTGTTGGATCAAATGGGAAGATTAGATTTGAGTAAGAAAGGCAGGATCAAATAGGAAGACCCAAGGGGAGTTCAAGGAGGCCCCCAGAGTCCAAACCCCATCAATAACACCTACCTCATAGGGTTGTTAGACCACCAAATGAGTTAACATATGTAAAGAGCTTTATAAATTTTAAAGTGCTATGTAAATTCTATCATTTTTATTATTCAAAATGATATTTTATTTTAGTCACATTTTAGGTTAAATAGACTTATGTGTTAGCCAGGTGGGGAATGATGAATTGCTTATATAGAAACTGGATGATCACCTGTTAGCAAGGTTGTAGAAGGGATTCCTATTCAGGTATGAGTAAGACCAAGTAAATTTTGAGGGCCTTCCCAAATCTGAGATTCTGTGAACTTAACCACCATCTTAGAGAAATACATTTTTTATTGATATCTTTTGCTTTTATATAATTTATACTTTCCAACATTTCTCTCCTCTCTCTGTCTTTCCCATCTTTTAAAAAAAAATTTAGTTTTCAACATTCACTTCTATAAGATTTCAAGTTCTAAATTTTCTCCCCCTCCTTCTCCTATCCCCTCCCTAAGACAGCATGCAATCTGATATAGATGTACAATCATATTAAACAGATTTTTACATTAGTCACATTGTAAAGAAGAATTAGAAGCAAAGGGGAAAAGCACAAGAAAGAAGAAATTTTAAAAAGAGAGAGAGAAAATAGTGTGCTTTGATCTGCATTCGGACTCTATAGTTCTTTCCCTGGATGTCGATAGCATTTTACCATCTTGCGTCTCTTGGAATTGTCTTAGATCCTTGCATTGCTGAGAAGAGCTAGTCTATCAAAGTTGGTCATCACACAATGTTACTGTTGCTGTACAATGTTCCGGTTCTGCTCTCTTCACTCAGCATCAGTTCATGCAAATCCAGTTTTTTCTGAAATCCTCCTGCTCATCATTTCTTATGGAACAATAGTATTCCATTACATTTATGTACATAACATGCTTAGCCATTCCACAATTGATGGGCATCCCCTCAATTACAAATTCTTGGCCACCACAAAAAGAATTGCTATAAATATTTTTGTACATTTGGGTCCTTTCCCTATTTGTATGATCCCCTGGGGTGAAGACCTAGAAGTGGTATTGCAGGATTAAAGGGTATGCAAAGTTTTATAGCCCTTTGGCATAGTTCCACATACTCTGTAGAATGACTGGATCAGTTCACAACTCCACCAACATTCCATTAGTGTTCTGACTTTCTCATATCTTCTCCAACATTGATCATTTTCCTGTTTTGTCATGTTAGCCAATCTGATAGGTGTGATGTGGTACCTCAGAATTGTTTTAATTTGCATTTCTCTAATTGGTAGTGATTTAGACCATTTTTTCACATAACTATAGATAGCTTTAATTTCTTCCTCTGAAAATTGCCTGTTCTCATCTTTTGGTTTTTTATCATTTGGGGAATGACTTGTATTCTAATAAATTTAACTTAATTCTATACATATTTGTAAAATGAGCCCTTTATCAGAGACACTGGTTATAAAAATTGTTTCCCAGTTTTCTTCCCTTCCAATCTTGATGGTGTTGGCTTTGTTTGTGCAAAAAAATAATGTAATCAAAACTACCCATTTTGTATTTCATAATGTTCTCTGTGTTTTGTTTGGTCATAAATTCTTCCATTCGCCATAGATCTGTCAGGTAAACTATTCCTAGCTCTCCTCATTTGCTTATCGTGTCAGCCTTTATATCTAAATCATGCACCCATTTTGACTTTATCTTGGTGTATGGTGTAAGTTGTTGGTCTATGTCTAGTTTCTGCAATAATATTTTCTAGTTTTCCCTGCAGTTTTTGTTAAATAATGAGTTTTTATCCCAAAAGCTAGAATCTTTGGGTTTATCAAATAGTGATTACTTAGTCACTGATTACTGTCTCATGTATGTAACCTATTCCATTGATTCACCACTCTATTTCTTAGCCAGTACTAAGTAGTTTTGATGATTGCTGCTTTGTAATGCAGTTTTAAATCTGTTATGGCTAGGCCCCCTTCTCTTGCATTTCTTTTCATTAATTCCCTTGATATTCTGGAACTTTGGTTCTTCTAGATGAATTTTGACATTTTTTTCTAGCTCTATAAAATAATTTTTGGTAGTTTTATTTGTATAGCATTAATTATGAAAATTAATTTAGACAGAATGTTATTTTTATTGTATTAGCTCAGCCTACCCATGAGCAACTGTTTTTTTCCCCAGTTCCCCCAATTAGATCTGACTTTGTATTAAAAGTGTTTTATTATTGTGTTCATATAGTTCCTGGGTTTGTTTTGGCAGGTAGACTGCCAAATATTTTATGCTGTCTGCGTTACTTTAAATGAAATTTCTCTATTTCTTGCTGTTGGGCTTTGTTAGGAATATATAGAAATGCCAGTAGTTTATGTGGGTTTATTTTATATCCTACAACTTCTCTAAAGTTGTTAATTACTTCAAGTGGTATACCATGATATCATTTACTTTGTTTCCCACTACCTATTCTAATTCCTTCAATTTCTTTTTTTTCTCTTATTGCTAAAGCTAACATTTCTAGTACAATATTGAATAACAGTGGTGGTAATGGACATGCTTGCTTCACCCCCAATCTTGTTTGAAATGCTTCTAGCTTATCCCCATTACATATAATACTTGCTGATGGTTTTAGATAGATACTACTTATCATTTTGAGGAAAATTCCATTTATTCCCATGCTCTCTAATGTTTTGAATAGGAATAGGTGTTGTATGTTGTCAAAAGCTTTTTATGCATCTATAGAGATAATCATATGATTTTAGTTAATTTTGTTATTTATAAGGTCAGTTATGCTGAGTTTTCCTAATACTGAGCCAGTCCTTCATTCCAGGTATAAATCTTACCTGGTCATAGTGTATTATCCTCTTGAAAAATTGCAGTAATCTCTTTGCTAATATTTTATTTAAAATTTTTGCACCTATATTCATTAGGGAAATTGGTTTATAATTTTCTTTCTCTGTTTTGGCTCTTTCTGGTTTAGATATAACCAAGATATTTGTATCATAGAAAGAATTTGGTAGGATTCCTTCTTTGCCTATTTTCCCAAATGATTTATATAGCATTGGATTTAGTTGTTCTTTAAATACTTGGTAGAATTCACATATATAATCTGCCCTGGAGATTTTTTTCCTTGGGGAGTTCATTGATGGCTTATTCAATTTCTTTTTCAGAAATGGGGTTAAGCATTTTATATCCTTTTTTGTTAATGTGAGCAATTTATATTTTTGTTAATATTCTTCCACTTCACTAAGATTGTCAAATTTATTGGCATACAGTTGGGCAAAATAGCTCCTAATTATTGTTTTAATTTCCTCTTCATTGGTGGTGAATTCACTCTTTTCATTTTTGATACTGGTAATTTGGTTTTCTAAATCAAATTAACTAAAGGTTTATCTATTTTATTAGTTTTTTTGTCACAAAACCAACTCTTAGTTTTATTTGTTAGTTTAATAGTTTTCTTAATTTCAATTTTTAAAATCACTCCTTTGATATTCAGAATTTCAAATTTGGTTTATAATTGAGGATATTAAATTTGTTCTTTTTCTAGCTTTTTTAGTTGCATGCCCAACTCATTGATCTTTTCTTTCTCTATTTTATCCATGTAAGCATTTAGAGATATAACTTCCCCTAACAACTGCTTTATCTACATCCCATAAGTATTGATATGTTGTCTTATTATAGTCATTCTCTTGGATGAAATTATTGATCATTTCTATGATTTGTTCTCTGACCCATCCATTCTTTAGGATTATTTAGTTCCCAATTAATTTTTAGTCTATCTTTCTATAGTCCTTTATTACATGTGATTTTTATTGCATCATGATCTGAAAAGGATGCATTTAATATTTCTGCCTTTCTGCATTGAATTATGAGGTTTTTATGCCCTACTACATGGTCAATTTTTGTGAAGGTGCCATGTACCACTGAGATAAAGGTATATTCCTTTCTATCCTCAATCAATTTTTTCCAGAGGTCTACCATATCTACCTTTTCTAAGATTCTATTCACCTCCTTAACTTCTTTCTTGTTTATTTTGTGGTTAGATTTATCTAGTTCTGATAGGGGGAGGTTGAGGTCCCCTACTAGTATAGTTTTGCTGTCTACTTCTTCCCATAACTCCCTTAACTTCTCCTCTAAGAATGTGGATGCTATACTACTTGGTACCTATAAGTTTAGTACTGATATTACTTCCTTGTCTATGGTACCTTTTAGCATGATGAAATTTTCTTTCTTATCTCTTTTAATGAAATCTATTTTTGCTTTTGCTTTGTCTGAGATCAAGATTGCTGCCCCCACTTTTTTTTTCACTTCAGCTGAAGCATAATATATCCTACTCATTTTTTACCTTTACTCCGTGTGTTTTGATCTTAAAACATTTAAAGAACAACTAATTCTAATGCTATATAAATCATTTGGGAAAATAGGCAAAGAAGGAGTCCTACCAAATTCTTTCTATGATACAAATATGGTGATGATACCTAAACCAGAAAGAGCCGAAACAGAGAAAGAAAATTATAAACCAATTTCCCTAATGAATATGGATGCAAAACTGTTCCATCCACTTCTGTTTTATGGGAGAGTACATCCTGTTCACATTCATAGTTATGATTACTTATTGTGTCTTTTTCTCCATTCTATTTTTTCCCATTTATGCTTTTCTATCTCCTTTCTTCCTTCCCTTCTCACCAGCGTTTTGCTTCTGATCACCACCTCCCTCAATTTATCCTCCTTTCTATCAGCCCCCCTCCCTTTTCTTTCCCCTTTTCCTTACTATTTCTTCCCTCCCTTCTATCCACTGTCTTTTCTTTTCTTTCCCCTCCTTCTTATAGGATAAGATAGATTTCTATACTCAGTTGAGCGTGTATTATTCCCTCCTTGAGCCAAATCCGATGAGATTAAGGTTCAACAATGCTTGCCTCCCTCTCTTCTTTCCTTCTACTGTAATAGGTCTTTCTTTGCACCATTTCATGTAATATAATTTACCCTTTTCTGCTTTTCCTTTCATCTTCTCCCAGTACAATCTTTTTTCACCCCTTAATTAATTTTTTATCATCACATCAAAGTCAATTCATGTCCATACCCTCTGTTTATGTATACCCCTTCTAAATGTCAAAATAAAGATACAGTTCTTAAGAGTTACAAGTGTCATCTTCCCATATAGGGATGCAAACAGTTTAACCTTATTGAATAACGTGTTTTTTTCTTTCCTGTTTACCTTTTTATGTTTCTCTTGAGTCTAATATTTGACAATAAAATTTTGCGTTCAGCTCTGGACTTTTCATCATGAAAATATGAAAGTCTCCTATTTTATTGACTGTCCATCTCCTCCTCTAAAAGATTATGGTCAGTTTTACTAGGTAACTGATTCTTGATTGCAATTCAAGCTCCTTTGCTTTCTGGAATATCATATTTCAAGCCCTCTGATCCTTTAACATAGAAGCTGCTAGGTCCTGTGTAATCCTCACTGTGGTTCCACAATATTTATATATTTTTTTCTGACTGCTTGCAGTATTTTCTCCTTGATCTGATAATTCTGAAATTTGGCTACAATATTCCTTGGAGTGTTCATTTTGCGATTTCTTTCAAGTGGTGACTGGTGGATTCTTTCAATGACTCTTTTACCCTCTGGTTCTAGGACCTCAAGACAATTTTCCTTGATGATTTCTTAAAAGATGATGTCCAGACCCTTTTTTTTGATCTTGGCTTTCAGGTAGAACAATAATTCTTAAATAATTTCTCCTGGATTTATTTTCCAGGTCAGTTGTTTTTCTGATGAGTTATTTTACATTTTCTTCTAATTTTGTTTGACTGATTCTTGATGTCTCAGGGAGTAATTAGCTTCCACTTGCCCAATTCTAATTCTTAATGAATTGTCTTCTTCAGTTAGTTTTTGTATCTCCTTTTCCATTTGGCCAATTCTACTTTTCTTTTCTTTTTTAAAATTTATTTATTCATTTTTAGTTTTCAACATTCACTTCCATAAGATTCTGAGTTCCAAATTTTCTCCCCATCTAATTCTCCTTCTCAAGAACTTCTCTTCAGTGAGCTTTTGTACCACCTTTTCCATTTGGCCAAATTCTACTTTTTAAAGGGTTGTTTTATTCAGTGGATTTTTTTTTCCCATTTGGCCAAATGTATTTTTTTTAAGGAATTGTTTTTTTCTACATCAGTTTTTGCCCTTCCCTTTCCAAGCTGTTGACTTTCTCTTGCATACCTTTCCTTTCTTTTCCCAATTTTTCTTATACCTCTCTTATCTGACTTTTAAAATCCTTCTTGAGCTCTTCCAAGAAGGTTTGCTTGAGACCAGTTCATATTCCCATTTGAGTTTTCAGATATAGGTATATTGGAAATGTTGTCCACTTTTGAGTTTGTGTTTTGAGCTTCCCTGTCGTCATAAAAAGGGTCTATGGTCAACGTTCATTTTTGCTTTTTGCTCATTTTGTTTACCTAGTCCCTGGATTTTAAAATTCAGTTCTGCCTCTGGGGCACAGGGGGCAGTGTTCCAAGCTTCTTGTGTTGGGGGCCAGGGTCCTACTCACTGGCTTTGTGTGCTGAGGTCTCAGGGGCTGGCAGCTGGAGGCTATAAGGGTCTGTCAGCTTACCTGGTGCTAAGCTGGTGTCCTAATGGTGGTATCTGGCATGTGCTGAGATCAGATAGGGTTTTTCTGTGTTTCCTACACTGATGCACACGGAGTTCTAGCTTCTGGAGGATGCCTGCCTACCTTGACCTGTGCTGAAGCACAATGGAGTTCCTCTGTTGGAGGATGCTTGCCTATTCAGGGCTGTGCTAAAGCATGAGGAGGTCCATTGCTGGAAGATTCCTATCCTCCTGGGGTTGTGCTAGCACACATGGTGGTTGTCTGAGCTGGTTCCCCTAGCTATGCTAAGGTATGTGGGGGATCCTGGTGCCAGCACTTGCCTGCTCTACCACCCTGGGGCTCAGGATCTCCTGCTGGTTTGCTTTCATGGTGCTTGCCACCTGTTTGCCAGCATGCTTCCTGCTCTAGAATATGCTCCCTCTTTATTCAAGCAGAACCAGAATGGATCATTCCGGTGGATCTTTCAGGTCTCCTGGACTAAGAAATTGCTTTGCTCCTTCCTCCTACTTTCTCTGCTGTTCTGGAATTTTTTCTGGGACACTATTTTTGAGGTTTTTTTAGAGGTTAATGTAGGAGGCTGACAGTGACTTACTGCTTATTCTGCCATCTTGGCTGCCAGAAGTGTCTCTTCCATCTTAGAGAGCCTTTCCTTATAACAGAATAAAACAATAGG
>CM053769.1:699587711-699623637 GCA_028658325.1 Potorous gilbertii | reverse complement strand
GTAGTGGTTGTGACTGCCCGGGTTATAAGTCTAGGTGGTAACGTGGACACGGGTAAAGTCAAGTCCACCTTCGTTTCTTCCTTATTTTCTTTGCATTAAAAATAATAATTCACGTTTACATATTGCTTGTGAGCAGCCGGTCTGAGCGGCACAATTCTCTCGTTTTTTCAGGGTCCTGGCCTTTGAAACCCCCCTGATTAGAACCAAGGGAGCTTAGGCCTGTACAGTGTTGATTAAAATCATTGTGACCACTGAGGGGGCAGAAGCGGTATTGTAAGGTCTATCTTTTAAATACTCAGTGAGAATTTGGAGCCTGCTGAGCACTGTGCGAAGCCCTGGGGATAAAGGACAGACCCCACGGTCCTTACCCTCTAAGGTCTTCCATTGGAAGAGGAAGCAGCCTGTGTTACAATGTAGCAAGTCAGCTGAGGTCACGCCTCAACTTGTACTTGCTCTTGGATTCCCAGAAGGTGGTTGGTACAAGGTTTAAGGGATACCCTATGGGGCAACTCTTGTAAAACTAGAGATCGTGAGCCCCTACTGGTGGGGGTTTCCCTTTAACAGGGTACCATTAGACACTATTAGTGCTTGCCAATGATGAGGTTAGGGTGCTGTACACCCCAGGACATCCGGTCCTGCCGGAATGAATTCCACACAATCCTTCTTAAAGCCAAAGAAAAACAGTTTATTAAAGATTCGCCATAGTGGGTTGACTCTTAAGGAGCCTAAGCATTTGTAAGGCTTGTATTTACAAACTGGCCATGTAGAATCTCAGCTAGACTGAGTCTGAGCTGGATTAAACCTGATTGTCATCATGGAGGTGACATGAAACTTAAATACAGAAATTAAATACAGAAAAAGACTGAGGGAAGCATCCAGGTGTCACCAGGTAGCTTGGGGTCCCAGGGACAGTCATGATAGCTCAAACCCCAGGATGGTCCTGATGGGAGTGGCTGGTAATAGGATCAAAGGGAGGAATTTCTGAAGAATGCTAAATAGAAGATAGGAAGTATCTGAGCTGGGAGAAATGAAAGGGGAATCCAAAAAAGCCCCCAAAGGCTTTTTTTTTCCCAGGGCCCTTCAGACAAATGGGACAAGTCCTCCCAATCCAAGGGGAAAAGGTCTTGTCTTGGGCTTGTACCCTATCACAAAGACATTTAATAAGACATAGTTTGGGAAAAAAAATAACTACAGAACATTCCTAGCATAAACCATTCAGTCACAAAATCAGTGGGAAAGTGGGTACACCTACTAATACATAAGTATTAAGATACACAGATTTGCGAACATGTGGCCAAGAAAATAGACAACAGTGGTACTGCAGGACCCCAGTGTCCTTTCTTTTGTGTGGAGCCTTCATGCATTTCCATTTGTTTTCTGTGGCTACCTCTGTCTTCAGATTTCTTCTGGGTCGGAAGTGAGATGATCCTTGAAGCTCTCTTTGGTCCCAAGTTACTGCCTCTCTCTATCCCTGTCTAGAGTTCTGTACCATTAGTGTACCTTAGAGTCTCTCAAATTGACTCTCAAACTGGCTGGTTAAGGTATTTCCTTCTGGGCAAATAACTCAGATACTTGATACTCGATGACCTAATAGGGGGTGAGGGGAGAGAAATTCTTTCCCTTTTCCTTTTCCTCCCTACTTCCTGCTGCTCTTTCCAAAACTGCTTAATTCTCCCAGGATTTAGCTATTTAAAATTCTTTGAAAATGGGTCCTCAGTCCATATAGATGTTCCCTTTAATTCTGTCAGAGAAAGGTGTTCTCATGTCATTTAGGGATCTTTGGGTGTTAATACCTTACCAACACATTAACACTTCATCTAGCCTGTTATCTAGTCTCTTTGCTTTCTGTGAGTGGTGAAAACCCCATAACTTTTTCCTTATATTAAAATTACATACAAAGCAGACAGCCTTGAATTCAGTGGTCCTAGTTGGATGGTATCAGGAAAGGCCTCCAGGGAGGGTAACACCTAAAACTGAGTCAGGAATCGTTAAAGCTGGGGGCCCCAAGAGGTAGAGGGGAGGAGGAAAAGCATTCTTGTCTTGGGGGACTTCTATCTAGTGCTGTGTATGGAGTAACAAGTAACCTAACCACCTATAACTAACTTGTACCGCTGAACTGTACAGTTCAGTACAGCTGAGTGTGTGGAGAGGGCCAGTGCATATAGGAAGAGGCTAGATTGTAAAGAACTTCAAGTACCAAAGAGGATTTTATGTTTGATCATAGAGACAATAGGGAATTATTTTAATTTATTGAGGGGGATGGGGAAGTTTGACCTGGACAGATCTGTGCTTTTGGAAATGTCAGCTGTTTGGAGGATGTATGGGAGAGAGGAGACCAAGTAGGAAGTTATTAAACAGCTGTCCAGGTGATAAGATATTGAGGACCTGTACTTAGATGGTGCAGAGTACAGAGAAGGCAACAGGTATAGATATGGTGGAAGCAGCTCTTCTCACCGCCCTCTTACAGCAGATCTCATCCACACTCAATTTCAGCTACCTTACCACCTGTTGTTTGTACTTCATTCTCAAGAGGACCATGATATCAGGAAGGTAATACCAGGACTTGCAAGTGAATTGGATTTAAGAAGGGAGGGCTGTGCAAAGTCATCAGCCTCACTTTCTCCTCCAGAGCCATCTGGGTCCAGTGGCCAGACATTAGTCAGAACAACTGGAGAGGGCCCCCTTAATGCAATGGAAGACCTAGGCCTTTTTAAGTCAAGGTCTTCCCGAGTTCTCACTTTGACTGAGGTAGTGCCCATTCAGTGATGAAGGCTCGTTAAGAAATGAGCCAAGGAATGTCCCCTTTTACCTAACTGAAAAAAAAAATTAATCTCCACCACCTATGTGACTTCCAAATATCCCTCCCAGGCCCTGCTCTGTCTTCTGAGCTCTAGATGTAGTCACTCTCCAATGACCTCTGGGAACCTCTCTGCCTGGATATCTCTTAGACACTCTAACCTCCATGTGTCCTGCTCTTTTATTATTAATTCTCATATGACATATAATACAATATGTTATAATATTGTTACACTGTATTAAATAATAATCACAAACTGGTTCCTCCTGACTTCATTATTTCTACCTGTGATGTTACTTTCCCCATGTTCTAAACCTTTGTGAACTTTTAAAGAGCTATATTAAATTGAGTTTTTATTTTCCTTGACTTTTCCTTCTTCTCCACCATTTCTTTCTAATCAGTTGCCAAATTACTGATCATCAAATCATCAGTTATGGATTCTACCTCTGTAATATCTTTCTAACCTCCTCTATAATGCAATGATTCATTTTTTCAAGTCAACAAGTATTTATTAAATGTCAACTATGAGTAAAGCACTAGAGATACAAAGATGAAAAAAGGAACTCGACATAAAAAGTGGAACAACGAGGTATCCCTCTAATCAAGGACCTTACATGGCAGCATTTCCTAAATGGCCCTTCAAACACTGCTTTACCTAAAAACTTAGTGGACTGGTCAGGGGGCCATCTCTGGTCATCCTGATTATATCTTGTCTTCAGACCCAGATGGCTCCTGAGGTGGAAGTGAGGCTGGTGATATTGCACAGTCCTTCGTCACTTAAATCCATTTCACTTGCAAGTCATGGCATCACTTTCCTGGTGCTGTGGTCCTCTTAAAGAACAGAGGGCAAACAACAGTGGACCAGTTGGTATCTTTTGTCCTCTAATTCAGTTGTCATCAATTTATAGACAGTCTTGTTTTATAGACAGAGTGGCCATAGGTTCCTCAGTACTCTTCCAGATCTTAATCCAATGATTCTTAAAAGAATACAGTGTCACAAATGAGGAAAGTGAAGCACACTGAAAGTGGCAACAAAGGTAGCAACAGAGAAGGGCTTCTGTGCAGTCAGGTCTTCGGCGCCGGGCCTTGATATTCTTCGGACTCTTCTTTCCTCTTCCTTCCATCTGAACCTTCTTACCTCATTTACTCAGGACTTGCAGAGAGGAAGAACAATATGCAAACTGTATCTAAGGGCAAAAGCTGATGAATGGGAAACTCCCAGGGTGTGGGAAGGAATTTGGAAGCACGTGGAAGGTGTCAAAACTTCCTGCACACTCTTACCACTGCCTTTATTCTGCCCATTCTTCTCTGTTCCCATTGTAAGCATCCTAATAACGGCCTCGTTATCAGTTTTGAGGTCTAGGATGGGCTAACTTTCTTCACAAGTCTAGAACAGGAGGTAGCTGCCAACAGAAAATGGCTCAGGCCATTGCCTTGACTCGGTTTCTTAGGGGCTCACCTCCTTCTGCTCAACCTTCAAGCCCAGCTGATGTCTGATAGCTTTGAGCCAGCTGTGTTTTGGGTTTAAAAGTGGAGGAAGTAGACAAGTTGTGAAAAGCAGGATCCCTCGCACCAGCTTCTGGTTGCCCTTTCCCTGTCCTGCCCCCCATACCCTATCCCTTCCACTTTGACTTTTTTCATTTTGCTGTGACTTATTCCAAGTGGTTTCTTAGGACAAGCTAAAATAAAAAACAAAACAGAACTGAAATCATCTTCTTTCTTTTTCTCTAAATACTTAACCCTCCCCAGCTCAGCATACACTGAAAAGATTGAGGCCATGAAATCGGATCATAGATGCAGAGATGAGAGGGCATCTATTAATGAGCACTAAGTACCAGGTACTTTGACGGGCACTGGGGGTACAAAGACAAAAGTGAAACAGCCCCTGACCTCAAGGAGTTCACATTCCAAAGACTTGTCTAGTACAGTCCCTTCATTTGATAGCTGAGAAACTGAGGCTGAGTTTGAGCGAGTTGCCCAAGACCACACAGATAGTGAGCAGCAGAGTCAGAGTTTGAACACTTCAAGTCCTTTAACTCCAAATCCAGTATATTTTCAGTACATGAACTCCCTCTTTCTGTCCCCCATTCCTCAAAATGGTTTTGCTTCACCATTCTCCATTTTATCCTCTTTTTCTGTGGCCCTTTGTTGTTGTTCAGTTGTATTGGACTTTTTTGGCAAAGATGCTAGAGCGCTGGCTGTTTCCTTCTCCAGCTCCTTTTGTAGATGAGGAAACTGAGACAAATAGGGTTCGTACCCACATTTTATCTTACACTCTCTGCCATCGTCAGCTCCTCGTTCTCACTCCCCCCATATAGCCAATTAGTTGCCAAACCGTGTTCTTTCTTCTTGTTGTGGTTCAGTTGTGTCCTACTCTTAATGACTCCATTTGGTGGGGTTTTTTGGCAGAGATACTGGAGTTGTTGGCAGTTTTCTTTTCCAGCTCATTTTACAGATGAGGAAAGTAAGGCAAACAAGGTTAAGTGACTTGCCCAGGGTTATACAGTTAGCAAGTGTCTGAGGCCAGCTTTGAGCAAAGGAATTTAAGTCCTGACTCCAGACTTGGCACTCTATGCCACCTACTATGCTACCTAGCTGTCCACTGACCTCCACCTAAACCCTTAATCCCATTTCCTCCGGGCTCCTCAAGGAACCTGCCTTAGCAGTTATCTCTTTTCTCTCATGCATCTTGATTGTCTCCGCTTCTTATCTGCATACACAGATGACATCTGGTCTCCCTAATCCTAAAAAACCTTTCCTTAATTGTTGTGATTCACCCAACATCCCATCAAGCTTTTTACACTTACTGATAAACTTCTGGAAAAAGTTATCTATATCTAATATCTCATCTTCCTTCCCAACCTTTTGCAATTTGCCTTTGGCCTCTATTACTCTATCGAAACTGTTTTCTCTGTTCTCATCTCCTAATCACTAAATAATACTGTGGCCTGTAAAAAAAGTCCTCATCTCTTCTCCCTTTCTGCAGCATTTTGATATTGTTGAACATGCCAGGGGTGAGGAAGAGGCCACATGTGGCCCTCTAGGTCCTCAAGTTTGGCCCTTTGACTGAATCCAAACTTCACAGAATTAAAGGGCCTAGAGGGCCACATATAGCCTCCGCTGTAGGTTTCACACGGCTGCCTTAGGCTCTTCTAGTTCTTCACTTTTTAAACTACTCTGTGACCTTTGCCCTTCATTAATTTGAATGTATTCCAATATTCTGACTTCAGTCTTCTTTTTGCTACAGTTTATCATGGCTGTCTCATTTATTCCTGTAGTTTTAGCTACTATTTTTTGGTTTGGTATGCACCTGTAATTTCATTTATATTAGGAAATTGTTGATGAGGAAACTCCCTCTACCAAAGCAAATCAGCATCTGCTCTGCAAATTATACTCAGAAAGTTGTCTGGGGAACAGAGACGTTAGGAGAGTAGCCCATGGTCATATGCCCAGAATGTGTCAAAAGTGGGACATGACCTGGGTCTTTCCTGACTCTGAGCTTGGCTCTCTATCCACTCCTACACCGTGTCTCTTCTACCACCCTCTCTATGCCAATCTCCTCATCTGTCTCTCCCAGCCAACTTTTCTTCAGAATTCCAGACTAGCATCCCTAAATGCCTGGCAAAGGCCTTGGTCAGATCCCATCAGCATCTCAAACTCAACATATCCCAAACTAACCTGACCATCTTTTCTCCTAAAGTACTCTTCCTTTGGATGACATTATGTCAATCTCTGATATCACTGTTCATTTCTTCCATGTTTGGATTCTTGTTGTCTTTGGCTTTTCTCTCCCTTCCCTTTCCCAGTCAAGCTGTTACCAGTTCCTGTGGCTTCCGTCTTTGTGACGTGTTTCTCATACTTTTCTCCTTTCTGTATTTGCTGGCACCACTTTAATATAGGATGCCATTGCTATCTATCTTTTAAAAATTTTAATTCTGTGTATTTTAGGTTTTAATTGTCGAGTCATATAAAACATTTCCACATTAGTTATGTTGTGAAAGAAGAAACAAAACAAAAGGGAAAAAAAATGAAAAAAAACCAAAGGAAGTGAAAATAGTATGCTTCAATCAGCGTTCAGACCCTGTCAGTTCTTTCTCTGGATGTGGAAAGAATTTTTCATCTTGAGTCTTTCAGAATTGTCTTGGATTATTGGATTGCTGAGAAGAGCCAAGTCAGCCATAGTTGATCATCACACAACGTTGCTGTTGCTATGTACAAAGTTCTCCTGGCTCTGCTCACTTCACTCTGTTGCTGTCTGTGTTGATTATTGAAGTAGCCTCCCACCTCCAGTCTTGCCCTTCCAGTTCATCCTCCATACTTCAGTCTCATACTTAAATCTCATTATGTCATTTCTCTGCTCAGAAATTTTTAATGACTCCCTTCTGGATGCTGAGTAAGGTCAGATTTTGGCTGGAATTCAAGATCCGCAACAATTTGGTGATCCCCCTGGCCTTTCAGCCTTATACCTTCCCTACACTCTATGTTCTAGGCAAACTGGGCAACTCTGCCCTTACAAACACCCCGTGCACCCCTGCTTTTTTAGTTCTTAACCTGGAGTCCATGAGTATATTTTAAAAATATTTTCATCACTGTATTTGAGAAAAACTGGTTTTCTTTGTAATCTTATTTATTTTATTTTATGCATTAAAAATATGATTTTGAGAAGGAGTCCATAGGCTTAAGCAGATTGCCAGAGGGGTCTATGACAAAACAGTCAGGAAATCCTACTCTATTGCAACATTGCTTCTCATCTTTGGCTGCAGAATTCCTGTAAACCTCAACTTAAATACCTTCATGAAACCCTCATTGTTCCCCTCTTTTGGTAGTAAATTTCTCCCTAGGACTTTCTATCACATTTTGTTCTATGTCTTCTCTACACACTTATGCCCTTTATGGGGTTCTGACTGTCAGTGTTACAGGTAATGTGCCAAATCCACAAGTATTTTTTAAGCACTTACGGTGTGCCAGGTACTGTTCTGGTCAGTGGGGATATAAGTGCGAAGAATGACTTGTTGAGACTTTTTCTCTCTCTCAAGTCACTAGGATTTTCCCATGGTAAATGGTTGTTGACTGTTGTGGAGTGAATGTTTGTGACTTGGACCCATGTCCATTCTAATAGACACTTACACCATCTGCTGGCAGAAAGTCAAACTAACACTGCAAAATTCACTAATACAGACTGCCCTCCTGCATATGAAGTTGATTAGCTAATATTCACCTGGCATTTCCCATATGCTCGGAGCATATATCTGAATGTCACAGTTTACACGGAGGTTCTTAATCCCTCAGACTACTCGAACATGCCCATTTCTATATACCATGCACATTGCAACGTGTACTGTGTGGAAGGTGCATAGGGCTGGGAATCAGAAGACCAGCTCTGGCTCTGCCACTAATTAGCTCCTTATGGTTAACATTCTTCAATGCATACCCTTTGGCAACCCAATTGGAATCCATTTTAATTGTTTTTCTTTAAAGGCTGCAAAAAAAATGAAAACTGCTTTCAGTTGACATGGATGATGTCCTTGATTCAAATAGAAATCTGCTTAAGACATACCAGTTCCCTCCATCTGTTTGTACCCTGGCGTCCCAAATTCCTTTACTTCATTGCTGTAGTTGTTGAGTTATCTGTACTGTGATTGCTGTGAGCATTCCCTCCCCCTGAAGTAGACTGGTGATTAAGGATCAGCTAGGTAGCACAGTAGATTGAGTCCTGGGCCTGGAGTCAGGAAGACCCGAGTTCAAATCCAACCTCGGATATGTCCTAGCTGTGTGACCCTGAGTAAGTCACTTAACCTCTGCCTAGTTTACTCAGTTGTCAGATGAAGACAGTACTAGCCAACACTTCCCAGGCTTGTTGTCTGAGGATCGGAGGGATAACTGTGAAGGGCTTGGCGTGGTGTCTGGCGTGTACTAAGTACTACATAACCATTGTTAATTGTCATTATCTCACTATTGTTAAGTGTTAAATGACTAGTTATTAAATACTAAGCTAGGTAACTTTCTGTTAGTTATATCGTTACTGGGACATTTTGGGGGGTTGTGGCCGAAAGCTTTACCCCTTGGAGGCCGGTCTGGTGATAATCCTTCACCTGTTTAGCCAGGGAAGACTGTGTGTCTTCCTGGAAAGACAGCCTGTCACTGGGTCTGTTTTGAAGCCCGTCTAGCCTGGGAGGACCTGTCAGGGTTTATACTGGTGTATGTAGTCTTTGAGAACCTAGGTTCGTTTCTGTACCTCAAGAAGGCAGCAGAGCATTTTTGGTTTTAAATTCCTTAATGTTTAGACAACATTCAAATTCTGCTTAGGACTTCAAAGCATATGACCAAGTTGCTTCATGAGCTCACATTTTAACTAAAACTTACGACTGGTGATATCAGTGGGCATTTCATCTCTTCTTTTTGATCTTTATTCATGTTGGAAAAGAAAGAGGATAAAACGAAAGGAGGTCGATGTGGTTGGTAGACCTTACTGAAAATTCTTCTAGGAAGTAATTTTGGGCCTAGACCACTGGGATTATGTTTTCCATTCTCATCAGGACTTGGTCCTCCATGGAGGAGGAAAAGAGACTCCATTCCTAAGGGACACAAGCCTGCCTTTCTTATTGCATTGAAAAACTGGTTTTTCTTGATAACTTGTATTTTTATATCATCTTCATTTCCAAATATGTCTCTCTCTTCCCTTCTCCAATGAGCCATCCCTTGTAACAGAGAGGGGAAAAAAACCACGTCAGCCAAACAACAGACATCAACCAAGTCTAAATCTGAGAGTGTATGCAATGCTCTACACCTCCCACTTCTGTAAAGAAAGGAGTGAAGTGCCTGCATGTTGTCCTGGGAGAAATATTTTCTCTCTGAGTTCATGTGGTGGGTAGCTGCTGCCAAATGTGTGTATATGTATATGTTCATGTACATTTATTTATATGTCCATGTATGTATATGTATATATTTTACTGGTAATCATGAAGAAATTTATTTTGAAACAATTCTTTGGTATGCATGTAATTTTACCCTATATTAAAGATGAAAGCATATTTGTATATTAATGAGATGGATTCCTTATTTATTTTTACATAAAGGATTAGATCTTGGTGGAATGTTTGATACTACATGACGTAGAGCATTTTCAGTGTTTTTCAGGGTTGACTGATATTTTGATTTTATAATTGTCAATGTTGAGAATGCCATTTTGCATAAATACCTAGTAAAAATGGCAGAAGTATGTTTAGGCCATTTCAGAAATTGTTGGAAATTCTGTCATAATCCTAAGCCAAAATTCATTTAATAATTTTTTAGGAAACTGCACTTTTAAATCTGTGTTGCTAGATAACTCAGCAAATTCTTCTTGACCTTTTAATGGTAGATGACTGATGTTTTTGACTTCAATTGAATATGGTTTATGAACCCAATTTAATTTTTTAGAATCAAAGTTTGAAAGGAATTATCTCCAGAGACTTCACATGCTCAATTATAAACTCTTATAGTTAAATCTTTAGGAAAGTTAGTTTCAATTATAAAATCATCTGTATCTGTAAACATTTCTAAAGAAATATTTTACCTTTCCACATGTTAAGTTCTTTTCATAAAAACTCTCAGTTTTATCTTTTAATAGAAATATGTTACCATTTTTTGTTGAAGTGACATGTTTGAGTTTTTTGAAAACATCTGGCAAACATTTTTGAAATTTATGAGTCATCATGAAAAATATTAACAAATTCAGATTTCTGTTCAGTCAAAAATATAACAACTTAATCTTTCAGTTTCAATAATTGTTCAAACTTTACTCTCTTGAGAACCACCTCTCTACATGTAGTAAATAGCTTTTAAAATCAGAATCCAGGTCTTTCCAAAGTTTTTTAAAAAAATTATTTATTTTTAGTTTTCGACACACATTTCCACAAGATTTTGAGTTCCAAATTTTCTCCCTATCTCTACCCTCTGCCCACCCCAAGAGAGTGTGCATTCTGATTACCCCTTCCTCAAATCTGCCCTCCCTTCTATCACACCCCTCCCTTCCCTTATCCCCGTCTCCTCTATTTTCTTGTAGGGCAAGATAGATTTCTGTACTCCATTACTTGTATATCTTATTTCCCTGATGCATGTAAAAACAATTTTTAAAACTTTGAGTTCCAACTTCTCTCCCTTCCTCCCTCCCCACCCATCCCCACTGAGGAGACAAGTAATTCAATATATGTTATACATGTGTAGTTATGCAAAAGATTTCCATAATAGTCATGTTGTGAAAGACTCTATTTCCCTCCACCCTATCCTGCCCCTCATTTATTCTATTCTCTCTTTTGACCCTATCCCTTCCCAAAAGTGTATACTTCCAACTACGCCCTCCTCTCATTTGCCCTCCCTTCTGTCATCCCCCCCACACCCTGCTTTTCCCCTTCTTCCCTACTTTCCTGTAGTGTAAGGTAGATTTTCATAGCAAGTTAAGTGAGCATATTATTCCCTCCTTAAGCCAAATAGATGAGAGTAAGGTTCACCATTTCCTTCTCACTTTCCTCCTCTTCCCCTCCATTGAAAAAGCTTTTTCTTGCCTTTTTTATGTGAGAGATAATTTGCCCATTTCTATTTTTCCCCTTTTTCCTCCCAAAATATTCCTCTCTCACTCTTTAATTTTGTTTTTTTCGATATCATCCCTTCCTATTCAACTTGCTCTGTGCCCTCTGTCTATATGTATGTAATCTCTCCAACTATCCTAATACTGAGAAAAGTCTCAAGAGTTACAAATACTATATTTCCATGTAAGAATGTAAACAGTTCAACTTTAGTAAGTCCCTTATGATTTCTCTTTCCTGGTTACCTTTTCATACTTCTCTTGATTCTTATGTTTGAAAGTCAAATTTTCTATATAGCTCTGGTCTTTTCATCAAGAATGCTTGAAAATCCTTTATTTCATTGAATGACTAATTTTTCCCCTGAAGTGTTATACTCAGTTTTGCTGGGTAGGTGAGTCTTGTTTTAGTCCTAGCTCCTTTGACTTCTGGAATATCATATTCCAAGCTTCTAGGTCTTGTGTTATCCTGATTGTATTTCCACAATACTCAAATTGTTTCTTTCTGGCTGCTTGCAACATTTTCTCCTTGACCTAGGAGCTCTGGAATTTGGCTTCAATATTCCTAGCAGTTTTCCTTTTTTGGATTTTTTTCAGGAGGTGATTGGTGGATTCTTTCAATATTTACTTTACCCTCTGGTTCTAGAATATCACAGCAGTTTTCCTTGATAATTTCTTGAAAGATGGTATCTAGGCTCTTTTTTGATCATGGCTTTCAGGCACTCCCATAATTTTTAAATCGTTTCTCCTGGATAGATTTTCCAGGTCAGTTGTTTTTCCAGTGAGATATTTCACATTGTCTGCTATTTTTTCATTCCTTTGCTTTTGTTTTATAATTTCTTGATTTTTCATAAAGTTATTAGTTTCCATCTGCTCCATTCTAATCTTTAAGGAATTATTTTCTTCACTGAGCTTTTGGACCTCCTTTTCCATCTGGTCAATTCTGCTTTTTAGGTCATTCTTCTCCTCATTGGCTTTTTGGATCTATTTTGAGTTAGTCTATTTTTTAAGGTGTTATTTTCTTCAGCATTTTGGGGGTTTCCTTTAGCAAGCAGTTGACTCATTTTTCATGATTTTCTTGTATCACTCTCATTTCTCTTCTCAGTTTTCTCTCTGCTTTTCTTACTTGATTTTCAAAATCCTTTTTTGAATTCTTCCATGGCCCTAGACCAATTCATATTTTTCTTGGATGCTTTGGATGGAGGAGCTTTGACTTTGTTATCCTGTTTGCATGTTTTGGTCTTTCTTGTCACCAAAGTAAGATTCTGTAGTTTGATTCTTTTTCTGTTTTTTTTGCTCATTTCCCCAGCCATTTGCTTGACTTTTTAGTTCTTTGTCAAGGTAGTTCTCTGCTTACAGGGGGTGTACCGTCAACTGCTTGATCCCCCACAACATGTGGGCCTAGAGCTCCAGAAACAGTTGGCTGCAGCTCTCCCCTGCTGCTGTTGTGGCTGCTGAGGTTTCCTCTGCCCCCTTCCTCCTCTGCCTCTCTGGGGCTGGGACTGGACCAGTCTTACACTGTCCCACAGATTTTTTCCACTGACCTTACAATTTGTCTTCAGGGTTTTCAGGTTGTGAATGCTGGAAACCACCACAGGTGTGAGAGATTCAGTCTCTCCAAGGCCTGCTCAGGTCCTGTTTGTGTCAGCGTGGCCCCTAGTGGACGGTTCTCTTCTCCCAGTTCAGCATGACAGACACTTCCCAGTGACCTTCTGGGCTATTTTATGCTGGAGATTTGCTTCACTCCATCATTCTGTGGGTTCTGCAGCTCTAGAATTTGTTTAGAGCCTTTTTTTACAGGTATTTGGCTGGGCTTAGAGTTATTCCACCATCTTGGTCCCGCCGCTGCCGAATATATATTTACCACAATGCAGAAATTATGGAGCTAAACATCTAAATCGTGTTATTATGCTCAAGCAGAGGTTCAGGCCTCGGAGAAAACGTGAACAGTCGCGAGGAATCTGACAAGGCTCTTACAGCAAAATTACATCAGAGTGACAGAAAAATAGTTCACGAAGCAATTTTGTACATTCTTCTAAGGCCAGAAAGTTCAAGAGCAGATAGATCCAAAATCCCATACTTCTTGCAATGTCATAAAAGTTGGACAAATTTGATTAAACACAGTCATAATTATGCATCCCCTAAGGAAACAACAAACTTCTTTGAACTCTGTGGGTAAACATTACAGATTAAACTACAATTAGAGGGGGCACAAAGATTGCCAAGGAGTCAGAGACAGTTGAGACTCTCCCTCTGGCTTCTTATCTAAGGAATGTTTAAGACTCAAGTCAATTTTTATATCCCATGGAACAGGTGAGGTTAATATTAACCAAAAAATTGGGGAGAATAAAAGGAAATAAAACAATTCCATGACAGTATCTCCTAACGTTGATAAATAGACAACAGGCAGTCAGGGATTTGTAGACCACCTGAAGCAGGGTCTTGGTGAGGGAATGGTTTCTAGGAGTATGTCCCTGTAAGAACTACGCTGGCCCTCTCCCCGCTTGAGACAAAAGTGAGAAGCAGGAAGAGTTGTACAAGGTTGGTGGCGCTTCAGCTCTCACTTCCTCTTTATCTCCATATCCTCCTCCCCCATACCAGCTCTGTTCCTGCTTCTCATCTCCAGTGCTCATTGGGCCAAGTCTCACTCTCCATAGTTTCCTTCATTATTTGGGATTCAGTGTCTCCTCATGCCTGAGGACTTGGGGTAGTGTGAAAGTAACAGGAATGTCAGAAGTAGACAGAAAGTGCATTGGGGAACCAGGAAGAGGAGTCTTTGTCCTGCTTCCAGCCTGGCCCTCTATCCACTGCACCACCTAGCTGCCCCTGGATCCTCATGGCATTTAAGTTTATCGGTGGCTTCCTGACAACTCAGTTTATATTTCTGACAATTATTCTTAAGCATGAGATGTTCCATTCTGAACTAGATGACTTACCATTTGTTATCTTTTGGTTTTATTTCTTCCATCAAATTTCCTTTTTTTTGTTCTTTATCTTAAAAAACAAAAACAAAAACCCACACACAACAAACACTTTCATTGGCTGGAATTTCCTTTCCTTTCTCTTGGGTTCAACTTAGATTTTAAAAAAAGTAGCTGAACTGAAAGAATTTCTGCCTCACTTATTCTTTTCTCCCAAGATGTCCCTTCCATCAGCTTAGTTGGCTACCTGCCATCTTTACTAATCAAAACCAAAAATAAATAGCTCCTTCCAGCAGCCAGTGATTGGAGCCAGCGCTGATGCATGAGCAGGGAAGGTCCATACCAGATGGCAGACCTGGCCTGCAAACAACCATAAAGCAGGTTCTGTAGCTCTTGGCATCAGGACCACGGCAGCTGACCATTTTGTGGAATGCTGAAGAGGAGCCTAGATTTCATCCACTGATTTGTTTGTTTCCTGGGGCATCTCTAGAAATGAACCCTAAGGGGATGGTGGGGTGGGGAGGGGACCTGGTCCTTGATTACGTTCTTTCTTCCAGCTCGTGGACCATGCAGCAGATAGGTTCTCAGCACCTTTTTTGACTTGCTTTGCGATCATGAAACCTCCTTGTGCCTAGTTTTTCTCATGTGCAAAATGCCTGCGGTGGGATTGCCTGCTTTCCAAATCTCTTGTGTTACTGTAGCCAGAGGCACTGCATGGACTTTACTGGAAGGTGTGAATTCAGCTCTCCTGACGTCTGACTGGCTGGATATTCCCCTTCTGCTCAAATGGAGTTTTTTAGGTTGAGAGAAGGGTTGCGTTTATTGCTATATATTTCATAGCATCTTTCTTCCTCTCACAGGATTTTTTTAGTATGTTTCTGGTATGGCTGAAATATCCAGAAAATCCAGAGGGATAATACGTACCTAGATTGTCCGCTGCTGCCTTTGGCATATACTTGAATGAGGGAGATCCTACCAGAAGTATGGGGTTAAGGCCTGAGGTCCAGAAAACACTTAGTGCCCTCTTGCTCCAGCATCATTATAGGCAAATATATTTCAGTACAAATGAGGTTACCCAGAGGAAAACCAGACAGTGCATTGGCTAGAGTTTTGGCATTGGCAAGGTCTGAGTTCCAATCCTTTTTCCAACCTTTACTAGCTGTGTTCACGGGCAAATCTCTTAACCTGTTTCAGCCTCAGTTTCACAATCTGTAAAATGGGGATGGTAGTGATAGCGTCTACCTCCCAGTTGGGAGAATCAAATGAAATAGTACACGTAAAGTATTTTGCAAATCTGAAGGTTTTATATAAATTCTAGTCAGGATTATTATTGTTGCAAACACTGTAATAGTTTCGCCTATGTCTGTCATATTCTGTGCAGGCTTCCATTATTCTGAGGAGGTCTGAAATGTATCTTTATATCTCCAGGGCTTACCTCAGGGTCTTGCACACATTAAAGCCTTAATAAATGTTTATCAAATGAAATCTGCCCAGAAGGATGCAAGAGAAGTAAAGAGCACACTTTCCTTTTCACATTCACATTAAGGACTTTGAAAATGGATGCTCTGTTAGTTGGAATGGCCCAGTAGGGCCAAACTCATGCTTCTAGCATTGGCCAGCCATGGATGTCAGCTTTTCTTGTAATGTCACAAAAATGCCGGTCAAATACATTTTCGGGAACTGAAAGGCACAAGCTCCATATTATTGTAGATAATGAAGACAGGTGCAGCCTCCCCACCTGGCTCCACCAGGACTAAAGAGAAGCCAAATCACAGGGTTTTGCTTTCTAGTGATAAGAATGAATTTTCTGCCTGTGACTAGTACATTTCCTTTTTTTTAGTATGTGTATTTATTGATGATGGATCTTCCAGGTTTGGCAAAATCTTAATTTAAGTCATGTCTTTGCCCATTCTACTCATGTCAATTAATGTATATATTACTAGGTTCATGGAGTGCAAGGCTAGCTTTCTATCCATGGGACTTCTAGGGGTTTGTTTTTGTTTGTTTGGTGAAAGAGTTCCCATTTTTCTTTTCTCCCTCCCTCCTTTCTGTGTCAGAACCAGAGCTTCCCAACCCAGGTTTTGTGACATTTTTAATTTGCCTTCAGTTATTTCAAGGAGTTTCAGGAAGTTCTTGAAATGATTTAATTTTACTTTACCATTTTCTAAAAGAAAAGTATGTATCACATAGCCCTTTTAGGAAGGATGGGAGAGGTGTCCTTTCATGAAGGTTGGGTCTGGAAAGACACCAAAAGAAATAAAATTTGAAAGTATACCAGAGTTTGTGTCAAAGTTGATTAGTGGAAGCCCCTGATAAAATAGAAACAGGTTTATGTACTCGAAGAGATTTTTTAAAATTTAACTTTTTTTTTTTTGGTTTTTATTTTTTGCAGTGGTATCATAGTTGTGATAAAACCATTCCAATTTGTGAATCTATCAAGTCTGAGTCATCCGACTAGCATGTCTTTGGTCAGTGATATGAAGTCTGAGTAGGTCATGCCTTTCCACATAAAAATAGTAGCTAACATTTGTGTAGCACTTACTCTGTGCCAAACTTTGTGCTTTTAAACACTATGCAATTATCTCATTTCATCCTCACAGTGTGACCTTTGGAGATAAGTGCTTTTATCTCCATTTTACACATAAGGAGACTGAGGCAAAGAGAAGTTAAGTAACTTGCTGAGGGTCACACTGCTTGTAAGTATCTGATATGGGATTTGAACTTAGGTCTTTCATACTTTAGGCCCGGAGCTCTATTGTACCATGTAGCTACCTTATGAGTCACTGGTGTCAAAGACTAATTTTTTGTTACAAAAATCCTTAATGCAAATCCATTCTTCATTCTTCCCGACAGTAAGATGGATTTTTTTTTAGGGGGGCAGATTTTAAACACTCTTGAGATATCTGCTCAATATCATTCCTCCACGGTCTCTGGCTATGGTTGATTTGGAGAAGAGGAGACTTAGGAGTACATGAGAGACATCTTTTAAGTATTTGAAGAACTGTCTTGTGGAAGAGGGCAGGCTGGGAGGGTGGGATTGTTGCCCAGAGATAAATTGCTGCTCAACATCAAGAAAACCTGTCAATTAGAATTGTTTAAAAGTAGATTGGACTACCTGGGGAGGTAGTAGGGTCCTCCTTCTCAGGGGTTTCTAAATGGGGTCTGGATGGCTACTTGGCAGGGAAAGTATACGTATATAATATATCCACACACACATATGCACATATGTATATATATATGTATACACATACACGTAAATAAATATGCCCATGTCAGTGTATACATATGTATATTTGTATGTGTGCAGGTATATACGCATGTATGTATGTGTACATATGTGTATATTTATGTCTGTGCACATAGGTATGCAATACGTGTATATATGCATATATAGGTATCTACATATACATGTGTATGTATAGATATGCGTGCATATATTTATATGTACGCGCACATATAGGTACATGTGCATGTGTGCACACATGTGTATATACACATGCATGTAGACACACAATACATATATACATATGTACACACATATGTACATACACACATACATACTATATTATACATACATATTATAAAGGGATTCCAGTTCAGGCCCCTAAGGTTCCTTCTGTATTTGTATTCTGTATTTGAATATTCTGTAGTTGTGTGAGCTGTGTCAGAAGTTCTTTGGGATCTTCTAATTTTCCTGGAATCAGCTGTGCTGAGCCTGGAGTCAGGAAGTTGGGCACTTAATAAACGTGTGACCTGGACAAGTTACTTCATCTCTGTTTGCCTTAATCCACTTGAAAAGGAAATGGCAAACCATATCAGGGTCTTGCCAAGAGAAGCGCCTGGATGATACTGGTGTACTATGGTCCATGGGGGTCACAAAGAGTTGGGTGTGACTGAACTGGAGTTTCTCTGACTGATTGTTCCTGATTGGATGATGGGAACTTCAGTGTCCGATACCCATCAGTGACTCCCTGTATAAATACGTAGCCTCATTAAGCAGAAAACATGACTGGTTTTAGAGCCCATGGAAAATAACACTCCCCAGTGGGAAAAGTTTTCCCTGGAAAGAAGCTCAGCTTCAGTCTCTCACAGACTGTCATGGTTACAGCTCCCTTTACAGCAGTCTCATGGAGCTCTCTCTTGAGGCTTAATGTCTGTTGGCTGAATCACATCTACCCTGACCCTTTGCCCACAGTTCTTAGCTCACAGAAGGTGGCCTCCCACATCCTCATCTGCATGCTCCTTGTGGGACAAGCTCTTTCTTAGGTTCTCCCCAGAGAACTCCAGAGCCAGAAACAGCATCAGGTTGCTGGCACCATGCCCCACATGGCAACGTGCAATACTGAGGGATATAATTTCCTTCCTCACGTGGAGAACTTGTCAACTGATGAGACCTGAGACCTTGGTTAGATGGGGCTGCCACATTATAGAATTCTGTAGCTTTTATGTTACTTTTCCAGCGTCCCCTTTTCATTGTGAACCTGCATCACGGAATGTCCAGGATCAATGTGGGGAGAGGGATCATTAAAGTGACTGGGGTCTGGTGGTTGCTTTGGAGGTACTTCTCCTCTCTTGTGGTAAAATTTTTTAGGGCACATTCTCTTCCTTTATTTAAATTATAGAGCCATTTACTGATGCTGTAATCACACATCCATAGAGAATTATGACAAACACAAACTACATTTCATAGGATGAAGATACCAATGGATTTGCAATCATAGGACCCAGGTAAATGTTGACTCTGATGCTTACTGTGTGACCTGAAGTAAGTCTTTGAATCTCTTATGGCCTCAGTTACCTCATCTATAAAATGAAAGGCTTTGTTTAGATAAACTCCAAGGTCTCTTCTAATGTTTTTCATCTTTTTATGATTTAAAAAATTTTAAAGTACCAAGCATTTATTTTTTAATTGCATTTCTATAATTTTAGTGGCTTGGAACATTTTTTCATGTGGCTATGGATAGCTTGGATTTCTTCCCCTTGAGAGTTGTCTGTTCATATCCTTTGACAATTTATCAATTTTGATTCTATAAAATTAAAAAGTTTTTGCACAAACAAAACCAATGTAGCTAAGATTAAGAGAGAAACAGTTGAACTGTGAAAAATCTTTGCAGCATATTTCTCTTATAAAGGTTCTCTCTTGGGCCCTCTTTTCTTCTCTTTCTATACTAACTTCACTTAATGATCTCCTCAGCTCTCATGAATTTAATTACCATTTCTAGTCTGATGATTCTTCCATCTTCCTATCCTGCCCTGATTCCTCTGCTGACCTCCATTCTTGAATTTCAAAATGACTTTTCAGACATCTTGAACTGAATGTCCAGTAGACATCTTAAACTCAGTACGTGCAAAACAGAAATCATTCTCTTTCCCCCTAAGTCCTCCATGCCATACCCTCTACCTTCCCTGTTACTGTAGAAGGCATCAGGCTCACAACCTAGGAGTCTTCTTGATTTCCTTACTCTCTCCCCCGCACCCCCACGTATAAGCTGTGGCTAACATCTGTAAATTCCACCTCTTGCGTACACTCCCTTCTCTTCTCTGGCCCTGCCAGCACCTCAGTGCAGCCCCTTATCCCCTAACGCCTGGAGTGTTACAGCAGCCTTCTCGTGGCTCAGCCTTTCTCAAGCCTCTCCCTATTCCATTCCATCCTCATTCAGCCACCAGTAATTTTCCTGAAGTGCTGGTGTGACCATGTTAATTTCCCCCCACCCCCCGACTCAATAAATAAATTCTTCTAAATAAACTCTAGTGCTCTCCATTGCCTTAAGGATCAAATACAACATCCTCTGTTTGGTGTTCAGAACCCTTCATAACCCAGCCCTTCCTACTTTTCTAGTCTTCTTTTACCTTGCTCCCTATCACATATTCTTTGTCCCAGTGGCACTGGTCTCCTGACTATCTCTCAGTTCTGGGCACTGTCTCTGGCTGCCTCCATTCCTGAATGTTCTCCCTCCTTATCTCTGGCTACTGGTTTCCTCCAACTTAACTGCCATTTTCTATAGGAAACCCTTCCCAATCCCTCTTAATTCTAGTACCTTCCCTCTCTTAATTATTTCCTTTTTATCCTGCATATAGCTTGTTTGTGTGTATTTGTTTATTTATTGTCTCTCCTGTTAGATTGTGAGCTCCTTGAGGACAAGGAATATCTTTTGCCTCTTTTTGTATTTGTGTATATTTAACACAATGTCTGACCCATAGTAAGTGCTTAATGTTTATTAACTTGCTGATAAAGGCCTCTTACCCAGTGAATTGATTCAAATTTTATAAGGATAAGAACCATTTCCACAATAGACTTATTAATTTGTGAAATGAGGTAATATTAGAACTTGCATGTCTTCTTCAGAGGATGGTTGGGAGGAAAGTACTTTGCAAACTGTAAAGAGTTACCTGAATGTATTGTAACCTTAGCTGGTACCAAAGACCCCTACAGAGAAAGGCACAAGTAGAAAAGATGTATGCTATGTGGGTTATTATTAAAGGCTGCTCCATTTTATAAGTGACAGTGAATGTCCTGGAAGCTCCAAGATGGACCTCGGAGATCATGTAGTCTCAACCATTCATTTGAGAGATGAGGAAACTAAAACCCAGAGTGAGAATTGGCTCTCTCGTTATCACCTGGCTAATTAGGACATAGGACTTGGACTTACGGTCTTGGATGAGCATCTCTTAGTGATTCTAGCCCCAGACTGGTGTCCTTAAGACAGTTATCTAAGGTGACCTTGTCCTTTTTTTTTGTTTTTAAGGTAACTAGATGGTATAGTAGGTAATGTACTGGACTTGGAGTCAAGAAGACCTGAATTAAAGCCCTGCCTCAGACATTAGCTGTATGACCCTCCCAAGTCTGCAAACTAGAGAGCATGATGACCTCTACCTCACGGAGCTGTTATGAGGATCGCATGAGAAAATAGATGAATACAAAATATTATTTTTACTATGACTGTTATTGTTCCCGTTCACTCTCCTGTTGAAATGTAAGCAGGTACTGGGCCTTTTACAAACTAGATGCTCAATAAGTATATGTTTGATGAATGAAAATGGATGAATGATCAAATATCATGCAGATACTTACTTCTTACTGTGTTTTTAAAGTACCTAAAATAAAGACTCTCATCCCACTATTACCAGAAAAGAAATTGAAGTTGACAAGAGGAGTCACTAGTGACTAAGCCACCCATTGTGACAGAATGGAACTCGTGGCACTCTGCTGTGTCTCTTGTGCAAATCATCAGAAAACACTCATTAAGAGGGGCACGTTCTCCTTCAGGTTTTGAGTTGATCAGTCTCCTTTGATGTAACTCTGTGTTTCTTCTTTTCATTATTTCAACATGCTCAAAATTGTGTTCATCACTAGAGCGCTGGGACGTGGAAACAGAAAATTACATCTGTGTCAAAGAATAATAGGAAATGATGGCAGGCTTATTAGAAGGGATATTTACTTCATTATTGCAAGGATCTGTGATTTCGTTGATGAGGATACTCCCTCCACTGACTCTGATCACACCCTCTATTTCACTAGGAGAATTAATGAAGCCAAAAATTTCATCACCTTGCTTTCTGCCTAGTGATGAGTCCTTCTGGATTTCTTTAGGCTAGCCCTCAGACTATAGATAGGCCATCACTGGGCTGGGCATCTGTGTTGTTGGGTGGCTTGGTCCTCAATAAGCTTAGATTCTGACAGTGGATATAGGTGTGTGTTTGTATGTATAATATACATATTTCATATATGTATATGATATATATATAATGTATGCTTGTATGTATGTGTATATATATGTATATATGCATTATATACGGTGGTTATATAGTTGTTGTCCTTCGTTCTCGAGGAGGACCAAAATGACATCACTATGGTAAAGTCAAGTTTCAGTGTGTCTGACTGTGGTTGATCAGACCAATAGGAGCTCAGAATGCTCTACCACAGGTTGGGCACAGATAGTCTGTGTGAACCTTTGGGGTGGATACTCCAAATTTGTGCATTCCTACATTTCCTTTGAGCTGTCTCAATTCTGCTTTTCTCATAGAGCGCAACACCTTCTCTGATGTGGGCACACCATGCCGACCAGTCCTATGCTAGTGTCTCCCATGTCACACAATCAATTCCAAAGTTCTTGAGAGACCTTCAGAGCATCCTTGTATCCCTTCTTTTGACCACCATGTGATCGCCTGTCCCATGAGTTCTCCATAAAATAGTCTTTTTGGCAAGTGTACATTTTGCATTTGAACAACATGGTCAGCCCATTGGAGTTGTGCTCTCTGAGGCATAGTTTGAATGCTTGGCAGTTTAGTTTGAGCAAGGACTCAGTGTCTTGGCACCTTATCCTGCTAGGTGATCTTCAGAATCTTCCTAAGACAGTTCAAATGGAAGCGATTCAGTTTCCTGACATGGCACTGGTAGATTGTCCATGTTTCACAGGCATACAACAATGAGATCAGCACAGCAGCTCTGCAGACCTTCAGTTTGGTAGTCAGTCTAATACCTCTTCTCTCCCATGCTTTCCTTCCAAGCCTCCCAGAGCTAGCTCTGGCAATGCGTGCATCAACGTCACTGTCAATGTGTACATCCCTGGAAAGTACACTACCAAGGTAAGTGAACTTATCCACAACATTCAAAACTTCATTTGCTGTAACCGATGGTTCCACCTACGGATGGTGTGATGGTGGCTGATGGAGCACCTGTGTTTTCTTGGTGTTGATTATTAGGCCAAAACTAGCACAGGCAGCAGAGAATTGATCCATACTTTGCTGCATCTCAGCTTCAGAGGCTGCATTGAGTGCACAATCATTTGCAAACAGAAAATCATGTACTAACCCTCCCTCCACTTTGGTCTTGGCTTGTAGACTTTTCAAATTGAAGAATTTAGCATCAGTTTGGTAGCTGACCTTGATGCTGTGTTCATCCTCATTGAAAGCATTTGACGACATGGCTGGAAACATCATGCTAAAAAGCATGGGAGCAAGCATACAGCCCTGTTTCACTCAGTTAGTGACAGGGAAGGCACGAGAGCTTTGTCCACTATCCAGAACCTGGGCAAACATGACATCATGAAATTGACATACAGTGCTGATGAACTTCTCTGGGCAAACAAATTTTGACATAATTTTCCATAAGCCCTCATGACTGACAGTATACAAACATTGTGTACAGACCTTGTTCTGCTCCTGGCATTTCTCCTGGAGTTGTAGGGCAGCAAACACTCTATCAACTATTCTTGGCCCTTTCTGAAGCCACACTGGCTCTCAGGTAGATGACCATCTTCCAGGTGAAAAATCAGCATATTTACAGAGGACTCTAGCAAGAATCTTGCCAGCAACGACTAAGAGAGAGACCCCCGCTGTGATTTTCTCAGGACAACCTATTCCCTTTACCCTTATAGAGATGGACAATGGAGGCATCCTTGAACTCCTGGGGGATAACCTCCTCTTGCCATATAACCTGGAATATTTCAGTCAGCTTTTGTATGAGCAATGGTCCCCCTACCTTGTAAATCTCAGTTGGAATAGATCAGCACTAGGTGCTTTGCCACATGAAAGGAGCCTAATGGCCCTCAAAATCTCTCCTTCAGTTGGAAGTTCAGCTAAGGAGGGATTGACTTACCTTAGGTAAGTGGTCAATGGCCGCAGCATTGATTGATGATGGTCTGTTGAGAACACTATGGAAGTGTTCAGCCCATCTCTCTAGGATGATGTCCTTATCACTGATCAATGTGGCTCCATCAGCACTGAGTAGTTGTGATGCACCATAGGTTTTTGGTCCATAAATAGCTTTCAGGGAATCATCAAAGTGCTTTGGATTGTTACTATCAGCAATATGTATAATATATTTATAATATTTTATGTATATGTAATTTTTAGTATATACTTATGTAATATATATACATATATTACATATGTAATATATGTACTTTGTATACAGGTATATTTTTTGGCAGAGTAGAGAGGAATAAGACACTCTCATAGGCAGCAAAGTGCTGCAGTGGATAGAGTGCTGTATGTAGCATCAGGAAGACCTCACTTCAAATCCTGTTTCAGATACTTGCTGTGAGACCTTGGGCAAATCACTTAGCCAGTCTGAACTTTAGTTTCCTCATCTGTAAAATGGGAGTAATGGCATCGACCTCACAGTTTGTGAAGATCTAGTGAAATAACATATATATAAATAGTATATATAAAATGCTTTGTAAATGACTACATACTGTAGTTGCTCTTGCTTGCCCAGGGCCATGTATCTCACTAAGGTCTGAGGTCAGATTTTCTCGCCATCCATAGACCTCCAGATCACTCTCCCTTATCTCCTAATACGTTCACTGCATGGTTTAGAGTCTCTCCTTTCCCCCTCCCATTTTTTAGTCTGTTTTGATCGTGCATTCGTTGAAGTGGGCGTACCTTAGCCTTTCCTCCTTCTTTTCTCCCCGACCTACTTTACTGAATTTATCCAAGATGCCATAATTCCTATTTGTGGCTTTGTAGAGTTCTGTTTTTCCCCCACCACACTGTATCCTACTATTAGAAACAAATATGTGTGTGTGTATGTGTGTGTGTATGTGTACACACACACATGTATACTATATATACATGTATATGTAAAATAATTCTTTACATGTTTCTGTTTATCACTTGTTCCTCTGGATGCAGATAGTGTCCTCCTTCATGTGTCCTTTGTAGTTAATTTGGTGTTTATAATAGTCAGAATGACTTAGTCACTCAAAGTTGTTGTTAAAACACTATTGCTTTTCCTGTGTACAGTGCTGTCTTGGCCCTGCTCGTTTCACTCGTCATCATTTCATGCACATCTATCCATGTTTTTAAAGATTATTGATCTCCTCATTTCTTGTAGCACAGAGTATTCCATCACTATCATATACCTCAACTTGTTCAGCCATTTCCTGATTGATGGACATCCCTGCAATTACCAGTTCTTTACCACCGTAAAGAGAGCTGCTATAAATATTTTAGAACATATAGGTTCTTTTCCTTTTTCCTAATTGTCTTTGGAAATAGACCTGGGAGTGGTATTGCTGGGTCCAAGGGTATAGCAAGAAGTGATTTTTGAGACTGGCACTTGAGTTCTTGAAATGTAAAATCAAATGTGAAGCGTTGGCTTCAATATGCTCTGAAGCCCTTTCTGAATGTTACTAGGTCTTCAAGGACTGTAGAAGTGATAGTAACACTAATTTCTTAGTTATTTATTGTAATTAATATAATAATTAAATACAATAATTAGAAAGTATTCCAAGTGCTTTCCACACATTATTGCCAAGATTCTCATCTCAGGTTATCCTTGCAGTTCAGAAGTAGGAACTGAAACCTTCTGTAGTGGATCTTGAGTTCATCCTACATGGGCAGTGGTTGAAGGAGCTGAAGGTATTTAGCCTCAAGTATAGAAAACTCAGGGGAGAACAGAATAGCTGTCCTAGGTATTTAGCGGGCACTCAATGGAAGAGGGTTGAGACTTACTGTTTGACGTTAGCAGGTAGTATCAGGGGCATTGGGTGGATGTGGGCAAGGGGGCGGTTTAGTAGTTTAATTTTGATTTCAGTAAGTGCATCCTCATAATTAGAGTTGCCCATAAGTAGAAGGGGCAGACTCAGAAGACTTGGAATTCCTCCCCATTAGAGGTCTGCAAGCAGAGGCTGAATGACCACTTGGTGGGTATTTTGTAGCAGTGAGTTCTTTTTAAATATAGGTTGGATGACGAATATGAAAGTATGTTTTGCATGACTACACACATAACATTTATGAAACTGCTTGCCTTCTCAATGAGGGCTACGGGGAGGGAGGGAGAGAATTTGGAACTCAGAATTTTAAAAATAAATGTTAAAAATTTTTTTACATTAATTGGGGAAAAATAAAACACTAAGTGATTTTAAAATTTAAGGAAAAATAAATATAGGTTGGACTCGCTGGCCTCTGGGGTTTCTTCCTGTTCTAATATTCCCTGATCCCATTTATGTAATACTTTTTTCTCTAAAATTTCCTCCTGACCAAGACCCACAAACACAAACATTTTCATACATTAAAAAACATAAAAGGAGAATTGCATATGATTTGGTGAATCTCTATTACATTCAGCTTATTTTTCATTTTTTAAAATATACATTAAATTTAACTTGGTCATTCTCCTATTGTTCTGCTTGTCACTGTCCCTTCTCTCTTCTTTCTTAATCAAAAATTTTTTCAATGAACAAAAATCAGTCTTCTCCCTTCCCCTTCCATCATTGGGAAAGAGGAGGAAAGAGAATAAGCATTTTCTTAGGTGCCTACTATGTGCCAGGCACTGCTAAGTGCTTTATCAATATTATCTCATTTGCTTTTGGGGAAAAGCAAAAACCATGTAACAAAGATGCATAGTCATTAAACAAAATGAATTCCTGCATTGGCCATGCCCAGCGATGTCGGTCTCATTCTGTACTCTGGTCTGACCTCTCTCTTAGGAGATGAGTGTCGTGTTTCGTCATGGATCTCTCAGAATCACTGCTGGTCATTGTGTTGGTCAGAGTTCTTAAGTCTTTCAAAGCTGATTTTTATAATGGTATTGTAGAAGTTATTCTACTGTTTCTGCTGCCTCTGCATCAGTTCATACGAGTCTTTCAAAGTTTCTCTGAATGCTGTCCCCTTTCTCATCTTTCACAGTGCAGTAGGACTCCACTGCTTCCCTGTGCCATGATTTGTTTTAGCTGTTTCCCAGTCCTCTCTTCTGTCTGTTTAAAAAAATTCCATTAATGCTGTTATCATTATTTTCTTCTACATCTCTATCATTTCCTGTCCTAAACCTCCTCCCCACTCCCAAACCACTACCGTGACAATAAGACGTCCTTTGTGACAAGTATTGTTTCATTTTTGCTTTTGCAGAACATTCCCACATGCATTTTCCTGTCTGCTCAGGCCAGTGAGCTCCATTTCAGAAGTATATTGCTTAAGCCACTATAAGGGCAAGAATGAGAGTCCAAGTCTAGTGTTGTATTTATGGTACAGGACAGACACTGCGTACTTCCATGTGCCAGATTTTACAACTTCACTGATTCCTAATCCTATGTTCTTTTAAGATCCATACAGGTTTACAACATCAGATAATTTGGCCCTGTCAACCTAGCTGCATACCCCTCGATGAAAAACTGCTGCCTGAACTTCTCCAGGAGGCTGGATATGTCACCCATATGGTTGGAAAGTGGCACCTGGGCATGTTCCGAAAAGAATGTCTTCCAACCCGCAGAGGATTCAATACCTTCTTTGGTAACAGAAATCCACATGGTTCTTTACAATTTGATCCAACCCTAGCTCTGTAATAAAACACACTTAACTCTAATCAAATGAAATAACTGGAAATGTCAGTGCCAAGTGAATCAGTCTTTATCATGTTATCTCCATAAACAAATTCAGAAATGTCTGCCTCATTCTCTACCCTGAGTCCCGCATCTCTCTGTTAAGAAGTAGGTGGCATGTTTCATTATGGGTCTTCTGGAGTCATGGCTGGTCATCATGTGGGTCAGTGATCTTAAATATTTTTTCCCCTGGAACACTTCTCCCCATCTGGTTATTCTTTTACTTTCATAGTAAATTGAATTTTTTTCTCTGGGTAAGGTGGAGGGAAAGATACCCAAAAATTTCCTATGAAGAGCAGGCACATTTACAAAGACAGTCCTTTTTGACAGGCAACATAAGTAAGTGAGAAGAACATTGGATTTAGACAGAAGACCCAAGTTTGCATCGTGACTTTGCCACTTAACTGTCTCAGTAATCATGAATAAGTGGGTTTCTCCTGTTTTGGGTATTTATTTCCTCATCTGAGAAATGAAGGGGTGGGTCTAAATCAGGAGTTCTTCACCTAAGATCCATTAAATTAAAAAAAAAATCTCCTTTGTTTATTGTATATCAGTTTAACTAATTTCCTTTTTAATCTTTGATATTTTCTTTTATGCATTTAAAAACGTTTCTCAGGATTCCATAGTTGTATAATAGTAAATTTATATTAAAATCTTAAAAGTTTCTTTAAAAAATTTTTTGAAAATATTTTTTCAATACCTTATTGTTACGGAGAACAGATCAGATCTACATTTCCTCCTCTGCTGTGTTTCCGTAATACTCTAAACATTCCTGCTCTATGGCTGGGATTATTGTTATGTGTTGACTGTTAGGTTATTTTTTTTAAAGTCAGGGATTGAATTGTTCAAAAATGTTTTTTATTTTTCCAAAAAAGGCACAAGTAATAACACACTTTTAGGGGCTGACGGCTTTCAGAATATAGATTGGTGTTTGTAAATCATTGTAAAGATAAAAAGCTCTGTGTGCTCATACTAATAATTGTTATTTTATTACTTGAAATCAGTTTGGCGGTGAAGCTATTTGTAAATTAATGGAGCATCACAAAGAAATGTGTGAACAAATAGCTGTCATTTCTCTGGTGTCCTCTTATTTATTAGATCTTTTCAGTATTAATATTTGGCACATATATAACATCTTTGTACCAGACCTCTCATCTGGCTAGATTCCCCCAGATGATAAGCCTATTGTCTGCAGCTTACAGGTAGACAGGCTGAAGTGAGTTCCACAAGGTCACATAATAAATCACTGGTACAGGACAGCAATAGAATACTCCTCTCTATCCCCTCATCCTGCCCCGCCCAAGTCTACTAACACTTGATCCACCCCCAACAAATGCAATAGGATTTTTATAAGAACTTTGATTCCATTAATGCAAATCAAAGTAGTTAAAAGCAAATGCTTCAGGTTTCTAGTGCTTTGACATACAAAGGAATGATTTTATTTTTTAAACACAATAATTTGAGAACTATATACAGTTCCTTTTTTTCTTTATTTTAATTAAAAAAAAATAATTTTCCTCATTATGCCCCTCTGAGGTTGTTGAACACAAAAAACCATTTAGCCAGAGAACAAAACATTTATTAATACAAGGGGCCCCTCATTTGATGAATCATGGAGGATGGGGAGCTGTTGGAAAAGTAGAAGTGGAGATGCTGAGTTGGAAAGACCCTAAGAAGGCATCTCATCCAACCACTTGTTTTGTAGATAACAGAGTTAAGGGGCAGGTAAGGTGGGAAGTTCTTCCTGTATAGAAGGTGGGCATTTGGAACTAGGGAAAGGCTCATTCCCTTATCTTCAGGGAGGTTTGCCATGATCTCTCTGTCGATGGCGCCTGGAATAAAGAACAAAGTTGTTCGTCTTAATGTTTTAAGAGTAATGTTCATTTTCAGAACTATTGATAGAGGTACCCGTTTCTCTTCTCATCTCTTAGCTCCTTACATGGGGCCGGCAGGCAGTTGATGTCTGACTCCTTGGAGGAATTTAAATATATGAAAAGTCTAATTTAGACAAAGCTTTTGGTTTTAGGAGATTCCATACAATGGCCCCTTGGCTTTATTAGGAAAGATTTGTGTCTTTCACCAGCTGGTGTCAGCATCTGACTAGGGATGATTCAGCTGCTCCTGGGAAGCCAGTATCACAGTCTGAGGCTGTTGGAAACAAAAACCCTCTCACGTGTCCCCTCCGAATAAAGCCAGATGTCCAGATCATGGCCACCGCAGCGGTTTCCTCATCTCCATTCTAACTTTAGAAGTCCAAGGCATCATTCCCTTTACTTCATGTGATCTCTGAGCGGTTTTTATGTATTTCACTGATATCACCCACTTGCCTTATAAAACAGCTGAGCTACTTACTGTTTTCCAGATCTTTCTGGGGTCATAGGTTAGACTGGCACCACAAATGAAATTTTTATGCTTTACGGTATCAAATATAGAGATGTTCAAGATCCTTGCTCTGATTAGCCTTGTCATCTGATTAGCCTTGTCACAGGTAATCAATCGCATTAGGAGATTAAATGCTGAAACATTCATTTATGTTATAAGTCTTATGCCACGCTGACCGCCTCCATCTTCTGTTCTCATTGTAGGGTATCTCCTAGGTAGTGAAGATTACTACTCCCATGAACGCTGTGTACACATTGACGCCTTGAACGTCACCCGGTGCGCTCTTGATTTTAGAGATGGAGAAGATGTTGCAGAAGGATACAAAAATATGTATTCAACAAATATATTTACACAAAGGGCTGTGGACCTTATTGCTAACCACCCGACTCAGAAGGTACGTTCTTTCCTCTTTCTCTTTCTTCTTTTCTTTCCTTTTTATTTCTCTCTTTCCTTTCCCCCCTCACTTCTCTCCCTTTCTTCCTGCCTCCCTTCCTCCCTCAGTCTTTCCATTTTTCCCTGCCTACTTTCCTCCCACTCTTCCTCTTTTCTTCCCTCCCTTCCTTTTCCTTCCTTCTCTGTTTATTACATATGTTATAAGGTCACTAGACATAGGTTAGAAGACTCTCCTTTGAATAGCAGCAGCCAAAGTTCCATAACCCAGGACAGGTCAGACATAGGCCTTCTCTCTTGATCATGGCCACAGCAATGTCATACGTTTTCTTTAAGACCTGTTTGATCTGATGCTTCTTGACCTTAACATCCATGATTCCTGCCATGTTGCTGTCGTCCTCGGTCTTCTTAAGTTACAAACTGGTCATGGGGAGCTTGATGACATAGTGATCAAGCTTGGTCCTCCTAGGGCCACTCTCCTGAGAGTGTGTGAAGTTGAGCTGCCTATTAAATTAAAGTACATTGAGTCACTGAAAGGTGTGGGGCATTTGGATCATCTTCTTTGGGGTTACCCTTTAACGATGTTTTTTTTGTCTAGAGAAGGATGATTTTCTTTTTTACCCTTTGATGCTATCTTGTGGGAAAGACCTCATTTTGTCTTTTCAAATAATGAGATACCAGGCTAGGTGGTGCAGTGGATAGAGCACTGGGCCTGAAGTCTGGAAGATCTGTGTTCAAATGTGACTTCAGACTCTTAGGAGCTATATGACCCTGAGTAAGTCACTTAACCTCTGTCTGCCTTGGCTGTAAAAAAAAGTATAGTAATAGCACCTATCTCCAGAGTTGTTGTCAGGGTCTGCTTGGCAGAGTACTTGGTACACAGTGGGAACTATAAATCCTCATTTTCATACCTATTGTTATTATACCATCTTGGGTCACAGAATCACCAGGTTAGAGTTAGAAGGGACTTTACTGGTCGTCTGAGCCAAGCCCCTTCATTTTAGACTTTCAGAAGCAAAGGCCTAGAAAGGCCAAATGATCTGCCTCAAGTTGCACTTGAGACTATCTTACTCATTTCTGTCAAGCAATTCCTTAAACACAGATCTGACCATGTTAGTCCCCTGGTCAAGCAACCCCAGGTGACTACTTTTTATGTAAAAGAGAAAATAGGAATTTTTCTGTTTAGCTTTTTAAGCCCTACACCATCCAGCTCTAAACTATCTTTCCAGAGTCACTGGATATCATTCTCCCTCCACCACCATTTGCTCCAGCCAGAACGACCTTCTCTGTTCCTCACGAGAAGTACCCCATCTCTTCACTTTGTGCCTTTGCTTTGGCCATCCCATGTGCCCAGAATGCACTCCCTCCTTTCTTCTATCTCATAGACTCCCTCTGTTCTGTTGTTATAGTTGTTCTTTGTCCTTTGTTTTCAAAGAGGACTAGTGACACCACAGGGCGATGTCTTGACTGGTGTGTGAATTGGATTTAAGTGAGGCACATTGCACAAAGTCATTGAGCACAAGTACCATCTTCTATAACAAGCCTTTCCTCATTCTCCCAACTCTTAGTGCCCTCTCTCCAAAACTACCTTGCATTTAACTACTCTGTATAGATTTGTATTTGTTCACCTTATATTTATGATGCATTATTTTTACATGTACTTGTTTCCCCTATTACAAGGTAAATTCCTTGTGAGTAGGAATTGTTTCTTTCCTTATACTTTATTTCCAGCACCTAGGGTAGTGTTTGGAACACAGGAGGTACTTAATAAATATTTATCATTTGATTGATTGATTGGCTGCCCAAGGATACACTTGCAGTAATGTGGAAGCTTTGCTCTTTCAGAACAACTTTAGGGGAAGGTCAGTGTAAACAAATGAACATTATAAACTGTAGAATATTTAAGAAGAAACCTAGTTTTATTACTTTCATGTACATGTATGCATGTGTGTCTCTATATTTGTATATACACACACATGATAAACAACTGTCTGTGTAAAAGTGTGATTAGAAAAGCAATACAAATAGTTGAAAATAGTTTATTCTCTTAAACAGACTTAAAATTTCCCTTATAATCTTTTTTTAACACTATGAATTTGTTATGCTAGGCCTTTTTTTTTCAAAGATGGTACAAAAGTAAAATTTCTTTCATAGGAGAAATACCTCAGTCTAACCTAGAGACCAAATTTTCATAGATTCTGAGATGAACAAAATAAAAATGAATGAGGCTATACTGTGTGCAGGGTAACTTTTGTGACATTTAATTTATTTAAAATACTGGTTTTATATTACAGACAATGCCCAAACAAGTCTTTTAACTATTTTTATTTTGTTCCAAGGTCCTCAGCAAACATATTGTTGTAATTTTTCATTAGATGTGTTGATAATGTGGTAATAGAAATATGTGATGTAGGAATAAAGAGTTAGATCTAGGGTCATCCAGGCTGACCTCATTTTTTGGATGAGGAAAATGTGCTCCAGGAAGACTTGCCCAGTCTCACATCTCTGATTGTCTTTCAGACATCTCCAACTGGACGTTTTCTAGACATCTTTTTAAAAATATAATTAATTAATTAATTTTGAGTTTTCAATATTCACTTCCATAAGATTTCAAGTTTTAAATTTTTCCTCCTCCCTCTTCTGCCCCCTCCCCAAGACAGCGTGCAAACTGATATAGACTTTGCTTATACATTCATATTAAACATATTTTCCCATTAGTCATGATATAAAGAACTAGAACTAAAAGAAAGAAGAAACAAAACAAAACAACAAAAGAAAAGAACAGTCTGCTTCCATGTGCATTCAGACTCCACAGTTCTTTCTCTGGATGTGGATGCATTTTCCATCATGAGTTATTGTCTTAGATCCTTGCCTTGCTGAGATGAGCTAAATCTGTCAAAAATCAGTCATTGCACAATGTTACTGTTACAATGTTGCTGTACTATGTTCTCCTGGTTCTGCTCACTTCACTCAGCATCAATTCATATAAATCTTTCTAGGTTTTTCTGAAATCCACCTGCTCATCATTTCTTATGGAACAATAGTGTTCCATTACGTTCATATATCACAATTTGTTCAGCCTTTCTTCAGTTGATGGACATTCCTTCAACGTCTAATTCTTTGACACCACAAAAAGAGCTGCTATAAATGTTTTTGTACATGTGGGTCCTTATCCCTTTGGGGATACAAACCTAGAAGTGGTATTGCTGGGTCAAAGGGTAGGCACATTTTTATAGCCCTTTGAGCATAGTTCCAAATTATTCTCTCTTGGATCAATTTACAACTCCACCAACAATGAAGTTTCAGTTTTCTCACATCTCTAACATTTATCATTTTCCTGTTTGGTCATGTTAGCCATCCTGATAGCTGTGATATGGTAACTCTCCTCTAGACATCCTGAACTCAACATGTCCAAAGCAGAATTCATTATCTTTCCCCCTAAACTCCCTCCCCATACCTTCCTTATTACTGTAGAGGGCAGCACCATCTTTCCAGTCTTTCATGCTTACAACCTAGGCATCATCCTGGACTTCTTGCTATCTCTTAACCCTCCCTTCCCCCCATATCCAAGTTGTTACCAAGGCCTCTCAATTTTACCTTTGCACCATCTCTTAAATATATCCCTTTCTCCTCTGACACTGCACCACTCTCTCCTGCACCATTCTTGGCAGGCTTTCACCATTTATGATGGACTACTGCATTGTAACCCAGTGTCTGCCGTGTCTGGCACCGGTAATGGTGTTCCCCCAAATCAGAGAGGAGGGAAACAGCTATGTAAAGAGATACAAACTGCGTCAGGTCAGAAATAGAGCAGGTCAAAGCTTCTATGCTCATCAACAGTGGGATCAAGCCTGTGAATGGCAGCCGCTCTTCTAGCCTGGGAGAGAGAGGTAGACTGAGTCTTAGAAAAAAAAAATTAACCCAGTTCTCTGACTTTGAGTCATGAGATTTTACTCTTGCATTGTGTAGTCCGTTCATTAGCGTATGGCCTGAGACAAGTCATGTAGCTTCTCTGAACTCGTTTATTTTTCTGTGAAATGGTGTGATAACATCTGTAATAACCCAGTGTATTTCAGTGAGATCCTTTAAAGGGCTATGTACATATTATTCATTATTTAAGGCTCACACAGTGCTTTCTTCACTACAATTCTGTGCAATATGGAACGGAACCATTTTTATTATTTCCATTTTACATAGAAAGGAGTTGATTTTTTTTTCAGATCTGAGAACAGAAGAATATTAAACTAACTGCAAAAGTGAGACCACATTGGGTGACTCCTTCATGAAGTATAAATTAGTCCCTTTGTGAATCAGAAAGGAAGCACCATGATAGGAAAAATAATGACAGGTTGTGCTTCTAGATAACCTTTAATAGTCACAGAGTCCAGGAAACAGATTTGAAGAGGGACCTAGATCCTGAAGTGATAAGGGGAAGATACAGGCAACTAGAAAAAGGGAAATCACATGGATCTGGGAGAGCATAGACAGAGGTAATTGCAACAAAGAAAGGGCTCCAGGGCTCTGAGAGTGAGGCTTCTTAGGCCCTTTAAACACAAGGTGTGTCAGAACATAAGCTATGTTGGTGAAATTCCCCTTGAGGAAGGAATCCTGTGTCTCTCCCTTGAACTTCTTCATGATTAGTCAATTAGCCAGTCAATAAGCCAGCATTTATTAAGCACCTGCTATATACCAGGCACTGTGCAAAATGCTAGGGATACAAAGACAGAAAGAAAATAAAGACAATTCCTGTCCTAAAGGAGCTCACACTCCAGTGGGGGAGACAACAAACAAATATGTACCAACAGACTGTATACAGAATAGGAAATAACAGAGGGAAGATGCTAAGAATTGAGAAAGGATTGCAATAGAAGGTGGGACAGGAGGTGTCTTGTTTGTAAACTGTGTTATTCTGGATAAGTTGCTTCATTTTATTTTTTTAAAAATTTATTTATTTTTAGTTTTCAACATTCATTTCCACAAGATTTTGAGTTCCAAAGTTTCTCCCCATCTCTCCCCTCCCCACTTCTCTTCCCTTATCTCCATCTCTCTATTTTCTTGTAGGGCAAGATAGATTTTATAGCCCATTACATGTATTTCTTATTTCCCAGTTGCATATAAAAACAAGTTTTAACGCTTGTTTTTAAAACTTTGAGTTCCAACTTCTCTCCCTTCCTCCTTCCCCACCCATCCCCACTGAGAAGGCAAACAATTCAATATATATTATACATGTGTAGTTATGCAAAAGATTTCCATAAAAGTCATGTTGTAAAAGACTAACTATATTTCCCTCCATCCTATTCTCCATTTATTCTATTCTCTTTTGACCTTGTCCCTCCCCAAAGTGCTTACTTCTAATCTCCCATTTGCCCTCCCTTCTATCATCCCCACACACCCCACTTATGCCCTTTGGGTCCCCTACTTTCCTGTAGTGTAAGATAGATTTTCATACCAATTGAGTGTGCATGTTATTCCTTCCTTAAGCCAAATGTGATGAGAGTAAGCTTCACTTTTTCCCTCTTACCTTCCCCTTTTCCCCTCCATTGAAAAAGCTTTT
>CM053769.1:699551508-699587211 GCA_028658325.1 Potorous gilbertii | reverse complement strand
GTTTTTTTCCCTTTTCTGGGCATTTTCCCAGCCAGTTACTTGATTTCTAAGAGTCCTCTCTACCCCTGGCCTAAATCCGCCTAGCCAGTGCTTGGGGTCTGGGATTCAAATGCTGCACCCCAGCCTCAGGGGTTTTGGCGGCAGGCTTATCTGCTGGTTCTCAGGTGGGGGCAGGGCCACCTCTCAGGCTCAGTTCCCTCAGGGGGTTTATACAGAGATCCTTTGTAGTGGAGCTGGGGTGGAGCTCCTGCCTGCTCTGGGAGTCTCTGGCTGAGCTGCCTCAGCCTCTGCCGCAGCAGCCGCTTCCCGGGGGTCCGAGTCCAGAGATCCCCCGCTCCCCTCTCATCCCGTCCCTCTCACTGACCTGTGCGTCTGTGGGTGGTGGGACCTTCTCGGCCGCCCGGAGATTCAGGTCCCTGACTCCTGCAGGGTTCTGCTGGCTCCTCTCAGTGCCGCGTGGCCGGGGTGGGGGAGAGGAGCGCTCGGCCGGGCAGGACTCCGCACCCGTGTCCGGGTTACCTTTGCGGTCGGTTCTTCAGGGCTCTCTGCAACGCAAATCTCCTTCACTGTGTTGCTGCGCGGCCTCGACTGCTCCAGAATTTGTCAGGAGTTCTTTTTACAGGAAATCTGTGGGCTTCCAGATGTGTCTGTGTGTTCCCATCTTATTCAGAGATGCCAGATCCAGTGGCAGCTATGCCCTCCCCAACCCACCCCCACTCTCCCAGGAGGCAGGAGGGGAGGGAAGCAGGAAGCTAGAGCCATTTTTAACAGGTCTTTGGCTGGTCTTGGTGGGAGCGGTCTAGAAAGTCCATGGTGTTACTCTGTCATCTTGGCTCTGCTCCCCAGCTTCATCTTTCAATGCATCAAATATCTCTCTAAGATTAGAAATTGCTGGGTGGAAGGATTCTCTCTCTCACTGTCTCTCTGTTTCTCTCTCCCTTCTTCTTCCTCTCTCCCTACCTCCCACCCTCCCTTAGATGAAATGAGAGAGGGATCAATGGAGAGAGAGGAAGAAAGGATGGCACAGAGAAGTTTCCATGTGTGTCAGATAGTGTTAGGGACAAGTGTGACGATGGCATTAGTTAATTCAAATTAATGGGACAAAAGGAGGTACCTGTAAGTCATTGAATAGTTACAAAAAGGAGTTTTACATATCCTTGAGATAGCAAGTATAATCAACAAAGATGCAGGGGCATGGTGTGATGATTCATGGGGTCTGGAGGCAGCCACCAGGTTTTAGGGACCCCAACACCATGTGGATTGGGCTTCCTTTCACTCTATTAAACTAGAAGCCCACATCAACACTACCAGAGACCACCAAAGCTATGTCAAGGGAGGCACAACTTGAGCCTTGTCTTTCCCTCCCCTTCCCCCAAGTATTGACTTTGTTTCCTTTACCTTAACCTATGTTAGTGAGTAGGGAACCATGGTAGATATTGATCCTAATACAGATGATATTGGGGGGAAAACTTTATTTGTTTCCATGTGAATAATTTATATAAATTTATATAAACGCTGAGGAAGAACTGAGGTAGTGGTAGTCATCCAGTGGGTAGCTAAGTGGCACAGTGGATGGAGTCCTAGAGTCAGAAAAACTCATCTTCCTGAATTCAGATCCAGCTTTAGACACATACTAGCTATGTGATTCTGGGCAAGTCACTTGACCTGTTTGCTTCAGCTTTCTCATCTGTCAAATGAATTGGAGAAGGAGGTGGCAAAACACTCCAGCATCTTTGCCAAGAAAACCCCAAATGGGGTCATTTAGAGTCAAACACTCCAGAAAAAATGATTGACCAACAATGAACCAGTGAGCTGGACTCCCAAGTCACCTTATGCGTTTCTGACACTAATTTTCTATGTAGTCTAAGTGTCTGATTTTCTACAGTGGAATAATGATGTTCATACTTTGAAATCTTTCAGACTTTGAAGTCTTTGCCTAAAAGACTTTTATTAGCCCAACAGAGAAAAGGCTTAATTGGAACAAAATGAATATGGGGACAGAAAGCACATCTGATTAGAACACCACTAAGATTTGTGTTAAGTGGAGAGAGTCAACTTATTAATTTATTTCTCACCGCCCAGAAATCAAATTGAACATTTGATGCAAACTGTTTCAATTCATATATTCATTTTCTCATATGATATGATAGTAGAGAAAGCCAAATCCCTGCTCCCAAGGTAGACACCTAGTTCTGATACTTAGAGCAGTATGAGAGAACAGCCTGATTGGGAATTATGGTTGGGGTTGGGGAGAGGAGAAGGTGGAGAGATGGCAATGGTTACTCTAATTAGTTGATAAATTCAGGTCTGCTTACTCTATTACTCTATGACATTTACCACTTGGCTGCTCTCTTAACTGACTGGTATAATTCTTTTTTAGCCTCTGTTTCTCTACCTCGCCCTCCAGTCTGTCCATGAGCCCCTTCAGGTCCCTGAGGAATACCTACAGCTATATGACTTTATCCAAGACCAGAAGAGGCGTCATTACGCTGGAATGGTGACCCTTATGGATGAGGCTGTGGGAAATGTTACACGAGCCCTAAGGAAGTATGGGCTTTGGAATAACACAGTGTTCATTTTCTCCACAGGTAAGTCTATCTGATAGAAAAATCATATTCATCCAGAAGCCAGGATGCAGCGTTCAATAAAGCAAATGAAGACAGAGTGGAACATTTAGAGGTTCCTTATTAAAATAGATTTCAACTGCAATAGTTGAGGCATGATAGCAAAAGATAGAAAGATGTTCCTGAAGTAGGAAACAATTATTTTTTTCCTCTTTCAGATGTCGAAATGCCTTGGCATGTTCTTGGAAGAAAAGGAAGATAATTCTACCTGGCTATACATAAATTAATGATGTTTTTGTATATCCATATTTATGTGCACATGTATATGTTCTTTTAAAAAGTGTACAAAGTACTTTATATACAGGACCTTATCAGAACCTCGTAACAGCCATAAGAGTTATGTGCAGCTACTGTTGTTATCCCTATTTTGGAGGCAGGGAAATGGAGACTCGTTGTGATTTAGTGATCTTCTCATGGTCACACAGGTAATAAGAATCAGAGGAAAAATTTGAACTCAGGTCTACCTGTCTGTCCACTATATCATACCCCCTCCTCTGTGTGAACAGGCACTATTCAGATTTAGCTGTGCAATTAATTAGCACATGGTGAGGCAGCTTCTCATTTCTTTTTCGTAGCCTTTGTGCCTTCTATGTGTGCAGCTTCGATCGATTAAAAAGGAAACATGATACAAAAAGATGGATGTATAAAATGGCAGAGAAAGGGGAGGGAATAAGGTCCTTTTATACTGACTCAGTCTACTTCTCCTACTTATTAGGTGGAGCCAGTATCTATACACTTTGAACTGTGATATGAATAATCATCAGAAACACATTTATTGATGTTTTAATGAGGTTCTTTGTTTCTGACTGGCTGGAATTTAGATATAATCTCAAGTGAACTAGAGGTTGAAATCTTTGTAGTTTGCTGATTTTAGGGACTGTACAGTTCTAATAAAAGCAGGGTCAAAGTCACTTTCTGTACTCTAATGGATGCTTGACTTGGGTGTAGAGAATCCAATCACCCGTGCAGAATAACAAGCTCTCCATGTCTTTGTACAGAAAAGGGGGTATCAACTTAACAGCTATTATTAAGTGCCATGCCCTGTGCTAAACACTGGAGATACAAAGAAAGGGAAAAGAAAAATAAAAAACCAGTCTCTACAAGGAGCTCACAGTCTAATGGGGAACATGCCATGTAAACAACTATGTACAAATAAGATATATCCAGGCAAATTGAAGGTAATCCACACAGGGAAGCCACTAGTAACAGGGGCAGGGCGGGAAAGACTTTGTCCAGAAGCTGGGATTTGAACTGAAACTTGAAGGAGTTTAGGGAAGCTAGGAGACTAAGATGAGGAGAGAGAGAATGCCAGGCACGAGGGGCAGACAGCCAGTGATGCTGCATGGTAGAGTACATGCCAGCTATAAGCCTGGAAAGGCAGAGGAGGACCAGGTTAAGAAGGGCTTTGAAAGCCAAATAACGCATTTGGTATTTGACCCTACATATAATAGGGAACCAGTGGAGTTTATTGAATGAGAGATGATATGGTCAGACCTGCGTTTCAGGAAGATTGCTTTAGTCGGGGAGTGGAGGGTAGACTAGATTGAGAGAGACTTGAGGCAGGGACACCAAGCAGAAAACTATTGCCTTGGTTCAGTTGTGTAGTGATGACAGCTGGTCCAAGTGGCAGGGGCTGGCAGTGCGAGAAGTGAATGGGGGATTATATGAGATATGGTACCAAGGTAGAAATGACAAGACTTGGCACCTGGATGTAGTGGGCAGGAGTGAAGAGTAAATGAGGACACGTAGAGTGAGCCTGTATGACTGGCAGGATAGTGGCGCCATCTGAAGTCACAGGAAAGTTAGGAAGCGGGGAGGATTTGGGGAGAACTATCATGGGAGCTGACGAGATGAAGTGAAATAATATGGAGGGAGAAGAGAGTCCAAGACAGGGCCTTGGGGGACACAAGTGGTTCATGGCCAGAGAGGGTATTAGAGCATAGGCAAACATTGATTTAATTATTGGTATTCAAAAGTTGGTATTCACCATGACAGGAAGGTCATGCAGTGGATAGAGTACTGGACCTAGAGTCAAGAAGACTCACCTTTGTGAGTTCAAATCTGCCCTCACATACTTCCTAGCTGTGTGACCCTGGCAAGTTACTTAACCCTGATTCTTTAGTTTCTTCATCTGTCAAGTGAGCTAGAGAAGGAAATGGCAAACTGCTCTTTGCCAAAAAAACCCAAATGAGAATCAGACATGATTGAACACACAACACACACGCAAAAATTCTGATATTCATCCCTATCCCAATGAGACAGGTTCCGACCCTCTGTAAATCACAGAGGGCTAACGCGCAATCCATAGGCCACTAGGGCTTATGTCAGGAATTCTCACTGGAAGGCTTGAGCCAGGAATGTTGAGAAGGCAGTAAAAGGGGGTGTTTGAAAAGTTTCTGGAACATTATAAGATAATGATCCTGATCTTTATAAAATGAGCATGTATTTTTAATAGCAATTTCCCAAAATAATCAGTTTCACTTGCACTTAGATAAGAGGCTGTCAGGAGAAGCTAAGACTGCAGTTCTTTCTAGGGTGAGTTTTACTGTGTTCATTGACAATTTAAGTCTCCTGGGGTGGAATTATTAATGTGATTGAAATCCAAGGTGATTAGAAGTGCTCGATTTGGCAAATTACAGGACAAGAGATTCATTTTTTCTGGTCCTCTTAGTCTGTTTCAGGAAGATTTTCTTTACAACCATAGAAACACTGTTTACGTTGGAGACTCAGCTTCCTAACAAGCAAATGTTGAAACCATTATGTACAGAAAACCGTTAAATACATTCTGCTTTGTGTCATGCTCACATTTTGTGGAAGGAAGAGGCAGAAGCAGTGGAGGGCAGGTGTGTTTGTAGGGAATATTTTGGGAGACTTTGTATGTTGTTGTTCCATTTTTTTCCCCATTGATTCCCTGGCCCTCTGGCTTCTTTCCCCTCTACCCATTGGGGGCCTGGCCAATCATGATGTCATGAGAAAGGGATACTTAATGAGGATTTGGGCATCCAGAAATAAGTTGGATTTAAAGCCCAATCTCTTGCCTGCAAATGGGGAATTCCTAAAGTTCTCATTTCAGTTGGGGGAGGTCTCTTTGAACAGTGTGTGTGTGGGGGGGCGGCCCAGGGAAGGAGTGAGATTAGACCTATGATTTCATGCGTGGAATGAATTCCCAGGAAGAAAACTCCCTCTACCAACAATACCTATGGTACTGAAAAATTCACATGATTTCTCCAGGGTTGTACAGCCAATAGTATGTGTTAGAGGCAGGACTTGAATTCACACGTTCCTGGGTCTGAGGCTGGATCTCTGCACTCCTTGACATGCTGCCTGATCATGTTCAGGAAATAGATTGTGGGCACAAGGGAGCACAGGAAAATGCTCAACTTGGCTATCTTGCTTCTACCTCTGCATTACAAACCAACGAGCCTGAGAAATATCCCTCTGACAGACAAATGACAGTGAGCAGATTCAGCCACTATTGCTTGTGGTTAGAGACCCGTCAGTACAAATATAATATACTGGTGTTAGCGGAGATGGCGCTCAGAATTTGCCTCCTGTAGGACATGATTTGGGTTCCAGGACCATCTCTGCTACTAAACAAGCTGGTTGTGTGACCTTGGGCCTATTATTCTTTCCTCTTCTATAAAATGGAGGGACAGAGGGAAAGGAGATAATTTTTTTAAAAAAGGTTTTGTTGGTACATTTTCTTTTCCTTTTTACATAGAATTCAGCTCTAAATATATATCTACCCATCCCATATCTGCATTGTAGCACAGAGTAAAGGTTAAGAAAAAAACACCAGTACATTAGCTATGTCTGGTGATGTGCACACTATTCTGTCCCCGTAGACCCTCTCAGAGGAGGCAGATATAGTTCAGTATCTGCTGTTGTTGCAGACCGGTTATTGCATTTGCCCATAATGTTATTTCTTTTTCTACAGTATCCTTCTGGCTATGCTATTTCATTATGTATCGGTTCATTTCAGTCTTCCTCTATTTTTTAAAATTCCTTATACTTGTCCCTTCTTATTTAGTGTACCATTGTAATCATATATTGTACATTTATCTCATACATGCGTGAGTAATGTACATGCATGTGTGTACTTGTCTCCCATGATAGATCATACGCTCCTCATGGGTAGAGATTATCGTATTTGTCTCCCTGCCTCTAGCATAGTACAGTGCCCAGCTCAAAGCAGGTGCTTAATGAATACTTGCTGATTGATCGAGTCCTCAGTCAGTGGATGTTCATTTGGTTTCTAGTTTTTTGCCTGGAGAAGTGTTTTCATGCTTGTACATAATTATTTGCATGTTGTCTCTCCTATTGGACTGTGAGAAGGGACCATTTTGACCTTCTTCATACCCCTAGCTCCTGGCACAGTAGCTGGCCCATAGCAGAGGCTTGATAGATACCTACTGACTGGACTGTGAATTTTCACTCAGTCAATAAGCTTATTTAAATTTATTATGTGGTCATATAGTGCCAGACACTGTGCTAATATCTGTAGATAGAAAAAAAGGCAAAAAGTAGTCTCTGTCCTCAAGAAGTTCATCATCTAGTCAGGGAGACAACATGCAAGCAATTGTGATCAATGTATATGTAGGATTAACATGGTGACTTGTTTATACTGCTCCATTGAGATTATCTTCTCAGTTCCTTTGTGACTATTTTTATTTTTATTTATTCTTCATTCATTCATTCATTTTATTATTCATTATTTTTATTTATTTATTTTATTTAATATTTTTCTCAACTACATGTAAATAAAAAATTTTAATATTCATCTTTAAAATTTCAAGTTCCAAATTCTCTCCCTCTCTCCCCATCTCCTTCTCTACAAGTCAAACAATTTGATATAGATCATACATGTGCAGTCATGTAAAACATTTCCATATTAGCCATCTTGCAAGAGAAAATGCAGAACCCAGAACCCCCACCAAAACAATAAAGTTTAAAAAGTATGCCTCATTCTGCATTCAGACTCCATTGGTTCTTTCTCTGGAGTTGAATAGCATTTTTCATCATAAGTCTTTCAGAATTTTCCTGGAGCTTTGTATTGTATTGCTGGGAATAGTGAAGTCCTCCAAGGTTGTATATATTGTAGATCATTGTATAATGTTGCTGTTACTGGATACAGTGTTCTCCTGGTTTTGCTCACTTGACTTTGTATCAGTTCATGTAAATCTTCCCAGGTTTTTCTGAAACTATCCTGATTGGTTTTTTTTTTTTAATAGCTCAATAGTATTCCATCCACCCTCACAACTTATTCATCTGTTTCCCAAATGATGGGCTTCCCCTCAATTTCCAGTTCTTTGCAACCACAAAAAGAGTTGCTATAAATGTTTTTGTATATATGTGTCATTTTCCTGTTCTTTGATCTCTTTGGGATATAGATCTAGTAATGGTATTGCTGGGTCAAAGGGTGTGCACAGCTTTATAGCCCTTTGGGTATAGTTCTAAATTGCTCTCCAGAATGGTTGAATCAGTTCATAACTCCGCCAACAATGCATTAATGTCTACCTACCATTTTTAAGGTGGCTGACCAAGGTTATATTATAGTCCTGGCCACACTTTTGCATATAACACAACACCAGTGACTGTCTTAACAAACCTGTTATATTAATAATTACAGACCTTTTCACATTTGTTAATTGAGCTCCTTACAAAATTGTGTCTGTGGTGCCATAAAGAGTAAATTATATGAACATTTAGAGTTAGCCTGGTGAAGTACATAGAAGCCCAGCTTCAGGTAAGAAGACCGTTCAGATTCTACCTTCTTATGTTTCTTGGCAGTATGACCTTGGTCAGACTAGTTATTAGTTCAGTATCCCACGTAACTTTTTAAGACAGGAAGTTACAGAGTTCTTGCATTGGTAGAGGTTGTTTCCTTTCGTCCAGACAAAAAAAATGTAAATCATTCCGTGTTGCCCTCTCTTTCCACCCCTAATCCCTCCCTCCATTAGAGTTTCATCTAAACCTGGCATTTAGCATATGAAACGCCTAAGTTTTAGAAGGTACTTAAGGTAATTTGCAGATGGAGTTCAAGACCCTTTTAAAACATTTTAGAGACTCTATGCCAAGAGTGAAGCAATCTGACCATTAGAAAAATCAGTGTTGTTCCTATCTGTTCTGGCTTTTTGTGTGGATAAATGAGTTTCTTTTTTATATCAGTAAATGGAGCCTCTTAAGTCAGTCTTGGAGTGTGGCCCATTTCTTGTTTGTTGTTTAGTCATTTTTGCTCATTTCTGACTCTTAGTGACCCCGCTGGGCTTTCCTTGGCAGAGATATTGCAGTGGTTTGCCATTTCCTTCTTCAGCTCATTTGACAGACGAGAAAACAGAGGTAAACAGGGTTAAGTGACTTGCTCAGGGTCACGCAGCTAATGTTGGAGATCACATTTGAACTCAGGTCTTCTTGACCCCAGGCTGGCACTCTCAATACTGTGATGCCTAGCTGTCCCTTGAATCCACAGTTTCTCCCTTTGCAAACATAACAGCTTGTCATAAATATAAAGGTTGGCTTACGGTTGTAACATAATTTATAGCATTTGGTGGCTCAGGGAGTAGAAATCAGAGTTCAGTTGTTGCCTGGCTGTGTGACTCCAGTCTAACCCCTTGATCACTGTGCCTTAGTTTCCCCATAATATTAACCTCCCAGGGTTGTTCTGAGAATATAGTGTTTTTCTTGTGTTTCTTCCACAAACACAGAATATGTTTCTTTCAGTGTTCCGAGGAGAAAGTGCTTTGAAAACCTTAAAGGGTAACAAATACTAGTTATTATTTTTAAAAAATCCATCCATCTCGTTCTAGTCTGTGCCATTCTTTGAGAACATAGTAGCTTACACGTAGATTCGGAAATCCTTAGCTCCTGCAATCCCCGACCCTGTATCAAAAGTGACCTCCTTGAGCCTGATAGTTAATTGTATGAGCTGAGGTAGGCTACTCAAAGGGCAGCCAGGTGAAGTGAAGAGGAGGCAGAGCCCTGAGGTAGGAAGACTCATTTTCCTTAATTCAAATCCAGCTTCAGAATGTCCTGGCTGTGTGACCCTGGATAAGTCACTTCACTCTGTTTGCCTCAGTTGCCTCATCTATAAAATGAGTTGGAGAAGGAAGTGGCAAACCCCTCTAGTATCTCTGCCAAGAAAACCTCAAAGAGTCGGGTCTCTTTGTGCCCAACAGAAACGACTGAACAGCAGCGTTGTTTTGTGAAGATCACACTCTCAGTCAGACATTTTTATCACCAGTTGTTTTTCAAACTCTTCCCGTTTCTCCTTCTCCTACTTCCCCCCTTCCCCCTTACAGACCTCCTTGTCCAGCCCACCTGTTATCTAGATGAGGAGCCTGAAGTTTTAGGGGACATTATCACATAATGAGATTGTGGTAGAGCTGACAGCAGTACCTCACTGTAACTAGGGATGGGCAGTGGCACTCTCTGCTCCCAAGTGGGCAATTGAGAGGGGGTGCAGTTTCCACCTATTTTCCCTTACCCAGAAGAGAAGCCATGGAGCTTTCCTCCTTTGGAAGGGCCTCTTCCCAGAAGACTCGTTTTCCGCTCAGCTTCATGGTCTGACTGTCTACCAATGTGCTTTTTCCCCTGCCCAGCTCCAGACCAGGCAGAAATAGTGACCTCACTTTGAGCAGGAGAGAAACCTCATGGTATCTCAGAGTGGGCTTCCTTTATACTGTTCCCTCGTTCTCCACCTTCCTCTCTCAGTTTCTCTCCTTTCCCTCAGTGAACGTTTTGCTCATCAAAACTCGCACCCAGATCTCCCGACACCTAGCCCAGAGCTCTCCTTTATGCTTCTTTATGTCAGGGAAGTTTGAGACTGGAACCCTCACCATTAACTCCCATAAGGACAACTTGTTTTTATGCCCTAATTCCAGACACCTGGGATGTGGGTGATTCATTTAGGAAAGTGCCCTCTATTATACAGTTACAAGGTACAGATGCCTTCTCTGAACAGATCTGTGGACTGGAGAGAGGACTCACCTTGTACTCATAGGACTGGGATCCAGATCCTGCCTCTTCTGCTGGTGTCTGACTTTGGGCGAGTCATTTAAACTCTCAAGGACTTAGTTTTCTCATCGCTAAGAAATGTTAAGTTCTTTCCAGCTCTGAAACCTATGAATCTCCCTGTTATCTGGGAACATCTCCTCACCTCTGTCACACAGTTACCCTGCACTAAGGAGGGAGATGTTTGCTTGGGAGAAGCTCTTTGGTGCTGGCTCAGATGACTGGCGAGGAGTCAGCAGCCTGCACTTGGAGTGCGGGGTCTGCCAGTTGTCAGCAAATCATTTAACTTACGTAAGCTTCAGTTTCCTCATCTGTAAAATGGGGGATAATACCTCCCGTGTGCATGCACCTTCCCAGTTGTTTTGAGGCTCTAATGAAATGATGCATCAAAGAACCTTCTGGCAACTCTAAAGCCCAAGGACATAGAGGATGCTTTAGGTATATAGTAGAATAGAAGACACAGTATGATAAAATAAGCAATATACTATAACAGTGTAATATGACATAATATGATACATGATGTAATGTAATAAACATAATGGCTCGTGTTTGTATTGCACACTAAGGTTGCATGCCTTGATGTGTATGTGTATCCCATTTGATTTTCACAACAGCCTTAAGCAAACTGAGACTGAAAAAAGTTAAATGGCCCAGAATCATTTAGCTGGTGTGTGAGACAGGATTCGAACTCAGATCTTTCTGACTCCAAGTTTATCCACCATGATATCTAGATAGCACCTGTGTTAGAACCCTCCTCTGATGTTTTCCTAAGGCATGGAAGTGCCATCCTCGGATTCTGAAACATTGTGCCAGCATAACACAAGTCTTGGCAGGTCTTACTGAGATGGCAACAAATCTCGTTAATATGGACAAATGCCCATTAGTATTAGCCTAGATGACTTCAGAGGTAACGTATTTGTAACAGCAAGAACTCCAGCATACACAGGAGGACCTGTACAGGTTCTTAGATCTGCTTTTCTGAAAGGAAATAGCTTTTGAGGGGTCAACAATTACTTTGATCAAACACATATGCCAACAGAGAAAATACGAGCAGAGAATAAAGACTGACAGGGCTTCCAGCTGTCTGACCATAAATAATACATATATCACATACCAACAGACAGATCCATCTGTCTGACTATACATACATACACAGAGAGAAAGCACCAACATCTGGGTTTCCAAACCTGGGGGGCTTCTCAGTGGCTACTCAGAGTCTCTTCTGACCAAACAAACACTCCAATGAGTAAGCTCCAAAGTAAAACCTCACCTTGGAGTATATGACATGACCCTCGGACCTAGTGCCTCAACAGAAATTAACCAGTGGTATTGAGATCTATTAATGGATGGGGAGGATCTTTAACTCTCCCCCCTCCCCACCATTAACATTACAATACTAAGATGGTGGGTCACCGAATAATAACTATTTGGGACCAGAGAAGGCTTCGAAAAATTGGTTCAGTGGAAAGTGATGCCGTGTTTGGAATCAGAAGACCCAGGTCTACTGCTTACTGCTACCACTACTACCATTCCTTCTTCCCCTTCCCCTCCTCCTCCTCCTCCTCCTTCCCCTCCTCCTCCTCCTTCCCCTTCCCCTCCTTCTCCTTCTCCTCCTTCTCCTCCTAGCTAACATTTGTGTAGTACTTTAAGATTTACAAAGCATGTCACATGTCTTATCTAGCCTGATCCTCACAGCTTCCCTGGGAGGTGGGCACTACCTCGGTGACTTTGGACAAGTTCCTTCCCTCACTAGTGGGCCTCTATTTCCTCATCTGCATAATGAGAGAGGTGAACTAAATGAGTGGTATATGAAATGGACACTGGCTTTGGAATCCAGGGACCTGAGTGCAAATGCTACCCCTTTCAAAGGCCCTCAGCTTCCCTAGGCCTCTTACTAGTCATCTTTAATTGAGGGGATTGGACTAAACGATCTCTGACACCCTTCCAGCTCTAAACCTTTGCTCCCAGGATCTTATGAAGACTGTGGTTACAATGTCTGAGGGTGGAGAGAGTGTTATAAAGGCTTAAGCCATGGCTAGACCTTTTGAAATGCATAAGCAATGTGTTAAATAGGCATTTATGGGCTGGCCTGTAATCCTAAATGTATAACTTTTGTTTCTGAGGGGAAAGTGCATTCTGAATTCCAAACAACCAATTTAGAACCTTTTGGAATACACGCATCTTGTAAGCCAAGTGCTGCCTCTGAGTGCCATCATCGCTCTAAGTGGTATCTTTTCTACAAATATTTCAAAATGTATTTTAATAATATATTTAAAAAACTGAGTCCAAACTCCCCTGGAGGGGATGCATGAAATTGCTAGGCAGAGTTCAACACAAACTCTTTTAGAGCATTAATGAGGAAGGCTTGCCACACAACCCAACTCATCCCTCTCCCACCCTCTGCCTGCTTTGAAAATTCTACTATTTCTAGCATACTAACAGCAAATGAAAATACTTTTTACTTGTCCATCCACATTAGGAAAAACAACCACAACAATAATATTAATATCAGGCGCAGTGCATTTCTTTACAAATATTATCTATTTTATCCTCACTGTACCCACAAAGGTAGGTGTTAGTGCTTTCACCGTTTTTCACATGAGGAAATTGAGGCAGGCAGAGATTAAGTGACTTGTCCAGGGTCACACACAAGTATCTAAGGCTGAATTTGAACTCAGATATTCCTGGTTTCAAATCCAAGGCTCTATCAATTGCCCCTTTGGATGACTTGTGATACTGGATTGACCTGGGGTTGTTAGGAAGACCTTGGTTCAAGCCCCATCTCTGCCATTGGCTCTCTGACCTTGAGTACATCATTTAACCTCCCAATGGCCACTCCCACGCCCTTCACCCTGGGCACTTCTCTAAGACTGAATGCTTTGGGAGAGGGAGTTTCCTTATGAGGGATATGAAAGGGTCCTGACCTTACTATACCTTACTTCATAGCAACCCTTAGAGGCAGGTAGAATGACTACAAATAGGAGTATCCTTATTTTACAGATGAAGAAACTGAGGCAGATATGTTAAGTGATTTGCCAACATTCACACGGCAAGCATGTTGTAGAACTAGGTTTTAAACCCAGATCAGTGACTCCTCAGTCCGTGTTCTTTTCTACCAAATGATGAGGAACCCAAGGTTCTGATTGTTGCTCCATCATTTTCAGTTGTGTCCAGCATTTCCTGACCTCATTTGGGATTTTGTTGGCAAAGATACTAGAGTGCTTTGCCATTTCCTTCTCCAGGTCATTGTACAGATGAAGGGACTGAGGCAAACAGAGTTAAATGACTTGCTCAGGTCATGCCGCTACTAAGGGTCTGAGGGTGAATTTGAAATCAGATCTTCTCCATGCTAGGCCCTACATTCTATCCACAGCTCCACCAGCTGCTCTAAGGTTCTGATTATCATTAGCATATCACAATTTAAATGAACACAGCTCTGGGTTGGTCTTCTGATTGATTTCCAAAAGATCCCAAGAAAGATTTGAAGTTGGACTTTATTTAGTGACCTAACCATGATACAGTCACAGTCAGGTTTCAGGGTTCACCAGCCAGTCAGATTAGTAGAGTTTTTTTTTGTCCTTTGTTATATACCCTTTGTATTGCCCTGGGTTTGTCTTGTTTTTCTTTTTTTAATTTTTCCAGATTTTTTTTTTTACTGTTTCCTTTTTGGTAAACTGATGACTGTTGGCTTTCGTTTTCATTTCCTCATTTCACTTGATGGACAACCTAACGACTTTGCCTTGTCATGGCATTGCAGAAGCGCTGATTCAGTCTGTGTTTTACCTCTGATTTGGTCAGTAGTTCCCCCAAATACTCCGGAGAAGCTAAACGTCAGGCATCTCAAATTCCATAAAGTTATTGGCCTTGGAACAGAACTTTGGGATGAGTTAGTTCAGGGGTTCTTAACCTGGGATCCATGGACCTGTTGGATAGATTTTAGAAGTGAACTTGGACAGGAGGAAATATATGCATTTATATTTCTATATCTCTTTATTTTCATTAGCCTTTAACTGAAATTTAGCATTTGCTGCAGTTGTGGATGTAGTAACAAACATGATTCTGAGAAGGGACTTACGGATATCACCAGACTACCCGAGGGGTCTGTGTCACAAGGAAGGTAAAGGACCCTAATCTAGTCTAGCCACGGCACTTTGCAGATGAGAAAACTGAAGGCGAGAGAAGTGATTATTACTTGGAAGTAAATACTGTGTATATACAAGTATATACAGGAGTGAAAGGTAACAGGAGCCATTATGGCTGATCATGATATAGCAATTTACATTTATTTTCTCAGCTAATTCTTACAAGAAGGTAGTATTCTTTTCCCCATTTTACAGATGAATAAACTGAGGCTCAGCCCTGTGAAGTGTCTTGGCTAGAGTCACATAGTTTATAGTATCAGAGGTGACATCTGAATCCAGGTTGACATCTACTCTAGGGTTTGTCTCTCTATGCCGTACTTATCATTGCTGGGATGACAACTGAGAGTATCCTTCTCCAAATCAAGAGTTCTTCTCACCACATCATTCTACTGCTTCTTTTGCTGGGATGTTCTTCTCATTAAGTATTTAAATTAAGTAAATATTCGTGGCACTGGTGAAAAATATTTCATTTGTGAATAGAATTCTATATGCCTACCAAAAGGATGAGAGATTTGTGATAGAGGACCTGGTTCTACTACCACCACCACCTACTACTACTACTACTACTCCTACTTCTACTAGTAGTAGTAGCTAACATTTATCTAGTGCTTTTAAGGTTTACAAAGTGTTTTCCATGTGTTATCTCACTTGACCCTCACAACCACTCTGGAAGGTTTTCTTTACTTTCTTTCTTCCCCCTCTCTCCAAAAATCTATATGGATAAATACATTACAATGATCACAGGGTTCCCATAGAACGTTTCTGAGTGGACGTGTCTGTTGGTCTCCTCCCACCCACATGGCACACTGGATAAGTCTCAACACAGTCTTTAAGCAAACTTTCTTAAACCAGGTAATCATACATGTTTGTTTGTTCCTTGGAGAAAAGCAATTGTCTGTAGACATATTATTTTTGAATGATAAAGACAATTAAATATTTTTTTAAAAAAGTAGGTTTTTGTGAGTGACAGTACAGACACGAATAACTTTGAGTTAATATATGTTACTAAAAGGATTATAATTCAGTGCCAGTAAGACTTAAGGAATGGATGATGCTTTTCCTTTCCTTGGGAATTTACAGGTGTCAGTTTTCTACCACAAAAACTCCATATTCTCGCTTTCCTCCTTCCCCCTCCCGCTGTGTGAGTTGGGATGAGACACTGACCTTTCCTTTAAGTTTCATGTGTCTCATCTATAAAATGGGAAGGGGGTGGTGGTGGGATCAAACTAGATTATCTGAGGTTCCTTTCTTCCCTACTATTGCATGATACTATGATTATTTGTTTAATACTTACTGTGTGATTCATTGAGCTGTTGGGTGGCAAATCACATCTCACAACTGATCCCAAAGTTCTTCAGAGAGATCTTGAGAGTGTCCTTGCATTGTTTCTTCTGACCTCCATGTGAGAACTTGGCTTATGTGAGTTTTCAATAAAAAAGCCTTTAGGGCAAATGTATATTTGATGTTTGAATAACATGGCCAGTCCATTGGAGTTGTGCCCTCTGCAGTAAATAGAACTTGAATGCTTGACAGGTCACCTTGAAAAAGGGCATAACTGTCTGGTACCTTATCTTGCCAGGTGATCTTCAGTCTTTCTAAGATGATTCAGATGAAAGTGATTCAGTCTCCTGTCATGGCAAAGCTAGACTGCCTAGGCTTCACAAGCATGTAGTATATACATATATAATAGTAGAAGATGAAACACAGAGTTCAGGAACAGCAAAAAGTAATGAACATGGATAAATTCTTTGAGGGAGAGAATGTGGCAAATAAAGACCAGAAGGTGCTTTGGAGACGACTCACAGTTAGTAGACAAGAAGAGAGAGAAAAACTGGGAAAAGACACAAGCAGCTGGAATGAGTGGTAGAAGAGAGCTAGGATAATATAGTATAAAATATTGTATCCAAAGTACCTGAACTCTGCAGCTCCTAGTGCCTCCCCAACCCTGAAATATCGTACTGACGTGTATGTGCACTGTCTCTTCTAATGGAGTAGAAGCTCCTTGAGAGAAAGGAAGCACTGTTCTATTGTTGTATTTGTATCTCCAGCATCTAGCATCGTGGTTCTTGTTAAGTCATTCAGTCGTGTCTAGCTCTTTGTGACCCCATTTGGGGTTTTCTTGACAAAGATACTGGAGTGGTTTGCCATTTCCTTCTCCAGGAAACAGGATTAAGTGACTTACCCAGGATCCCACAGTTAATAAGCATCTGAGACTGAATCTGAACTCAGGAAGATGAATCTTCCTTACTCCAGGCCTGGCACGTTATCCAATTTGCCTTCCAGATGATTGATGGATTGTCAAATTAAGTTGGTTAAAAAATGACTTAGTCTAGTATCTGAGCTATCAGGCCAATTCTCTTTCCAGGATAAAAACCCTCTTCTAATGTGGTCCCCAGTAACCCCAGGCAAGGTGAGATGATGAAATCAAGTGAGGGGTTGCAGATGATTAGTGCAGACTCATTCCCACTTTTCGGGGAGACAGTTTAAAACATGTGAGTTGATTGTGAGTAGTGTTATCTTCATATGGGAAATTTGGCGTCCTTCTTACCAACGTTTCCATCAAGTGAGGCCAACTGATAAAATTTGATTGACATTGGACTACACATTGCCAGGTGGTTCAGAGATGCTCTAAGAAGTAAATGGTTTTTTTCCCCAGGCATATGGAAACACTACTAGACTCTCTCAGTTGAGATTGCTCTGTTTCATTTTTTAAATTACAAATATGTGATACATATTTAGGTAATCTCCGTGTTCCAGGTACAGTATCAAAAATGCTTTCTTCATGACTTTTGGCACGTAGCTTCCCCTTTGGGAGAATGCATCAACTTGATTTCCAGCCAAATGCAAAACTTCTGTTTGATTCCCAGGGGAGATGTTTTATGACTCAGGCATCATTGGGGCATAGCCAGTCAGCTTTCAGTTATCCCCGAGAATGGGATCGGGCAAGGCACAGGCCAGCAAGCTCCGTAGGTAATGCAAAACTCTCATTTTTGTCTTGAGAGGCCCAAAGCTTTTATTTTAGTTGCCAAGAGGCAGCAAAATGAACTAATGATAATTTTATCTTCTTTCCTTTCTCTGAGCTTCTGATAGAAGTGTTAGGGCAGTGAAATGACCAGGGATAGGAAAGGAGGGGGTGTGGGGGAAATATAGGGAAGGGAGAGGGAAGCACAAAAGCTGCTCATTTCTGTGAATAGAGAGTGGAGCATATTTTTGACAGTATACACTTTGTCCCTGAGTTTCTATTAATGTCTTTCACTGTTATTATGGACAGAAGATGTCCAGCGTGGACTCTGGTTTCAAGTAGGGCACCAACGTTCTTACTTGAAAAGAAAGGCATGTTATATTGTTCAGACCCAATTCACCAGGATTACAAAATTGAAATACTCAATTGGTTTTCCTTTAGGAAATTTTTGAGGGAGGGAGACTGAGACACAGAGAGAGAGAGAGAGAAAGACAGAGAGAGACACAGAGAGAGAGACACAGAGAGAGAGAGACAGAGAGAGAGACAGAGAGAGACAAAGAGAGAGAGAGATTGAGAGAGAGAGAGATTGAGAGAGACAGAGAGAGAGACAGAAAGAGAGAAAAAGAGAGAGATTGAGAGAGAGAGAGATTGAGAGAGACAGAGAGAGAGAAAGAGAGAGAGAGATTGAGAGAGACAGAGACAGAGAGAGAGACAGAGAGAGACAAAGAGAGAGAGAGATTGAGAGACAGAGAGAGAGAGAGAGACAGAGAGAGAGAGGCAAGCCAGTCTCTAGCCACTAAAGAATCCAAGACTTGGTTCTTAGTTGGGCCTCCATTGAAATCATTGGTAATTCTGCCATTTTGTGTGGAATATATTTGCCACAACAGTTGAGCCAGAAAAGAAGAGAATTTCCAGGGCTTTTTTTTCACCAAAATTTGGTCCTTGTTTCCCATCCGTGGTGGTTTTTACAAAGCAGTGACTGTGGTCCTTCTAATTTTGACTCTCCCCCAGTCAAATTAAGGAAGGACTCTGGACAACTTCTCCCAGGAACATTGTCTATCAGCTCATTCTTCCTGCTTGTAGGGCCTGAGAAAGGCTTGATTAAGTTCAGTGCTTGGAACCTGCTCTCCCTGTGCTTGGCCTGTAAACAGGGCTGTGAGTGCTGCGCTTTCACAAGCATGAAATTCCCTTACCAGACTTAAAAAAAAATAATAAAAATGTAAAAAAAAAAATCACCATTTGTTTGCCCTGCTGACTTTGGCAGTTTCTTCTCGAGTGCCTTCCAAACTTTGTGTACAGAAATTCTGCCTTCTAGGCTTGTTCCTTTCCTGCAGAACAATCTTGACCTCATGGTTTTTAATAAGTAAATATTTCTGAGACTCTTGGCACCACAGGTTTATTCCTTCTAGCTTTTGTTTTGTCCTCAACCACTATGGTCTCCATGGTTTCTTTCTTTGAAAATCCTTTTTTGCAGTATACCTAATTAGTACACCTAATCAACATCTCTTCTTGTACAAATATTCAGAATCCAGCTCCACACACTTTTATTATTGGAGGGTCTTCTTTTGAAAAATATTTAACTCATACCAACAGCTGGACAAGTCAGTGTCATGGATCTTCACATCAGGGACTGTAACAGGGAAAAACATTTTATCAGGTACTTGAATTCTTATGTCAAGGATGTGTAAGCATGGGCTCCAGTTTCAAATAGGGCACCAGTGCTATTATTTGAAAAAAAAAGCCTGTCATATTGTTCAGACCCAAATCACCGGGATTATAAAATTGAAATGCTCATTGGAATATATGTCAAGATCCTACCTAGGGTACTTAATCACTGGGCAAATGATTATGTTCAAGCACTTATTGATTTACACAGCACCTTAACTAGGTACTATCAAGGGATCTAGAAAATTAAACTCTGTCCTCATGGAACTTGTAACTCTGAACCCTGAAAGCCATCTTTATGCTCCATCAGTTAATCAATATATTTGTTAAGCGATTGCTACATGTCGGACCCTGTGCTAAGGGCTGGAAATATAAATATAAGCCAAAAGGGGCAAACTCTGCCCTTAAAGAGCTTATGTTTTACTAGGGACATACAATATGTGAAAGGAAGATAAAAAGAAATGGGGAACACGAAGGGCAGCTAAGTGAAAAAATGAAGCCACAGCTGGCTTAGGCACCCTCCTTAAATAGAAGTTCTTGGAGGAGCCATCCAGTCAGAGGGAGGGGCCCCAGGGGAATAGCGTACTTCCAAGGCAAGAACTGAGGGCTGGAGTGATTGATCTCCCAGAATGATGAGGTTTCTGGAGCATGGCAGAAAAGTCTGGATAGCAACCTGGTGAGAAATGATCCAATGATGCTTTATTCCTAATACCTTCCAATTTAAAACCATAAATCTTTGTCATGACATCATGGGGAAGTGATTAGAGAGATGACCTTGGGTTAAGGAAGACTTAGCAGCTGGGTGAGTCAGTAGGTGCAGTGCTTAGTCCAGGAGTTGGGAAGACCTGAGTTCAAATCTTCCCTCAGATACTTACTGTGTGATCCTGGGCAAATGGCTTAATTAGCTTCTGTTTGCCTCAGTTCCCTCATCTGTAAGATGGAGGTAATGATGGCAGCCACCTATCGGAGTTGTTATAGAGTATTTGGTACAGTGCCTAACCCTGTATATGTAGGTATATAAGTGTTAGATTTTATTACCTCTGTCACAAACGGGCTGTGTGACCTTAAGCCAATGGCCTAATCTCTCCTTCCCCCAGGCACTTGTCTAGGAGTATAAATTAGAGATGAGTCAAGGCCCTGCGTTATCTGAAGGAGTTTGTCTAAAGATTCCCTAGTTTTTCCTAGCTCCTTCCCCCCACTTTTTTTATAGAGTTGATTTGCATAGAGTTATTATAAATTAGAAGCAGCTAGATAGAGTGGTGGGTGGAGTACCTGACCTGGAGTTAGGAAGACTCATCTTTCTGAGTTCAGATCTGACCTCACACACTTAATAGCTGTGTGACTCTGGCCAAGTCACTTAACCCTATTTGCCTCCGTTCTCATCTGTAAAATAATCTGAGAAGGGAATGGAGAACCATTTTAGTATCTTTGCTAAGGGGGCATGAGGGGTCGGACATGACTGAAACAATGACATGACAGCAATTATAAATTAATGGGGCTTATTTCTGAGTAGCTTATGACTGTATTCTGAAGACATTTTAAACAAAGGAGTTCAGTAAATGTCTTGAACAATGATAGCCTTACTGGAATTAGCAGATAGCCTCTGAAGGGATTACGAGTTTGAATAGCAAAGTTATGTTTATTAAAAATAATTACTTATGCTCATTCTTGACTACCTCAAAACTTTAAAGAGCTGCAATTTCATCAGTGTTGTAGGTACTCTCTCTACTAATGGAGAATTCAACCCCTGTGTAAATTTAGTACATGGTCTTCAAGAATTGATCTGACTGAAAAATTCATCCCCCTGGCATCGATCTGGTGATGAGTCTCTCCAAACTTAGCTATGCTGGGCATCAGACAACAAATGTGACCCATCTTTTCTTGAGGCCTATGTTACATATAAGGTAGGGCTTTGTAAAGCTCAGGCTCTGCCTATGTGGTCTTTTAGAAGGCCACGATGAGGCATCAAAGTAGGACTTTGAAGATGCCTAACTTAGTACTACATACAAGCAAATGTTCCATCAAGGATATTGAGGATCTCAGCTTATCTTGAGTAATGAAAAGAATATTGGATTTTGAATCGGAGAACCCGGGTATTGTTGTATTAATGCTGAAAACCTTTGGGAAAGTGACTGATACCTATCAGATGGCAAACAAGGCCGTAAGGGCCATGAGACTATGCCATAAGAGGACTGGTTGAAAGAAGCCAGGATGAGACTCCCCATGGCAGGGACATGATAACTGGGTTGAAATTTTTGGAAGGCCTGTCCTGTGGAAGAGGATTCAGACTTCTTGTCTTTGGCCACCTCTAGCAGAACCTGTAGCACTGGGTACAAGTTATAGAAGAAAATTTAGGCTTTGTATTGGAAAAATCTAAGTGTCATCTCCAAAGCGATGGACATGGTCGCTTGTCGGCTCGGGTGAAGCAAGCATTCTTTCTGAGGGTCTAGATCAGAGGTGAACAAACTTCGCCAAGCTAAGAATGGCTTTTTCATTTTAAAATAAGGCTTTATTGTATTTAAAAATGTAAAAAAACCCCACCCAAACCATTCTTAGCTCAAGGACCATAGAAAACAGGCAACAGGCAGAACCTGAAATTTACTGCTGTCTGGTCTAGATGGCCACTGAAGTCCCTTCCAACATTGAAGTTACAGGATTTTATGTTCTGTAAACAGACCGTGAGATCTCTAAGTCCTATCAAGCTCTAAAGCCCCTCTTCATCTATCCTGTATTGACACAGTTTTGCCAGGGTGTGATGGCTTCAGGTGGTGGTTGCAGAATGAAAAGCTACTTCTCCCAGGCCTCTAAAGAAGTGAGTTTGGTCAGGACTCCCTTATCTGGTTCTAATGCCCTCCAAGCATGTTCCTCATTGCCCACTGTCATGAAGTCTCCCACCTCCCACAGTTTCCTGTTGCCACATTCACTGATTGTTTAACAAGTCATGGATAAGGCTGCAGAGTCCACAATCAGCTTCTTTCTTTCCTCTCCACATAGGGAACCACATCACTTCTGGCATGTAAAGCATCACCAGATTTGACCTAATAACAATAGCTGCTCATATTTCTATCTTACCATAAGTTTCACTCAGTACTTTCTCATAATAACCCTGGTGAAAAGTGGTAGTGTGAGGATTGTTAGGCCACAGTAGTTAGAGCCCTGGACTTGGGACCAGCAAGACCTGAGTTCAAATCCAGCCTTGGATTTGTATGGCCCTAGACAAGTCACTTAGCTTAAACCTCTACCTCAGTTTCCTCTTCTGTAAAATGGGGATATTAATAGCACCCACCTCACAGAGTTGTTGTGAGAATCAGATATCTGAGAGGATAAATGTCACATCCCATGCCACACAGCCAGTAAGTGCCCAAGATGAGATTCAAATTCAGGTCTCTGACTAAGGTGCAGTAATGCCTCTCTTAGGATCAGTGAGGGACTCAGCTCTTTATCATATATATAGTGACTTTGTTTTTATCATAGTAAATTTGGTGAGATAATGAAAATGCCCCTAAGGCTAATGAATTAGATTTTACAGAATTTCACAAAATTTTCAGAAACATTAAAAACAAATTAGAAGTCTTTTCTTTACTCAAAGACTATAATTAAGGATACAGTTAATGATACCACTATTAACTAATATCCACTGTTAGCAGATACTGGAGAATGAAAATAATCTTCTGAAAGCTTGTCTTATTGTATTTACTATTACTTTTAAAAATAATATTTTAAGGTTTCCCCCCCAATTATATGTCTAAATCATTTTTAACATTTTTAAACCAAGTTTTGAGTTCCAAATTCTATCCTCTCCCTCTTTTCTCTCCTCCCCGAGATAGTAAGCAATCCAATATAGGTTATATATGTGCAGTCAGGTAAAATATTTTTATATTAGTCCTTTTGTACAAGAAGACAATAAAAAAAGAAAGAAGAAAAGAGAGGAAGGAAGGAGGAAGAAAAAAAGAGAAGAGAGAAGGAAAGCCAGATGATGTGCCTCAGTTTGCATTCAGACAGCGTCAGTTCTTTCTCTGGAGGTGTGTCATGTGTTTCATCATGAGTCCTTTGAGATTGTCCTAAATCACTGTTTTGCTGAGAATAGCTAAGGCAGTCACAGTTCTTTGTTATTCTTGCTTTTTAAGGTCACTTAGAAAAGTTTGCTGAACGGTGAAGGCCGTTATCTAATGTTGTACAGTGTTTAGCACACTGAGGACTCTAAACTACTTTGACTTACGTCTCACCTCTGATAGTAACTGTATTATGTGGGAAAAATCATTGAATCTCCCCGGCCTCAGTTTCCTTTTCTCTCCAGTGAGAAGGGTGGATTATAGGGTCGCTGAGGTCCCTTCTTGCTCTAGGTCTGTGATCTTCTTTGAATCTCATCATAGCCCTGCAAAAGGATGTAGGTTTTTTGAGATGGGGAGAATGAGATGCAGGCTTTTCATGGAGTACTGGAAAGATCTGGCTCTGATAGCTGTGTGAAAATCACTGTTATCTCCCTGGACCTTCACTAAAATGCAAGAATTGGACTAAGTGATCCTTGATGACCCTTCTAGGTGTTCAGTGGATGGAGTGCCAGACCTGGAGTCAGGAAGACCTGAGTGCCAATGCAGCCTTGGACACATACTAGCAGTGCCTGGCACATAAGAAGAGCCATGTAAATGTTAACATATTACCATCATACTCTAAATCTGTGATCTTATGAGTTGTCTAACAGCTACTCAGTGATAGGGCAGGGCCGTGAACCCATACCTCCTGATTCCCAGTCCAGAGCTTTTTTCCTTTTGAAAATTTATTGATGCCATATATTTTTTTATACAGTTATTTCCTAATATATTTTCCCTTATTGAAGCAGTTAGGTGGCATCATGGATAGAGGATTAGCCCTAGATTCAGGAAGACCTGAATTCAAATGGGACCTCAGACACAGAGTAGCTGTATGACCCTGGGCAGGTCACTTAACCTCTGCCTGCCTCAGTTTCCTCATTCCTGTAGAATGGGAACAGTAATGTCACCACCACCACCCTGCCCTCCTGCCTGCCCCAGGATTATTGGGAGATAAGGTGATATTTCTAAAGTGCTTAGCCCAGTGCCTGGCACGTAGCAGGACAATAAATGCTTACTCCTGTCCCTCCCAGTTGAATCTTCTTTTTTTTGTAGGAGAGAAAATTGTTTGAACAAATTCAATCAATAAAAAACCCCATCTAGCAATATGTGAAACATTTTGTACCCATAGTCCCCCCATCTTTTTATTGAGAGAAGGGATCATCATAGATCACTCAAGTTAACCTGGGTTATTTTTATTGAGGCCTCTCGGTTTTACAATATTTTTGTTGCCAAAATCTGTTTCCTCCCCCTCTCATTTACTTTGGGGTATTATGCCTAGTGGGAGATCTTTCGGTATAAGAGTGTGGACATTTTAGTCATTGTTTAAAGAAGAATTCTAAATTGTTTTCCAGAATGGTTGGGCCAATTCAAAGGTCTACCACCACAGCATGGTTTAAAACAGCATTTTAGCATTGTTTTCATTTATATTATTGTGGTAATTGTAATGTTCTGGTGCTTCTGTCTCATTGCATCATTGCATACAGATGTTTCATTCCCATGCTTCTCTGAATTTCTCCTATTTGTCATAAGCTTCTCATCTCCCTCCTTCCCCCCCTCCCAACCTGTGATTTTGTTTGTGTAGGGAAATTCTGGTGTGGAAACAGCTTCCACTGATGAAGATTGACCCTTTTACTATAATCTACTCTTAAGAGAATTGTCTGGCACTCTGTGAGGTTAAGCATAAACCCATAAATATAAATCCTGTCAGAGGCGGGATTCAAACCCAGGACTCAAACTTCCCAACCCCAAGGCTGGTCCTGTCTCCACTATGTCATTCTAGTACTGAAGTCCTAGTTTCTTCAGGTAAATAATACATTACATTTTCACACTATAATTTGTCATTCCTCCATCCTGAGACAGCCAGTTTGTTCCCAGTTTTTTGCCATAATAAGTATATTTTGGTGTACATGGAACCTTTCTGTCTCACCTCCTTGAGACGTATTTTCAGTACTGAGATTGCTGGTTTGAAAGGTATGAACAGTTTAGTGACAGAGGTTGGACCCACTCCCAGTCCCACCTGTGTATTCCAGGGCCTGTCTTCTCCCAGCCCTTCCAGCAGTGACCATTACTGTTTATCATCTTTATCAGTAGGTTAGGTGAAACCTCAGTTATTTTGATTTGCATTGCATTTGTGATTAGCCTTTTTTTAAAAATTGTGGCTTAAAAAATGGCTTTCCCCACTCTATAATGCTGCTTCCTTTAATACTCATACTTATGATATGATGTTCATGGGGGACATCGGCTATGAAAACAACATTTCTTTTTCTTACTCCTAGGAGTATCATCACATTGTATTAAATTCTGCTCTGTACCACTCTGATAAATATATTTGTTTACAAAATGTTTAGAAAGTCATTTTTATAATGGATGGGTGCACAGTACTCTAGCGAAGAATTGGGTTATTGATTTGGGTCCTTTTCCTTTTTCCCAAATAATAATAAAAAAGATTGAGAGGCCCACATTGGCCATTTATAGATAGAATGGCTGGCAAACTGTGAATGCTTCATTATTACAGTCTCGGCACTTTGTGCGTCAGCTCTTACGCTAGAGAAATTGAATCAGTTTTACTGCTATGTATGACTGAAATACCAATGCCATTGGTTTTCCCTGCAGAAACTTATTTTACCTTTCCTTTGGTGATAGTCTCTTTGTTTTCCCAGGACTTGCAGCACTAATTGATTTCAGAGCTTTCAGCAAGGCTGGTTACTAAGTTGAGTGCTGGATGGGGTGATCCCCTGCCTTAGTGTACAGCCTGGGTCCATAAACTGGGGATCTTACTGAGCATTGGAAATGAGAAAGAACTGTGGGCTGTGATGATCATGTGCCAGAAACATGAGGATTCAGAAAGAGGGAGACATAAATAAGCAGCTGTTGTCCTTGGAGACGTCTAGCCAGGCAGCCAGGACGCCAGGACATGTTTCCTGAAGCATTTGAGGCTTTTGATAAGTATATAGAACATTAATTGGACCAAATCAAGAATGTGAAGAAAACACCAGTTAGTAGAAACAGCCCAAGAAAAGTCCCTCCCCTTCTTCCTTCCACCACCATGTATCTTCATCATTTGAAGACTGAGAGGCACATCCATTTCATGTGGCTATAACTTCAGCCTTTCAGGTTTTGTAATTATTTCCATTGTAAACTTGATTATTTGGAGATTTATAATTGCAGTCAGGGATGAAATTTGGTATTCAGAAATCTCTGTGTATGAGTCTGATTTTCCTATTCTGAGAGAGAGAGAGAGAGAGAGAGAGAGAGAGAGACCATCATAGACCTTTGTGTTTGGTAATTACCTTCTTTCTAGTTTTCTTCACTCTCACACCATGATAACTATAGCCAGCCAGCAATGCTGCAGCCCTTTATGGTTTGTTTGCAAGGACCTTACAAGTATTACTTCATGTGATCCTTACCACAACCCTGAGAGGCAGATGCTATCATTAACCTCTTATTTTGTAGATGAAGAACCTGAGGCAAACAGGTTAAGTGAGTTCCCCAGGGTCACACAGCTAGGATTTGAACTCAGATATTTCAGGCTCAGCATTCTGTCCACTGAGTCACCTCTATAGTTATGGCACAGTGGGTCCATTTCTCCTGCTGTCTACCTCTTACCACCCTTTTGGTTTGTCTTTAGTTCCTCTGCACCTGAGACAGAAGCCTAGAGATCTTGAAGACAATCCAGACCAGGGGTTCTATTTGTTTCATGGACCCCTTTGGCAGCCTGAGGAAGACTACAGGCTTCTTCTCAGAGTCATATTTGTTGCCTATGTTCATAACAAAAGGAAATGCCAACTTTCAGTTAAAAGCTAAAGAAAATAAAGATGAAATTTTCCCACCATCTGTGGAGCTCAGTGCAGAACCTAAATCTATTCAGATCCCCTTGTTATTCAGACAGGGACACTGAGATTCAGAGAGGATAAGTGATTGAATGTTATGCCCAATTCAAGCAATTAATGAAAGAATTGACCTGGGACTCTACATCTGATTCCCTGTCTATTCTACCATTCATCTTAACAATAAACCTCAAATATGAAAAAGAAAGCCCCAATAACAAATAAGAGATTTTATAACATTTCAACTTCAGCAGGCTGCCCAAAATCCAGTACCTCATAAAGTGTAACAGCAGCATAAAATACCAGAAAGGAATTAAGGTTCAATCAACACCACATTTACTGAGAAGTCTCTTTTCCTCAAAACCCAACTCACAAACCACAATCCCTATGAATTACCTGTCTAATCACATACAACTATTTAAAAGCTCTAACATGGTTTTGAGCCTTACTCCCAAAGGATGTCATGTGTTTGCTGTGGTGCATGTATTTAATAGTGGCCCTCAAAGGGGGTTGAAATGGACTGATGATAAACAGCTTATGTTGTGAGGCAAATAAAATACCAGCATTGTATAAAGGGTTTCGTTCCCAGCACTGAGCCATATGTTAATGTTGAGTTGTTTCAGTCATGTCCCAATCTTCATGACTCCATTTTGAGTTTTCTTGACAAAGATACTGGGATGGTTTGCCATTTCCTTCTCTGACTCATTTTACAGATGAGGAAACTGAGACAAACAGGGTTAAGTGACTTGCCCAGATTCACACACCTAGTAAAATGTCTTGAAGCCAGATTTGAATTTCAGGAAGAAGAATCTTCCTGACTCCATACCTGGTGCTCTATCCACTGTGCCATTAAATCATATGGCAGGGAGTAGGGTGTGTTCAGGGAGGACCAGTACTTTTGGTGTGATGGCTGCTGAGCCTTTTTTGGGTTCTTTCTACCTTTGGTGTCCACCTTTCCACTTAACTCTCACCTGTGGCTCCAAGAAGCTGCAGCATGTGCAGCAGCCACACCCAGGTAAACCGTTTTGGTAGATGAGCCAAACCAGGTTGAGGGTAACCAAGGGTTCTCAAACCCACTGTTGAGTTAGGGGGGCATCTACCCCAAGCATGTGAAGACTTCCTCTGCTAAAATGGGTGGATGGGAACAATTTGTTCCAACAGCCATGAAAACAGATGAAGTAGGTGATATGGAGTGCTTAGAATTTGGTTAGATGCTGAAGATGCCAAGGTCATCCACTGCATCCTGAGCCATCGCCAGCCATCTTGAGTCTGTCCTGCCACTGGACTCTGATGACTGGAGGAGAGAGTGAGTCTGATGACTTCATGCAACTCTGCCTCACTTAAATCTAATATATGCAAGAATCAAAAGACATCACCCATACCACTTCACTATTATGCCTCACAGTCCTGTGGTGACAGGCAAGTGATGAAGCAACTGGTGCAGATACACTGGAAGTTGTAGTCACAACCCTGTGGCCCAGGGGGCCAGGCCACAAGGTCATTTCTCACTGGAAACAGCAACGGGTCTCAGCAGCCCCCTGGATATCTGAGTAGTCTTTTAAGGATTGTACTGCTCACCTCCTGGTGTGAGGAAGAGGGCTAGAAAAGGTGCCCTAAACATTTTTGCTTACCCAACGCTGGCCTAATTACTGTGGCAGTTGGGGAATCCCACTATGTGGTCAAAACACAAAAAAAATGTACAAAATGTATGAAAACATCTGCAAAGATGATTCCACTCACCACTGACACATGGAACATGTGCACACTAATAGACAACACAAAATTCAGTAGACCTGAAAGAAGAACTGCTCTTGTTGCAAGAGAACTCAATAGGTATCGCATCTAAATAGCAGCCATGAGTGAAACAAGGCTAGCAAATAAGGCCAGCTTACTGAAGTTGGAGCTGGATACACCTTTTTCTGGAGTGGGTGCAGTGAAGGGGAGTGCCGTGAAGCTGGTGTGGGTTTTGCAATCAAAACTAACCTAATCAGCAAGTTGGTATGCCTGCCAAAAGGAGTGAATGACAGACTCGTGATAATGCAATTGCCACTGCAGGAAAATGCCATGCCACCATCATCAATGCCTATGCTCCTACCTTGACCTGAAAAAATCAAAGAAAAATTTTATGAAGACCTGGAGACCCCTATTGTCAATGTGCCAAAAGAGGACAAGCTTTTAATTCTGGGTGACTTTAATGCTAGAGTAGGCTCACACTACTGGACTTGGCAGGGAGTCCTAAGGAGGAATGAAGTTGGAAACAGCAACAGTAATGGTCATTTATTGCTGAAGACTTGTGCATTCCATGACCTTCTCATCATTAACACTGTCTTCTGTTTGCCTAAACGCAATAAAACTTCATGGATGCACCTTTGCAGCAAATACTGGCATCTAATAGATTATGTGATTGTAAGGAGAAGAGACAGACAAGACATGAGAGTGACAAAGGCCATGTGTGGTGCAGAGTGCTGGACTGATCATAGACTTATCCTTTTCAAGCTAAATATTCACATTCATCAAAAGCACCTCTCCCAACGCAAAATCACTGCTAGAAGAATTAATGTCAACAAATTAGAGCTCTTCTGAACATGGACAGTTTGATGCTGAGTTGGAGGGTAAGTTGAGCCAACACCCAGTTGGCAAAAGTGGAGCAGAAAAGGAGTGGGCAGCTTTCAGAGATTTGGTGTACAGCACTGCATTTGCTCATCTGGATCAGAACACTTGTGGAACACCAAGTCTGACTTGATGAAAATGATGGGGAAATCCAGAAGCTGCTAAATGAAAAACAAGAACTTCATGGGATTTATCAGTAGGATATTTCATCCACCTCTAAGAAAGCAGCATTTAATTCCATCAAAACAAAGTACAAGCAAAGCTTAGAGAGATGCAGGATTCCTGGCTCAGCAAGAAGGCAGATGAAATTCAGTTTTATGCTGATAGTAACAATCCAAATGACTTTTATAATTTCCTGAAAGCTATTTATGGACCAAAAACCTGTGATGCATCACAAATACTCAGTGCTGATGGAGCCACATTGAGCAGTGAAAAGGACAGGATCCTACAGAGATGAATTGAACACTTCCATAGTGTTCTCAAAAGACCACCATCAATCAACGTTGAGACCATTGACTGTTTTCCTCAGGTTGAAGTCAATCCCTCCTTAGCTGAACTTTCAACTGAAGGAGAGGTTTTGAGGGCCATTAGACTTCTTTCATGTGGCAAAGTACCTGGTGCTGATTCTGTTCCAACTGACATAGGGGAACCATTGCTCATACAAAAGCTGACTAAAATTTTCCAGGTTATATGGCAAGAGGAGGTTATCCCCCAGGAGTTCAAGGATGCCTCCACTGTCCATCTCTATAAGGGCAAAGAGAATAGATTGTCCTGCTACAATCACAGGGGGATCTCTCTTAGTCATTGCTGACAGAATTCTTTCTAGAGTTCTTGTTAATAGGCAGATCCTTCACCTGGAAGATGGTCATCTACCTGAGAGCCAGTGTGGCTTCAGAAAGGGCCAAGGAACAGTCAATATGGTGTTTGCTGCCTGACAACTCCAGGAGAAATGCCAGGAGCAAAACAGAGGTCTGTACACAACATTTATAGATCTGACCAAGGCCTTAGACACTGTTAATCGTGAGGGCTTATGGAAAATTATGTCAAAATTTGATTGCCAGGAGAAGTTCATCAGTATTGTACATCCATTTCATAATGGCATGTTTGCCTGGGTTCTGGATAATGGACAAAGCTCTTGTGCCTTCCCAGTCATCAATGGAGTGAAACAGGGCTGTGTGCTTGCTCCCATGCTTTTTAGCATGATGTTTCCAGCCAAGCTGACAAATACTTTCAGTGAGGATGAACACGACATCAAGGTCAGCTACCATACTGATGCTAAATTCTTCAATTTGAAAAGTCTACAAGCCAAGACCAAAGTGGTGGGAGTGTTGGTGCATGATTTTCTGTTTGCAGGTGATTGTGCACTCAATGCAGCCTCTGAAGCTGAGATGCAACCAAGTATGGATCAATCCTCTGCTGCCTGTGCTAGTTTTGGCCTAATAATCAACACCAAGAAAACACAGGTGCTCCATCAGCCACCACCACACCATCTGTAGGTGGAACCATTGGTTACAGCAAATGGAGAAGTTTTGAATGCTGTGGATAAGTTCGTTTACCTTGGTAGTGTACTTTCTAGGAATGTACACATTGACAATGAGGTAGATGCATGCATTGCCAGAGCTAGTTCAGTGTTTGGGAGGCTCTGAAGAAAAGTTTGGGAGAGAAGTGTGACTACCAAACTGAAGGTCTGCAGAGCTGTTGTGCTGACCTCATTGTTGTATGCCTGTGAAACATGGACAGTATATCAGTGCCATGCCAGGAAACTGAATTGCTTCCATTTGAACTGCTTTAGGAAGATTCTGAAGATCACCTGGCAGTTTAAGGTGCCAAGACACTGAAGTCCTTGTCTGGGCTGAACTGCCAAGTATTCAAACTATGCTTCAGAAAGCGCAGCTCTGTTGGGCTGGCCATGTTGTCAAATGCAAAATGTATGCTTGCCAAAAAGACTTTTATGGAGAAGTTGCATGGGGCAGGCGATCACATGGTTTCCAGAAATGATACAAGGATATTCTCCAGGTCTTTCTCAAAAACTCTGAATTTAACTGTGCAACATGTGAGACACTGGCAGAGGTCTGCTCAGCATGGTGTGCCCACATCGGAAAGGGTGCTGTACACCCCCTTCTACTGGATGCTCTCTCTTGCCTGGGCTTCAGAGGCGCTATACTATTCCGACTCTGGCCTCTCTTACCTGCCCCTCCTCTGTCTTTTGCTAACACCTCATCCTCCTCCTAATTCCTTAATAATTAACAGGGAATATAATAGAATCATAGAGCTTTTGTTTTCAACATTCACTTCCACAAGATTTTGAATTCCAAATTTTCTCCCCATCTCTCCCCTCCCCCACCCCAGGCATGCATCCCAACCACCAATTCCCTTACTCTGCCCTCTCTTCTGTCACACCCCCTTTCTCCCATTCCCCTTCCTCCTATTTTCCTGTAGGACAACATAGATTTCTGTACCCCTTTGCCTGTACATCTTATTTGCCAGTTGCATGCAAAATCAATTTTAACATTCTTCTTTAAAGCTTTCAGTTCCATATTCTCTCCCTTCCTTCCTCCCCACTCCTCCTCATTGAGAAAGCAAGTGATTCATGCATGTGTAGCCATGCAAAATATTTCCATAACAGTCCTGTTGCAAAAGACTAACCACATTTCCCTCTATCCTGTCCTGCCCTCCATTTACTTGCCTGATTTTCATGGGTGAGGACGCTGAGGCCCAGAAAGTGGAAAAGATGTGTCCATTCAACTATCACTGGGAGAGGCATGACTACTTCTTAGCTTTTCTAGCTATCTTTAGTCATGTAATGGCTGTCAAGCTATTTTTTTGCTTCCTGGAGGTTCTGGTGTGTTTCTCTGTCCCTGACCCAAAGAAAAGTATCTGCTATGATCCTTCCACAGTTTGCTGACTCCTCAGGCAGAAACTAAGAGTGGAGACTGGTGATTCTTACTTCTGGTGCATGAAAGTGTGCAAGATGAGCACATTTAGAGAATCCATCCCAAATATTCACATGGACTGTTGGTGCCCAACTTGTGGCAGAGCATTCCGAGCTCCTTGATTTGGTCAATGTCAGTAGGATGCTTGATGGTCATATAATGATGTCATTTTGGTCCTCTTCAACGACGAAGGACAGCAACCATCCAACCAGCATAGAAGTGGATAAGACTCAGTATGTGACAAGGGAGGTGTCCTGGGAAGGGCACAGTGGAAACTCTGGCTATGAGCATAGCTCCTGAGAGAGGCATTCTGGGTTGCTCCAGAGCTATTCCATTAGGCCACAAACATTTATTCTTTTGGGAAAGACCTCCTCAGAGCCATGTCTTGAAACCACTTCTGAAAATACCAGTCCAACACTAAAGCTCTACTAGTTTGGGAATGGATAGTGTAGGGAATATTCGTTTACAGAGCAATCACTCATGGAAGGGAATGAAAGCCTGTGTTTTGTTTGGCCCTTTAAAAATATGTGGAGAATACTTACATATGAAGTAAAGATATTTCGTTTATAAAATCAAACTAAGAGGAATAATAGGTTGTATTTTATTTCTTTTCAAATTGAATTCTATACAGATTTGCCCAAATGTAAACTCACAAACTAAATCAGTTGATCACATTAGTGTGTGTGTGTGTGTATGTTTATACAGATATATGCCAAGACTTCCTTTGTGCATGTTTATGAATGTGTAGCTTGATTACATAAGTTTCATAAATTGAAAAAATGGCTCATTCTCAAGCATGAAGACATATTGAGATCTTAGAGTTCTTTTGAGTAGCACAGGTACAAGAGTAAGCTGTAATAGAAAGTGGAAGAGGTGGTGGGAGTGGTGTATGTTCAAGGACCTCAATAGCATATGCGCAAGATATGGGATAAGCTTCAATATTAAAGTATAAAGTATGTTACCAAATCTGATAATAGTTAAAAAAATAATTATAGGAGGAACAGCTAACATGTAGGTAGGCCTTCTACGTACCAGGTGCTGTGCTAAGCACTTTACGTATATTATCACATTTGATTCTCGAACAACCTTGGGAAGTAACTGCTATGACTCTCATCCCCATGTGTCAAACAGTGTTAAATAATTTGCCCAGGATAACATAGCTAGTAGGTGCAGGCCCAGAGCACAGCTCATGCAGCATCCACACCAGTGGGAGGCCTTGGAGGTGACTGTAACAGTTCAGTGGCAGCAGTTTTGGCAGCTCTCAGCTCAGAGATGGTAATAGAATCTGACAACTGGTCAGATAAAGATTACAGGAGACCATTTGCCAGCACTGGGTGCAACTGGCACTCATAGACAACTCTATCAACCATCAGTAGCTCTAGGTTGCAGTTTTGGGGTGGAGAGGAATGTTTATGGACCATCACAAGGGAGCAGGGTTCCCCTCAAGAGGAATGCTAACATTTGTGGCTAGAGAGGATCAGGGGCTCTTACCGTGTAAAGACCAGAGTACAGGCCAGGAGAACAATGATGATACCTCTCCCTGCATCATACTACTTTAGAAGCACTAGAATTTGCAGACCCCCAGAACTAGCTCTGAAAACAGCAGCACAAAAAAGTATGATGCCTGAGATAGTACTTCCCCATGTCTATGTGAGCAGAGCCCAATTTTAACTTTAAGTTTAAAGTAAAGAAATAGACTGGAAAAATGAGCAAACATTACTATAGTGGCAGGGGAGACCAAGAAATAAACTCAGAGGAAGACAACAATGTGAAAACAGCTACAACCAAAGCCTCAGAAAAAATGCCAATGGAACCCAAGCCCAACAAGAATTCTTAGAAGAGTTAAAGGAAAAATTGGGAAAAGAAATGAGAGTGTTGCAAGAAAATTATGAAAAGAGAATTAACATCTTGGTAAAAGAAGCAAAAAAATACGGAAGAAAATAACATCTTAAAAACAATTGGCTAATGGTAAAAGAGGCACAAAAATTCTTTGAAGAAAGAATTCCTTAAAAAGCAGAATTGATCAAATAGAAAAAGAGGTACAAAAGCTCATTGAAGAAAATAATTCCTTAAAAATGAGAATTGGGCAAGTGGAACCTAATGACTCCATGAGCCAAAAAAACCACAACAAACACAAGAACAATAAAACAAGTTAATAGCATGAAAAAAATAGAAAAAAAAGTAAAATATTTTATCAGAAAAACAACTGACCAAGAAAATTGATAATTTTAGAGAGGTAATAATTTGTAATGTGTATTTTTAAATTTTAATTTATATATTTTATAACAAAATTATAACATGTTAAATATATTTATAATATGATTTAGTAATTTAAGTTACAATTTTAAAATGACTGGACTACCTGAAAACCATAATCAAAAAAAGAACCCAGACATCATTTTTCAAGGAATTATAAAGGGAAACTGCCTTGATGTCTTAAACCCAGAGGATAAAATAGAAATTGAAAGAATCCATTGATCAACTCCTAAAAGACATCCTCAAATGAAAACGCCCAGGAATATTATAGCCAAATTCCAGGCCTCCAAGGTGAAGAATAAAATATTACAAGCATCCACAAAGAAACAGTTTGAATATTGTGGAGCCACAGTTAGGATCATGTACGATTTAGCAGCTTCTGTGTAAAAGGAGTAGAGGACTTGAAATACGATATTCTGGAAGGCAAAGGAACTAGGATTACAACTAAATTACCTACCCAGCTAAACCGAATATAATCCTTCAGGAGAAAATGGACATATAATGAAATGGAGGACTTTCAAGTATTCTCAATGAAAAACCCACAGAGTTGAATAGGAAATTTGACATTAAAGAGAAGCATATA
>CM053769.1:699526716-699551008 GCA_028658325.1 Potorous gilbertii | reverse complement strand
GTCACCAAGAGAATAACCTTCTATGGTCTTATTTTTTTTTCCCTTTTCTGGGCATTTTCCCAGCCAGTTACTTGACTTCTGAGATTCCTTTCCACTCCCTCCTCACCTCCAGATCAGCCCAGCTAGTGCTTGGGGTCTGAGATTCAAATGCTACTTCCCAGCCTCAGGGCTTTCAGTGGGGGCAGGCCTGCAATTTAGTGGGAGATTAAGTTCATGTGCTCAGGTTGGGGCAGGGCCACCACCAGGGGCTCAGTTCCTTCAGGGGGTTTATGCAGAGCCCTTCAACAATAGATTCGAGCTCCTGCCTGCTTTGGGAGCCCCTGTCTGCTGCTGCCTCTGCTGCTGCCTCCCAAGGGGGCCTGAGTTACGGAGACACCCCACTTACCTCTTGGCCAACCTAAACGGCTGTCTCACTGACCTTTGTGCCTGTGGGGGCGCTGGAGATTCTGTCCCTGAAGCCTGCTCAGATCTGCTCCTCTTAGTGCCACTGGTCAAGGCAGAGCTGGGCTCTGCTCTGGGTCTGGTGCATGACGGACTTTTGGTGTCAGTTTTTCAGGGCTCTCTGGAACAGAAATCTCCTCCACTCTGTTGTTCTGTGGCTTCTGCTACTCCAGAATTTGTTGGGATTTCTTCTTTACAGGTATTTTATAGGCTGTGTGTTAGGAGCTAGCATATGTATGTCTTTCTACTCCGCCATCTTGGCTCTTCCCCTCCATACAATGAGTTCTTATCCCAGAAGCTGGGGTCCTTGGGTTTATCAAACCATAAATTGCTATATTTATTGACTACTGTGTCTTGAGCACCTAACCTATTCCACTGGTCTACCCCTCTATTTCTTAGCAAGTCCCAAGTGGTTTTGATGATTGCTGCTTTATAATACAATTTGAAATCTGATTGGGCTAGGCCACCTTCCCTAACTTTTCTTTTCGTTAGTTCCCTTGATGTTCTGGACCTTTTGTTCTTCCAGGTGAATTTTCATATTTTTTTCTACCTCTAGAAGATAATTGTCTGGTAGTTTGATTGGTAAGGCACTGAATAAATAAATTAGTTTAGGAAGAATTGTCATTTTTATTATGTTAGCTCAGCCTACGCACAAGGAACTGATGTTTTTCTACTTACTTGGATCTGACTTTATTTGTGCAAAGAGTGTTTTGTAATTGTGTTCATATAGTCCCCGGGTTTGTTTTGGCGGGTAGACTCCTAGATAATTTATAGTGTTTGCCCTAGCTTTAAATGGGATTTCTCTATCTCTTGCTCTTGAGCTTTGCTAGAAATATGTTCAAATGCAGGTGATTTATCTGGTTTATTTTGTAACCCATAGGATGCATCTTCACCTGAAGAAAAGCTGTTCACTCTTTTTAATGAAGCTAAGTGATTTTCTTTGACTGGTTAGGGGAAGGGAAGAACAAAGGGTGTGTTTTGTCCCTGAAACTCTAATTTTTGACAAAAGAAAAAGCAGAATAGCATATATAGAATGCTTTGTCTAGATAAAATCACATCTGTTGTACTTAGATGCACCCTCAAAATGTTTTGAAACGTAGATTGAACTGGTGAGGTTCAGTGACCGTGGAAGGTGACCTAGAATAGCTGGTGCACATTCCCATGATGCTAGACTGAGTTCTCCAGGGCTTCACATACTTCTTTCTTGCTTATCTTATCCAGAACCACCCCACCTCCCCCCACTGTAGAGTTTAACCCACAAATAACTGGACAAATGCCTAGTTGTCTTCTGGGTTAGTCTAACATTTCAAAGCAGTTCTCTAAGACCTGGTCTTAGAGATCGCAGTTATATAGTACCTGACTTGAGTGACCCTGCCATTGTAGTTATGGTAAAGACGTACTTTTCACAGTCATTTTGCAGAGTCATTTTTAATGCCAAGAGAAAATATGGAGCAAGTTGTTTTAATGACTCTCCTTTGAGTCCAGTTTATCTGTAAAGATGATAAATGTATAAGATAGTGTTGGGGAGAGATAGGAGGGGGAGAGAAGTCAATGTTAGTTTTGGTATGGCAGTGCAGGCAGGGCCAGTGACTATAAAACATTTTAGTAGGTCTTATTGATGTTAACTCTACAATAACTCCCTACTTATTTGGATGTCATTTAACTAGGAAGCTCAGATATCTACAACTCTGCCAAGAACTAGGAAGTAAGCGAAAATGACTTGGAGTACCAAACTGGATGTTACAAAATCTGCTTATAGTCAGTGTATACTTAAATTTAAAATTTGCTTAAATTTTTTACTTAAGTTATGAAGTAATTATATTCATTATATAATATATTATATATTCTAACAATTATTTATTAATAATTTCCTTTTTTAAAAATCTAAAATATATATACACAAATCCTGCCTCAGCTCCTTAGCCCTGTGACCCCGGGCAAGTCATTAAAGCTCTCTCAACCTTGTTTTCCTCGTAAAATTGAAATGGTAATCATACCTACCTCAGGGTTGTTATGAGAAACCAATGAGATAACATGTAAAATGTTTTGTAAATTTTAGAGCAGTATATAAATGCTGCTGTTGTTAAATGAGAAGGTATAACAATTTATACACACACACACACACACACACATATGTATATGTGTGTGTGTGTGTATGTATATATCAGACCCTAGGACTTAAGGCACAGAAATCTGGGATCATTTATTGTAGGAGAAAATAATCTTCCATACTCTTTGATTACCTCTGCATTAGAGGACCATTAGGGCCATCACCTTCCTCAGGCATTTAGGGGCAGGGCCACATCTGGGGACACCTGGACCCTCCCTTGCCCCAAGCAGAAATCTAATCAGGTTACTCACTGATTCTCCTATTCTGTGTCCACTTTCACTTGTACCCAAGGATGTGCTGGATCGAGCTTCCGCTGGAGGGAGAGCCAATTATTAAATTTTCGGTGTGAACATTAACCACCTTGAAATCATTAAATAATACTAATCAGGGGTTTATTTATTGTTTTGTTGATTGTTTAGGCTTAAGAAGGTGATGGAAAAAATGTTAATAATTGAGGTTAAACTTAAAAGTATGTTATGGATCCATTCTCATTACATTTGGTAATTTACCAGGCCCCCACTCTGCTTCCACCTCATATTTAATCTTATCAAGACTTCATGCTCCGCACACATGCCTACTTTGACCCATGTTCAGAAAGGATGCTCTTGACTACATTCTATACAAGTACCTACAACCAATCAGCAATATTAGGAATTTGTTTTCAATTTGATGGCACAAGGAAGGGGAAAAAGAGAATTCTTCATGTACCACTGGCCATTGGGCAAATGTAACCTGAAAAAGTGGACTTAATGGTTCTCTCAAGGCATTTGAAAAGATTCATTCAGTATTTGGAAGAAATGATAATTTCTTTTGACAGACAAACTGGTACTTGGATAAATGGAAGGAGTTGTTTAATTATCAGTTTCTGCCATTAGCTATCTGTGTTTTCCACTGTTCTTCAAAGAGACCTGTGCCAATAAAAATTTGTGACTTTTGTATGTTTGTCCCACCATTAAACATAGATGCTGCCCTAGTGAGAACATTTCGCATTTGGCAAAACATCAGAGAGGAACTTGGAGGAAACTGAACTGCCTGTCCGGTTTTGTTTGTTGATTCCTCTGTGTAACCCTATAAAGTCTCCCTGCCTACTTCCCAAGCAAAGATTCAGTAAATATTTCTATTACAAGGATAAATGTAAAACATTCATCATGCATTTTGAATGATTGAAAAAAACATTTTTTAAATACTTGTTGCTCTGTACCAAGTATTATATTAAGTGCTGGGGATACAAATAGAAAAGGAAAACAGTTGCTACTCTCAAGGAGCTTTCACTCGCAGTAGAAGAAACAGAACAGTTGGAAGGTTCAAGCTGTAGGGTGGATAGAAAGTCAAGAAGATACTAAGAATGACGCAGTGGGGCAAATGGCAAGGCCAAGAGTCTTGAAGGTGCATGGGAGTGTCTGCCATACAGGGATCCAAGAGAAAACCAGCCCACCATTGCTGAGAAGCACTTAGCATAGAGCTTGGCATATAGCAGGATCTTAATAAATGTTGATTGATTGATTGGGAAGGAAGGAATTATTGGGCCTAAGGGATATGGAATGAGACTTCTAGATTTCCTCTGGTAGGGGTGAGGATGAGTGTTCAAAGTCTGGCCAGGAGGGGAGAAGGGAAAGGGAGAATTGGTAGGAAGGTTGAGAGTATGGGGAGGGCCTCACATTTCATGCCAGCTGTGGCCATTGCTCACCAGGAACTCTGACTGAGGGATTGGGACAGTGAGTGGTTAATCTTGGGAACTGAGTGAACCACACTGACTCCATCTTGTGACTCACTTCTGGAGCCAGCTCAGTTCCCTTTCTTTTCAGTTATGGGTCTAGTCTGGTTCAATTTTTATCTTGTGAGAAAACTTCATTCAGTTGTGGGAAGTGGGAGAAAACCGTATGGCATTGTCTGAACCTACTGCCCCTGAGTGGGTAGGTTCCCTACCTGCTGCTTGGAGACCCTGAACTAAGGACGTAGGTTGTGTTGACCAGAAACCCAGCAGATCCTAAAATTGCCTCATTTCCTGTATTTTTTAAGTCTCAAGCAGTCCATATGTCTTATCGGAAACCTGGCCCCATGCTGACCCATCAGCTGTTGTTTCAGCATTCTTTTGCTTGTTTACAGACATTCGGACACTTGAGGGGAATGGGACTCCTTTTTTTTCTGATTTTTCTGATTTCTGACTTCAGAGCATGGCCCTTCTTTCCTCTCTCCCTCCCAACTTGTGAAGTTCCTAATCTTTCCTCCCATTAGAAACGCTGCATTACAGGGCCACTAGGGGGCAGTGTGGAAAGAGCCCTGGGCTTGGAATCAAGAATACTTCTCTTCCAAGTTCAAATCCACCCTCAGAGACTTCCTAGCTGTGTGACCCTGGGCAAATCACTTCACCCTGTTTGCCTCAATTTTCCCATTTGTAAAATGAATTGGAGAAGCAAATGGCAGACCAAGTGTGTGCTCGTCCTTCCTTGTTGAAGACCATGCTACCAGAGAAATGATGACATGACATGCACTTGACTTTGTCTTGAATGAGGGAGGGCTGTGCAGGTCACCAGCCTCACTTCTCCTCCAGAGCCATCTGAATCCAGTGACAAGAGATTCATCAGGATGACTGGAGATGACCCAGGATGAGGCAGTTGGGGTTAAGTGACTTGCCCAAGGTCACTCAGCTAGTGAGTGTCAAGTGTCTGAGGTGAGATTTGAACTCAGGTCCTCCTGACTCCTGCACTGGTGCTCTATCCACTGCACCACCAAGTATCTTTGCCAGGAAGAGCCCACATGCTGTCAGTGAGTTGGACATGACTGAAACTCAACAAGAACAATGTTGCATTGTTTCCTTTTAATTGATTGGTTTTATTTGATTGTTTTTGATGTATAAAAGTCTCTCTTCCCTGCATTTGAAGTTCAAACCTAAGCTGAGGAGGTCTGGACCCAGTTTCTTGGGCAGTTACCATGCATTGCTTAATACATCAAAGCTTTGTTTGCTTTACTCGCCATACTTTACAGACTCTATTTGGGATATAGTGAATATTGATTATTGTAGAATATCTTACTTCAGTAGAGGATATGAACTTTCCTTAAAAGTGGCCCCTATTTAAAATGGGACACTAAAATTCTTATCTTAGTTTCTGTGCAAACATTTTTCTTCTCCTTTTTCCCCTGGTGCTTTTATCATACAAGGGTTACTTTGGAACAATATTTCCACTTCTCTGCTGGTGTTATTTTCAACTACCTTTTGATCTTCCTTATCTGACCATTCTTTCTATTTGCCTAGACAGGATAGAGCACAGGGCTCAAGACAAAAAGAATTGAGTTGAAATCCTTCCTCAGACACTTATTAACTGCTTGGTCTCAGACCATGTAACTTGCCTCAGTTTCCTCTTCTGTAAAATGGGGATGTTAATAACATTGAACTCCTGGGTTGTATGCTAGAATCTAATGAGATAATGTACATAAAAGCACTTTGCAGACCTTAAGTTGATACAGAAATGTTAGCTTGTGATTAAGCTCCAGATTGGTGATGTTGAAGGACACAGCTGATCAAATAAAAAGCTTTCTGGATCTTGGCGGGGATTTCGTTTGCAAAGAAAGGAAAATCTTGGGTAGACAAATGGGAGTTTGTTCCACTCTAGTGGAAAGTGTCTGGAGTTTGTTAGAAATGCAGCTTCATCAGCACAAACAGCACACTCTCTGTCTCAGGAGAGCAGTGGATAGATTTTGCTGAAGAACATGGTAGTACAAAAACAGCTACTTGTGATGCTGAGTCTTTAGGCCACAGGAGGGTGGCTGATGAAAAACCAAAATAGCAGCACCATCAGGGGCTTGGTAAGAGCAGCTTCGAGCCAATCAGCCAAGACTTTGTAGGTGCCTTCTGTGTATTGGGCATCGACCATCCTCACTCTCTTCATGTTTATGTCACGGCCGCCATCCAGCTGTCTCTAAGCATTATTTCACACACATACAAACAGTGACTTGAAGGACTGTATTTCCTCACTGTTATCTCCCAGATTCCTGCTCCATGCTGACTTTGTTAGGCCAAATGTTTTCAATCTGTCAAGGAAAATGGTCTTTCAAGCCTTTTTCGTCCCTAATAAATGTTTAGATAGATATGAAATGAATCCCGTTGGCATCTGACCATTATAAGCAGTAAAGTTGGCCTTATTAAAGTTGGGGAATCTTTTGTTGTAATTGTTTACAGTCTTTTCTTATCTTCTTGTCCTGGTTTTGCTCTTTCCCTGCATCCGTCTTCCTTTGTCTCAGACTCTTCTGGTGGCAACCTCAGTTACTCAGGATCTGGCCGCCGGTGTCATTGCATCAGCCCTCCTTCTTTCTCCCATCGCAGCAGGAACTCTCTTCTTGCTGCCACCTTCAGTCAGTTTGTGAAGTTGGATTAGTGTCCCACACTGGCCTGGAGGGTCAAAGCATTGATCTGACCTGTTAGTTAGGACTCCTTCTGGCAAGGACAGGCAGAAATTTCCTCGTTGGTGAAGTAGAGGGCTACAGAAATGCCTTCCTACGTCATCCTTGAATAAATGTTCCTTTTTGTGCTATTTAACTTGGATCAGAGGTCAAGGCTCTTGCACCTCTTCCATAATAATTGATGTACTTTACTTAAAGTCATGGAAACTTAATGGACCCATTCAAAATAAAAATAATCACGAGGGGAACACAATTATTTTTGTGTTTATGGTTTAAAAGCGCACACAAGTTACCTATCTAGGAGGAGGAGAGGGCGCCTACAGGTTCTCATTATTAGGGTTTTTTTCCCCTGAAACAAGCACCTCTTTTAAAAAAATTATGGAATAAAGCAAGCATTTCCATAATATAGTACAAAAAACCCCTGCAAATCTGCTGTTCACAACTTGCTGTTTCTTTAAAAAAAAAAAATATATATATATATAAAACAATTGTCATGTAAATATCTTTTTTTCTTCCCTCCCCCCATAGCAAACAGCTCTGCCAGGCTATGTCTACAGTAATTTGAAGTTTCACAGATAACTGGGATAGAGCATTTCTGCTCAGCATTTGTTTTTCGTTTTTGAGCCTACAAATTCTGATTCTGTTTTATGTCATATGGTCCTTTGAGGTCAGTGGAACATAGCTAAGTGAGTGTTCCGAGAATAGCCACCTTCCACACTGGGACCAAATTCTGTCCTTAGATGCCCTCAGACAGTTCTCTTTTATATCACAGGACTTCCATGGGAGCCACAGTTTTGGTGCTTATGACTTTGGCTTGTCAGGGTCCCAGGGGCTATCCCCAGATTATCCCAGTGACCATAGAGTGTTTGGAAAGAGAATATACTCTTTAAAGGCAAGGCTAATGAAAACCATTGATAGTATCAGGCACAAATATGGAGCAAGAGAAATCTGTTTCCAATACATCCTGTCATTATCCATCCATCCATCCATTCATCATTCAATAGTCAAGCTATCAGTCAATTAGTATGCATGCATGATGTGCCTACCACGCTCCAGGTGGTGTGATAGGTGCTGGGAATACCAGGAATTAACAATCCATACATTTAGGAGCTTATGTTGTAGTGGAGGAATAGAATACGTACATATACTGACAGAGACAGAATAAATGCAAATAAATACCAACTAGATAAATACAAGACACTTTGGCAAGGAAGGAAGAGATTGGGAGAAGCTTCAAAGGACAGGAGTTCTTTTGTTACCAAAAATTCATCTGTTTTTTCCCCTCCACTCCCGCACCAACCCGTTGACCATATTTAACAAACTTGAAAAACAAATCTTTTAATTCTTGTCTATGTAGTCCAGCAAAAGAAATTCTCATATTAGCCATATCTGGAAATGTATATATTTTTGTGCATTTTAAGTTCATTATCTCTCTCTCAAGAGGTGGGTAGCATGTTTCATATTTATTCTTTTGGACTCATGTCTTATCACTGATGGATCAGAGCTCTAAAATCTTTCAAGTTGTTTTTCTCTATAATGTTGTCAGCATTGTATAAATTGTTCTAGTTTTCCCTTTGCTTGCATCAGTTAATAATTGTCTGCCCACCCAATTTCCTCTAAAATTGTCTATTTTATAATTTCTTATGGCATAGTAATATTATTATATATGTATATGTGTATGTGTGTGTATGACAATTTGCTTAGCCCTTCCCTAATAGGAGGACACATTTTTAGTTTCTGATTTTTGGCTACCGTGAAAAGAGTTACTAAAAATATTTTTGAATAAACATATGGGTCCTTTTCCTCTTTCATTGATGCCATTGGGGTATAGGCCTAATGACAGTGTGACTGGGTCATAGTTGTCCAATGTCCAAAAACTGTATTATCATCCCATACTCTTAGTCTATCACCTCTCCATCAGGATTTGGATAGCATACTTCATCATCAGCTCTCTGGAATTATGATTAAGAGTTCTGTAGGTCAGAGTCCTTACATTTTGCAAAGCTGTTTGTCTTCTGAATGTTATTGTTATTGTAGGAACAGCTTCCAGTCAGCAACCTTGTGTTTCTTCCCTTGATGCCATATGTCCCCCCGTAGGAGGGTTCTCTGTGTGAATCTCGGGTTATGGATGACAGGAGGTTTGATCTGAAGACTCGGGATGGTTCCACATCCCAGCTAGATTCCTTTGTGGGGGAACCCAGTTATCGTGGGCTCATCTTGGTTTTTGCTAGTTGGGAACAAGAAGAAGAATCACCACATGCTTTTTAAACTTAATGAGATCATTGATCAATTGGTGTTTGGGACATGGAATTTTATAGTAGAAATTCTAATTAATAATAAATAATAACTTCTGTTCACGTGTTCTTCTTATGCTTTTACTCTGGCATGGAAGTGACCTTGGGTTCTTCTTTATTTCTTCTTTAAAAAATTTTTCTTAACTCTATGACCCTGAATAAGTCACTTAACTTTGATTGCCTTACCAAAAGAAAAATTATAATTTGTTTTCACATCACTTTTATTTTCTTTTATTTATGTTTGTTTATTGCAATTAACAAGAATTTATTTTCTCTCCTTACCTCCTCTTGCCCCACTAGAAAGACAAAAAAAAAAAACCAAACCCTTGTAACAAATAATCATAGTCAAGCAAAACAAATTCCCATGTTGGCCATGTCTAGAAATGTTGTCTCATTTTGAAATATCTTCTCCTGATTAAGATTAGAAGGCCAAGAAACAACATAGGTCTCATTCTGCACTTTGAGGCCATCACCTCCCTACCAGAGGTGGATAGTGTACTTGGTGGATAGATAGGCCCTCTGAAATGGTGTTTGGTCATCACATTGATCAGAGTTAAGTCTTTCAAAGTACAGAGTGATTGAGGGGGATGCAGAAAGTTGGGGGAATGAGGAAGCTCCTTTTGAAGGAGGTCCTACTAAAGCTGAACCTTGAAGAAACCTAAGTATTCTAATAGGCAGAAAAGAGGGGAAAGAGCATTCTGCAACCAGTACAAAGGTATGGAGATGGGAGGTGTAAGGTCATATAAAGGAAGCAACAGATAGATTCCACTATATGGAAACATAAAATGTGTGAGGGGAAACTATGTAAAATTAAGCTGGAGTCCTGTTGTGATGAGCTTTTAAATGCCAGAGGGGTTTATGCTTTCTCCAAGGGGCAGCAGGGAACTTTTTGAGGAAAGGAGAGACATAAAGTCTTGTATTTTAAGAGTATCGGTTTAGTAACTGGGTGGAAGAAAGGTTGGAGGAGGGAGAGACTAATAAGAGTTAATTAGTAAACTAATTTATTGGCTATTTAAGTCCTGTAGGTAAGGATTTTTGAAGAGTGGCTTTGTGAGAAGAGAAAAGGAGATGGATGTGAGAGATGTCAAGGAGGTAGAATGGACGGGTCTTGGCAGCTAGTGAGCTTCAACAAGCCTGCCATAGACCTTCCTACAGCAAAAAACTAAACCACTTAAACCAAATCCATCGAAACTTCTGAGCTCTCTGCCAAAGAAAACAAGATTTGTTGACTGAGAGAAGGAAGGAAGTGGGATGATGTTTGCCTGACACCTCTTTTTTTTCTCCTCTGAATTAAAAGCATTTTTGCCTGCCAATTCCCTGTTACTAATAAGCTAAATTTTAGTTATCTTACATCTCTCTAGTTCTTTAGATTTGACATGTGCTTTCTAGCAATGTATTCAATTTACCTAATTTCCATTATTACAAAACATTGTAGAAGTTCCAGTGGAGTTCATTGTAAAGGAATTTTACCTGTATTTTGTGGGCAAAATTAGTTATATATATTTACATATTTTCAGTGTTTCTGTATGTTCATATTCTTGTTGTCTTCTCTAGATTGTAAATTCAAATAAGGGTAGGGAATTGTGTCTTTTACTCCATTCTGCCTAGCACAGTGGCTTGCACTCAGTGTCCCAAAGACAGAATTGGTTTTTAGTTAAACATTTTTTTCTCTGAGAATCTGGAAAAATTTTTTACTTCCTTAGAAAAGTAAAGACACATAGCCTATTGGTATAGAAGTTTATTCTCTTTCTGTAGGCTTACTCTGACCATTTCATGGACTCTTTGAGATCTGTTCTTGCCCTGTGAGTCTTCTATAAAATACCAGACGAGGTTTTTTTTTTTTACTTGTTTGTTGGTTTAATATTTTATTTTTCCCCAATTACAAATAAATACAATTTTCACCATTCATTTAAAAAATGGAGTCCCACATTGTCTCCCTCCCTCCCCTCTTCCATTGAGAAGGCAAGCAATTTGATGTAGGTTATACATGTGTAATCATGCAAAAAATATTTCCATATTAGTTATGTTGTAAAAGAAAACATAGACCAAAATAAAGAAAGTTTAAAAAAAGTATGCTTTGATCGGTATCCAGACTCCATCAGTTCTTCCTCTGGGCATGGATGGCGTTTTTCATTATCAGCCCTTCAGAGTTGTCTTGCAACATTGTATTGCTGAGAATAGCTAAGACGTTGACAGTTGATTATCTTAAAATATTGCTGTTACTGTGTACAATGTTCTCCCGATTTGAATCAATTTTTGTAAGTCCAGGTTTTTCTGAGAGCATCTAGCTTATCATATCTTATATCACAATAGTATTCCATAATAATCATATACCACAAATTGTTCAGCCACTCCCTAATTAATTAGCATCCCCTCAATTTCCATTTCTCTGCCACCAGAAAAGATCTGTTATAAATATTTGAGCATATTCCAAATTGTTCTACATAATGGATGAATCAATTCAGAACTCCACCAAAAATGCATTAATGTCTCAATTTTCCTGCATCTCCCCCAACATCTATTATTCTCCTTTTCTGTCTTATTAGTCGATCTGATAGATGTGAGGTAGTCCCTCAGGATTATTTTAATTTTCATTTCTGCAGTCATTGGTGATTTAGAGCATTTTTTCATATGGCTCTAGGTAACTTTGATTACTTCATCTGAAAACTGTTCATATTTTTGATCATTTATCAATTGGAGAATGGCTCTTATTTTTATAAATTTGACTCATTGCTATGTATATTTGAGAAATGAGACCTTTATCAGAGAAACTTGCTTCAAAAACTGTTTTGGTTGTGATTGCTAATTGTATTTCCTCCATATTTATTCTATTATCACTCTCCTTTCACCATGTCACTCCTCAAAAGTGTTTTGCTTCTGACTCTTGCTTCCCCCAATCTACCTTCCCTTCTATGAGCAGCCCCCCTTCTTTTATCCCCTTCCCCTCTTTCCTGTAAAGTAGATTTCTGTACCCAACTGAAGGTATTCCCTCTTTGAGTAAGGTTCAAGCATTCCCCACCACCTCCCCCATCTTCCCCTATACTGTAAAAGCTTTTTCTTGTCCCTTTTATGAGATAATTTATCCCATTTACCTACCCCTTTCCCTTTCTCCCAATGCATTCTTCTTTCTTATTCATTAATTTTATTTTTAAAGATAGCATCCCATCCATCAAATTCAACTCATACTCATACCCTCTGTATATATACTTTTTTCTAACTGCCCCAATAACGAGAAAGTTCTTATAAGGCACAAATATTGCCTTCCCATGTAGGAATGTAAACAGCTTAACCTTATTAAGTCCCCTACGAGTTTCTTTTCTTGTTCACCTTTTTATGCTTCTCTTGAGTCTTGTATTTGGAAGTCAGATTTTCTATTCAACTCTGGTCTTTTCATCAGGAATGAGTGAAAGTTCTCTGTTTCATTATATATCCATTGTTTTTCCCTGAAGGATTATACTCAGTTTCACTGGGTAGGGTGATTCTTGGTTATACTCCAGAATATCATATTCCAAGTCTTCAACCCTTTAACATAGAAGATGCTAAATCTTTTGTTAGCCTGATTGCGGCTCTATGATACTTGAATTGTTTCTATTTTGCCACTTGCAATATTTTCTCTTTAACCTGGGAGCTCTGGAATATGATATAATATTCCTGGGGGTATTCATTTTGGAATCTCTTTCAGGAAGTGATTGGTGGATTCTTTCAATTTCTATTTTACCCTCTGGTTCTAGAATCCCAGTGCAGCTTTCTTTGATAATTTATTGAAAGATGATGTCTAGGCTCTCTCTTTTTTTCTGAACATAGCTTTCAGGAAGTCCAATAATTTCTCCTGTAATGGTTTTCCAGGGCAGCTGTTTTTCTAATAGGAAACTCCACATTGTCTTCTATTTTTTCATTCTTTTGATTTTGTTTTATTGTTTCTTGATGTATCATAGAGTCTTCAGCTTCTTCTTGCTGAGTTCTAATTTTTAAAGAATTATTTTCTTCAGTGAGATTTTGTACCTCCTTTTCCATTTGGCCAATTCTACTTTTCAAGGAATTCTTTTCATCCTTGGATTCTTGTACCTCTTTTAGTTTTTTAAGGTATTATTTTCTTTAGCATTTCAGGGAGATTCAGTGCCTCCTTTACCAAACTGTTGACTCTTTTTTCATGATTTTCTTGCATCACTCTCATTTCTTTTCCATATTTTTCCTCTACCTCTCTTACTTGATTTTTGAAATCCTTTTTGGAGCTCTTCTATAGTCTGAGACCAATTCATATTTTTCTTTGAAGTTTTGGATGTAGGAATTTTGATTTTGCTGCCTTCTTTTGAGTGTGTGTTTTGATTTTCCTTGTAATCATAGTAAGTTTAGATGGTCAGAATTTTTTTCTGTTGTTTGCTCATTTTCCCAGCCTATTTCTGGACTTTTAACTTTTTCCTAATGTGGGGGCTCTGCTTCCAGAGCAGAGGGTGTACGGTTCCAAGCTTCAAGGATTTTGTGCAGCTGTTTTCAGAGATAATTCTAGGGACCTTTAAGTTTTCAGTTCTTGCAAGGTGGTTTGATCTAAGGAGAGATGCTTACTCCTCTCCTGGCCTGTGTGCTCAGGTCTGTGAGTGGCCACAAATACTCTTTTCTGACTTGGAATTGTGATGAAGGCTCCTGCTCCACTGTGGCCACAAGCTCTTCTATGCTAGTACTCCTGCTCACCCTAAGACTTCCACCTAGAACTGCTACTTGGATCTGAATATGGGCAACACAATAAAATTCTGTGCTCAGTGCTAGCAAAGAAACCACAGTGATTTCCTTCTGACCAGCTATTCGACCCCCTTACTGTCTGTGAGCTGAGAGCCCCAGAAGCAGTCACTGCATCTACTTATTCATTTACTCCTAAGGCCTGCTTCTGGTTTGCTGGGACCTGGTCTGCACAGGACAACCAAACTTTTAATTTGTCTTGGTCTGGAAAATTGTTTCATCTCATCCTTTTGTGGGTTCTACCACTCCAGGATGTTTTAGGGCATTATTTAAAGGTCTTTGGAGGGATTTGGGAAAGAGCTCAGGTGAGTCCCTGCCTTCTCTCTGCCATCTTGGCACCATCCCTCCCAGATCAGTTTTTAAACCCAAGAGGTTCTAATGGCAAGTGAGGAGACAGTTATTCTAGCCAAGTCCTGGAGAGGACTCACATGAGGGGATTAGAGAGGGGTAAACAGAGCTTTAGTTTCCTTCTTTTTCTCCTTTATTACTTTGTGAATTTTGGAGAATCAGAACATTTGGACTTCCCATTTGTGTCCTAGCAATGAACCCATAATGACAGTGACCAGTGGTAGTATCATCATTGGGAGCTAAAGACAAATTAGACCAGATGTGGGGAACCTGCAGCTTTGAGGCCACATGTGGCCTTCTAGGTCTTAAAGTGTGGCCCTTTGGCTGAATCTAAACTTCAAACAACAAATTTCCTCAATAAGAGAATGTGTTCTGTACAACTTGGGCTAAGTCAAAAGGCAGTACTTAATGACCTAGAAGGTCACATGTGACCTTGAGACTGCAGGTCCTCTACCCCTGAACTAGACTCACTGAAGAAAGGCAGATCTAGCATTCTTCCCAGAGTTCCTTAACTTGGGCATCCATGATCTCTTTCTCTCTCTTCTCTCTCCATTTAAATATATGTGTGTATGTATATACACACGTATACACATAGATTTGTATTTATGTACATATGTGTGTATATGAATGTGTGTATACATGTATGTATATATATAAGTGAAATTTTTAGTTAATTGGTTTTCTTTGTAATCTTTTTATTGTAATGTAAATATTTTATGCATGTAAAAGCATTCTGAGATGGATTCCATAGGCTTACCCAACTGCCAAATCTGGTCTACAACACAAAAGAACTCTTGTTCTACAAGGAGCCCAACAAAAAATCCGTACCATGGCCAAGGGGAATTTCATGAGTACCCCATGAAAGAAAAAAGAACTTCTAGCATCTGGGAACTGGGAGTTTCCCTTTTGTCCCATGGGCTCTGTAAGCTTGAGTTCATTTTCTCCTGAACCCTGTATGTTCTGGTGAGAGAACATGTCGCAGACTTTTGAGGGAATTATTTTTGTATCAACTGTTCTTAGTACGCCACCTGAATGAATAACCCTTTACAAAAATGAATTGTCTGATTGACTAATTGATATCAACTGCTAATTATAGGAGGAAGCTCACCAGTGGGGTTTGTGAATTATAGTATTGGGCAAAAAAATCAGTACCTCCAACCCCTTTAGAGCCTACAAGGGAAATGTCATTGCCTCCCTCATGGGACCCCATAAGCCTGGGGGGATGGGAGCCTGACAGAGTGGCCTTAAGCATGTGCTGCAATGTAAAGCCTGTAACTCTTCAAGAGCTTGAGTTTCTGTATTTGAATAACTTATTTTACTGCTTTAAATTGTAAAAGGGCACATAGTTGTCAATATAACTTCTTCAGATAATGGGGATGACGTGTCTCTTCAGTTATTAAACTGAGGAACACTTCTCTACATTTACCTTCTTCATTCCCTGTGTCATTTAGGAAAATAAATAGCACATATCCCTAGCACTATCCAAGACAAGCCTAACTTGTCAGTCTGTCTTGAGCAGAGAACTCTTTCAGAGTATTTTTTCCTGTTTAATATCTTTTGTTGTGGTTGTTCAGTTATTTCAGTCATGTCTAACTCTTCATGACTCTATTTTGGGTTTTCTTGGCAAAGATATGGAAGTCGTTTGCCATTTTTTCTCCTACTCATTTTAGAGCTGAAGAAACCAAGGCAAACAGTGTGTTAAGTGCCTGGCTGGCTCAGGCTCACACAGCTAGTAAGCATCTGAGGCTGGATTTGAACCTGAGTCTTCCTGACTCCAGACTTGGTGCTTTATCCACTGTGCCACCTATCTGCCTAGAGATCAGGTTAGTCCATTGAAGAAATCCTCAGTTTATACACTTGAGCATCTCAGATTACTGTGAGAATTCTGAATATCCATTTAGTGTTGAGTTTTGTGGTAAATCATAAAAACCAGGTAGCCTGATTTAATTGATGTGTTGATTAATTTTGCTGAATTACCCACCCCACCCCCCCCCCACCGCCCCATTTCTTTTTTATTCTTTGTTACAAGGTATAGCTTCCTGGTTAGGGAAAGTAGAGACATCTATTCAGAAATAAAGGTGATAGAAAACAAATAGAAATTTAAAAAAATAATATAGCCTAAAGTAAATCAGATAATCTCAGCTGTCTTATTGGGAGCCATACGTCACTAAAAAGTGACTTGGACCTAGTCTTTTTGTCTATACATCGTGCTTCAACATCCACCATCTGTGGGTTTAGGTCACACAAAATTTCCTTTATCTGATACAAAATCCACTTCTTTAGGACATAGATTCATCCTGAGGAGTTACTGTTGCTGAATTTCCTGCTCACAAGCGGTCTCAGACCACTGAAGAATTAAAAGATCTCATCACCTCTGTATATGCTAACATGGTCTTTATATGTATATCTAATTTTTTCCAGACAATGGTGGACAGACTTTGGCTGGGGGCAACAACTGGCCACTCAGAGGAAGAAAATGGTCACTGTGGGAAGGCGGAATTCGAGGAGTAGGCTTCGTAGCCAGCCCCTTACTGAGACAGAAAGGAGTGCAAAGCTGGGAACTCATCCACATTTCTGACTGGCTGCCTACTCTAGTCAACCTTGCTGGCGGACACTCAAATAGCACGAAACCACTGGATGGCTTTGATGTGTGGAAGACTATCAGGTAACATTAAATTACACGATTATCCTCCATGTAATGGTTCTCTAAGAACAGTTTGGCTTAAGTAAGATGAGACCCACACACATAAATAAGAACAGCTGATGTAGATAGCACTTTAAGGTTTCATACGTGATCTCATGACCAGACTCACCTTCTTTCCTGTTCTGATATGTTACTATGCTGGTCATCAGGGATCTGCAGTAGAGCAGAGGTGGCATATGTGGGCCCAGGAGGTGGCCTGCTGTGTTCCAGAGTGTCATCTGAATCAGGTTAGCAAGATAAATTAAAATGCAATAAAACTTAGCGTCACATTGTAATACTAACTCAATATAGCCATCTCTAGGATGGGGGAAGGGGAGAAAAAACAGAAAAAAGAAATTTACATAACTTTGCTGGATATCTGGAGGCAATGGTGAGTTGTACACAGTAGATGTGCAGTTTCACGTGCAATGATTGTTTTATTGTGCTGTGTTAATGAAAATGCTTATTTTGTTCCATTAATTGAAAATAAATAATTTTTTAATTAAAAAAAGTTTCAGCTGAAAAAAATATATGCTTCCCAGGGATCTTTACGTATGGATTAGTAGCCCTCATTTCCATTTGAGTGTGACACTGCTGCTGTAGATAATTATAATTTTCTTAGATATTAGCAAAGTGTTTGACAAAAATATTTCATACTCTTCTTATGGAAAAGAAGAAACATGATGGTTCAGTTAAATGGATTTGGAGCTAGTAGGCTGATGGACAGACTCACAGTGTCAAGTTGGAAGCAAGTCTTCAGTGAGGTGACTCAGGGATATGCATTGCAAGTAATCCTCCACTCACCTTACACCGAATGCAACTTTCCAAGTCTTGTTTTGGGATTTCTAACCTGCCATAAGAATCTATTGCTTGGTGGTTCCACTTAGAATCCTCATGTTTCACAGAGGTAGGCTGCCTAAACTGAAGCTCCCTTTCCTAAACACCACTTCCTGCTCCCTCATGCCTATGCATGTGAGCCCCATCCCTCCTCTACCTCTATCTAGCCCAGTTTTTGGCTTGTCATTGTGTCCAGTCAAGTCCCTGTTCTGTGGTTAACAAACTACCCTTCATATTAGACGTGTGCCCTATCCCTGGAAATTACTTGGTACATATTTTCTTTGCATGTGTTGTTTCCTCCAAATTGAATATAAACTCCTTCAAGACAGGAACTGTTTTGTGCCACCACCACCCCAACCCCAACCCCAGCCTAGCATAGTCCCTTCCACATTATAAGTGGTTAATAAATTTTTATTGAATTGAATTTTTAACAATAAAATCGTGACTGATCAATCAGTAACCATTTATTAAGTGCCTGGGTAATAGTATTTTTCCCACTTGATTCACAGTGCTATTGTAAGGAGAACACTTTGTAAACCTTAATGCTCTATATATGTAAGCTGTTATTATGGTGGTTATGATGTAAGTTACTGTGTTCTACTGGAAATGGATACATGATTAATGTAGTCAGAGGTGGTAGGGAGGGGCAGGACATATTTCACTGGCTTACAAGATCTTCAAAATATTCATTAGCTCGTGCTGTCCACCAACTCCCACAGATAATTTTCACCTAGAGGAGGAGAGCATAAGCTTTTGCAGTTCATAGACTTAGAGCTAGAGATGCTTTAGAGATCACCTCTTCCAATCTGTTTATTTTATAAATAAAGAAATTGATTCACAGAGATACTTTGAGTACTGGACTGAGATGGGCTAAATGTCTGAATGTCAACCATGTTATGATGGCCTGAAGGTTGTCTTTTTTGTTCATGTTCAACTCATCCTAAACCCATTTGGGATTTTGGCAAAGATAACTGAAGTGGTTTGCCATTTCCTTCCCCAGATCATTTGACAGATAAGGAAACTTAGGCCAGTCAGGTTAAGTGACTTGCTCAGGATCACACAGCAAGGACATGTCTGAGGCCAAATTTGATCTTCAGAAAATGAGTCTTCCTGACTTCAAGCCTGGCAGCCACTTGCTGCCCAAGTTGGCTACAAGGGATGATATCTGAGCTTCAGCCACTGATGAAGACTGGTTACTAAGTTAGAGAGGAGTTAAAATCCTTATCAATAGAAGGGATATTCATACCAATGAAACCACAGGTCCTTGAAATAAGAATCATTCACATCTATATAATGCTTTAGACTTTAAAAAGCATTTTACATATATTATCTTGTTTGATAGCACACTTAGGAAGGTTTGAAATACAAAGTACAGGCAGAAGCAGCAGTCTCCTCTGTTTGCCACTTATGTTGCCAGGGAAAAAAGCCTGAAGGGCATGTGGTTCAGTAGAGGACAGCCCTGGTGTTAGGGAGAAGAGGAGCAGGGGAGGGACCCTTCCATGAGGAAAAAATGGTTTCTAATTCAGCCCTCACTTTCTGCATTCCCTAAGTCAAAACCCTGGGCTATAAGTGTGACTGCAGCTGCTGAATCCTCAGCCACAACCCTGGACAATACTCATGCTTTGAACTGACATAACTGGGAAGCCCAGTACCACTGGAAAAATGCAGAACATGATGGGAGCAGATAGCGAGACAGTAAAGCAAGCAAGTCTTATTGAAGTTGTGGTACATTCCACACAGTGGAGGATTGGTCAGGAAAGATGGATACAGGGCAGTTTTATGGGGTCCTGGATGAAGGATGAAGCAGAGTAGATTTATAGAGGTTTCTTATCTGAGTCAAACTAGACCAGGAAATTGGGGCAGGGAGCTTGGACCTAGTATATAGGTCATAGTTCAGGAAGAGGCTATGATCTTCCTTACATATCCTCACAACAACCCTGTGAGGTAGATAATGCACATGTTATTATTTCCTTTTTATATATGAAGGGAAAAAATGTTCAGAGAGATTAATGCCTTGTCTATGTTTATAGAGCTAGGAGCCAGGACATGGAAACCTACATTACCCACACCAACCTTTGACCAAACCACACAGCCATAGACCTGATATCTAACTCTTTAAATTTTAAAAAATAATTGTTTTCAATTGTCAAGCATTTTTTTCTGCCTTTCCATACATAATCAGAGAAATTTTTTTGAAAAAACATTTTCCCTCCAGAAAATATAGCCAGTGACATTTTTGTGAAAAAAAAATGCAACATCCCCTCCCATGGTGTGTCATCAGTGGACAATTGGCCAGGAATAAGTGGCACAAGAAGGATGGAATCTAATCGACATTTATTTATTTATGGAAAATGTTTCCCTGCCCCACCCCTCAGCTATTTGGAAAATGAAAGTCAAAAATTGGAAAATTTTTTTTTAAACTGATAGGGGTGATCTCAGTGTCTAAAACTGTAGACTTTTAGAAAATATTTTTAGTACATCAGAATTAAATGCAAGTCACTGATCAGTGACTCCTGAATTTTTTCAGCTCTTGAATTTATAAACAGATATTTGGAACAAGTTAAAACTAGACTATGGAATATTATCCTGGAGCAAAAAAAAAAAAACCCTTTCCTTCATGGGCAGTATGATATGGTAGAAAGAGCATTGACTTTGATGTCAGAAGACCTGGTTTAAATCTTGGTTCTACTACATACTATTGGTATAACCTTAGGGAAATCACTTAATCTCTCCTGTCTACATTTCCATATTTGTATAACTAGATGGATTTTAAAGTTCCTTTTTGCTCTAAATCTGTGATCTTATTTTGCAGGATAGGTTTGGGTAGATAGGTGTGCCTTTAGGAGGTCCTAAATGGGAAACCATGATTGGGCCTTTTGTTAACAGACATTTGTGGCAGAATGTCTTTATCTGTGACTTGCATTGAATATAGACATGTGGAGTGAGAGAATGGAGTGTGGTATGACTAAGGAACATTTTATCTAGCCTGTGTGATGTCAAATGTTGGACCAGAGAATATGGGTGTGTCAGAAAAAATGATCAACAATCCTGGAATTGTGCAATATGTGTTTTGTGGGGTAGTGCTTCAGTGTTTTGTTTTCCTTTTTTCTTGGCTTACAATCAGCTGTACTTTTAAAAATATTACCTGTGTGTATGTGTATGTGTGTGTGTGAGAACACTGAAAGAAAACACCATCATCTGTGAACATCTGTAGCTTATCACCATATTTAATTATCTATCTGGATGTCCATCAATTTAGCCAAAAATGGCTAAATAAGTTGTAATATGGAGTACTGTCAAGCTGTTAAGAAGGGAGGAAAGAGAAGGTGGAGCCAAGATGGTAAGAGTACAGACAAGAACTCAGCTGGGCTCTCCCAACATTCCCCTCTAAACCACTTTAAAATTAACCTCTCAAACCAAATTTTGGAGTGGCAGAGCCTGCAAAAGGTCAGATTGAGATAGTTTTCCAGTCTAAGACAACTTAGGAGTTCAGCAGGAGAGGTCTGTGACACTGGGTGGGAGCCTGCCCAGAGTACGGATCTTGGGATCTGCTGCTGTAGTGGCAGCAGCAGCAGCAGCTTATAGATCTCTCATCCCAGAGGCAGTAACAAGGTTAGACAAGAAGATTGGTCAGAAGGAAGTTACAAGGGACTCTCTGCTAGTGCTGGGTGCTGCCGATGCTAATTAGCAGCAACATTGCAGTTCTAGGTCGGTTCCAAAACAAAGAGGAGCACTTGCTCAGTCACAGTTCCAGGGCCAAGAGGAGTGACAGTAGCTACAAGGGAGCAAGGGTCTTTCATGAGTAAAGACAAGAGCATGGACCAGTAACAACACCGCTGCCTGCATTACACCATCATGAAAGCACAAACAATCTTGCAGATTCCCAGAGTAGCTGAGTTAAAAGCAGCAAAGAAAATCCTGAAGTGTGTGAGAGTACCTCTCCACCCTGAAGTGAGCAGAGATCAACTTTAAGGTAAAAGTCCAGAGTTAAGAAATATGCTAGAAAAATGAGCAAATGACAACAAAAAAAGAACATGACCGTAAAAAAATCACAATGGTGGCAGAGAAGATCAAAACATAAACTCAGAAGAAGGCTACAGTGTGAAAATAACTACAAACAAAGCCTCAAAGAAAAATGCTAATTGGATCCAAGCCCAACAAGAATTCCTGGAAGAGATTAAAGAAAGAGGTGAGTAGTAGAAGAAAAATTTAGAGAAGAAATGTGATATGAGAAAATTATGAAGAAGGAATTAACAGCTTAGTAAAAGAAGAATCTTAAAAAAATAAAGTTGGACAATAGGAAAAGAAACACAAAAATTCACTGAAGGAAAAAAACTCCTGAAAAAGCAGAATTGATCAAATGGAAAAGGATGTAAAAAAGCTCACTGAAGAAAATAATTCCTTAAAAAATTAGAATTGGACAAGTGGAAGCTACTAACTCCATGAGAAAACAATTTTAAAAAGTCAAATGAAAGACAAAATACAACAAAATGTGAAAACTGACATTCAAGCACAGGACTTTAAAGCATAAAAAGAAACGTGACAAGGAATCATAAGGACTCAATAAGGATAAACCGTTTGCATTCCTATATGAGAAAATAATGCATATAACTCCTAAGAAGGTTATCACTGTTAGGGCAGTCAGAAAGAGTCTACATAGACAAAGGGTATGGATGATGATCTAAAAAACATGAAGGTATGAGAAAGAGGGATGCACTATGAATGGTAATGGGACAGGCTCACCCATAAAATGGAAGCAGATAGCAGAATGAATTAGAAATCAGAATCTGACAATATGTTGCTTGCAAGAGACTCATTTGAAACAGAGAGACTCACATAGAATTAAGATACAGAGCTGAAACAGAATCTGTTATGCTTTGATTGAAGTGAAAAAGGAAGGAGTAGCAGTCAAGGCAAGGCAAAAGTAAAAACAGACCTAATTAAAAGAGATAATCAGGGAAACTATATTTTGCTAAAAGATATCATAGACAGTGAAATAATATCAAAAATTTTTTGCAACAGTTTTCTTAGATTAAGGCTTCATTTCTCAAATATATAGGGAAATGAGTCAAATTTGGAAAAATAAGAGCCATTCCCCAATTTTTAATGGTGATGGGATATGAACAGGCAGTTTTCAGAAGAAATCAAAGCTATCTGTAGTCATATGGAAGAGTGCTCTAAATCACTGTTAATTAGAGAAGGGAAAATTTAAGTACCACCTCATACCTATCAGAAATGACAGATGCTTGAAGGGATGAGGGAAAATAGGTACACTAATGAACTGTTGGTGAAATTGTGAACTGATCCAGTCATTCTGGAGAACAATTTGGAACTGTACCTAAAAGGCTGTTAAATAGTGCCTATCCTCTGATCCAGCAATATCACTACTATTAGATCTGTGTCCCAAAGAGATTAAAAAAATTAGGAAAAGGACCTCTAGATATAATAATATTTATAGAAACTCTTTTGTGGTGTCAAAGAATTGGAAATTGAGGGAGTGCTTATCAGATGGGGAATGGCTGAACAAGTTTTGACATATGATTGTGATTGAGTACTACTGTTCTGTGAGAAATGAATAGGGGGATGGTTTCAGGGAGAAAAAAAAAACATAGCAAGACCTTTATGAACTCACACAGAAATAAGCATGAAGAACCTTGAGAACATTGTCCGTAGTAACAGCAATGTTGTGATGATGATCATCTGTGAAAGACTTGGCTGTTCTGATCAATACAGTTATCCAAGACAATTCCAAAGGACTTATGATAGAAAAATGCTCTCTACCTCCAAAGAGAGAACTGATGAACTCTGGTGAAAATTGAAGTATAATTTTCTTACCCTTTTTTTTGTCTTTTACGTGCAATATGGCTAATATGGAAATATGTTTTGCATGATTTTACATGTATAATTGATATAATTTTGCTTGCCTTTTCAGTAGGTGGGGAGGGATATATACAAATTTTTTAAATGAGGAAAGAGATAAATTTCATCTTAGACAAACTGATGCAGAGTGAAGTGAGCAGAACCTGAAAAATAATTTCTCTTATAAATATTGTAAAAAATTTACAATTTTAATGACTTTTATAAACTGTTACAGGATGAAATGAGTGGAATCAGGAGAGCAATTTATATGACAGCATTCCAAGAAGAGCTTTGAAAACTTTAATAACAAAAATCAATATGAGCATTTATAATTCTAGAGAAGCAATAATGAACCCTGCTATCTATGACAGAGAGGTGATGGGTTAGGGTGTAGGGTGGAGCGTATCATCTCTCACTCTCTTTAGGGGTGTGTGTGTGTGTGTGTGTGTGCTTAGGGCGTAGGATGGAGCATATCATCTCTCACTCTCTTTAGGGGTGTGTGTGTGTGTGTGTGTGCTTAGGGCGTAGGATGGAGCGTATCATCTCTCACTCTCTTTAGGGGTGGGTGTGTGCACGTGTGTGTGTATG
>CM053769.1:699508967-699526216 GCA_028658325.1 Potorous gilbertii | reverse complement strand
GAAATCTCCTTCACTGTGTTGCTGTGCGGCTTTCACTGTTCCAGAATTTGTCAGGAGTTCTTTTTACAGGAAATCTATGGGCTGTGGGTTCGGACCTAGCATAGGTGAGTCTTTCTACTCCGCCATCTTGGCTCCGCCCCGTGTATAATCTTTTTGATAAATTTCTGTAGCATATTTGTTATTATTTTATTTTTAAAATTTTGCATCAATATTGATTCAGTTAGTTGATTATTTTATTTCCCTGTTTTCATTCTCCTTGGCTTAGGTATCAAAACAATATTTGTATCATAGAAAGAATTTGGCAGCATCCTTTCTTTTCATTTATTTCCCTCTAGCAATTTACATAATATTGGAACTATTTGTTTTTGAATGTTTCTTAAAAATCATTAGTAAATCCGCCGGAATGTTTTCCATTGGGAGTTCAGTTACAGCTTGTTCAATTTTTTTTATGAAATTGAATTATTAAAAATATATTTCTCTGTTCTATGAATTTTTTATTTTTGTAAATATTTATCCACTTAAGTTGTTTCCTTTACATCTTATTTATTTGTTCAGATTTCTTATTTTTTTTCATTTTTGATACTAGTAGTTAGTTTTTATGCATTTATTTTAAGTTAGTTTATTCATTTTATTGTTTTCAAAAAAAACCCCAAACCTGAACTATTTTATTTATTAATTCAATTGAACATTTTTTGTTTTCAGTTTTATTAGTCTCATCTTTGAATTTCGGAAGGTTTATTTTAGTATTTGATTGGAATTGTTTGATTAATTCATTTTTGAGTTTTTAAATTACATGCCAAATTCATTCTCCTATTCTTTCTTACTTTTGTTGACAAAAGAATTTAGAATGACAAATTTTTCTCCTGAGGACTGCTTTGGCAGCATCCCTAAAATTCATTGTGGTTATTATCTTTGGTGAATTATCCATCATTTCTATGATCCAACAATTCTTTAGGATTAAGTAATTTTGTCTTTAATTTTAAAAAAAGATCTTTTCTTCAGCATTCCTGTACTGAATATAATTTTATTGCATTGTGTTCATTAAAAGGTGTGTTGTGTGTATACACACATATGTATACACACGTATATATATATACATTCTATATTATATGTGTGTGTATATATGTATGTATATATACACACACACACACACGCACGCATTTTTTTTTTCCCAAGGCATTTGGGGTTGTGACTTACCTAGGGGTCACACAGAATTTAATATATTTTATACATTGGTTTGTAAGGATTTTATACCCCAGTATGTGGTTAATTTTTGTAGAAGTGCTATGCACATCTGAAAAATATGTATACTCCTATTTATTCCCACTCAGTAATCAATAGAGATCTATCCTGTCTTACTTTTCTAAAATTCTATTCAGGTCCTTAACATTTCTTTTCATGGGTGGTTAGATTTGTCTAGACCTGATGCCCCTCCCCCTACTCTTTCCTACCCTCATTACTTTAGTTTTCCTGTTAGATTAGGATTCATTTCTTCTTGACTCTAGGCCAAGCACTCTATCTACTGCCCTACCTAGCTATCTGCTAGGGTGATTTATACTAACAACAACAACAAAAAATTCACATATGTTATCATCTGACTTTCACCATGGCTCTAGGAAGTAGAATAGGGAAGGGCTTACTATAACCACTCTATAAATTAGGAAATTGACCCTTAGCATGGTTAAGTGACTTGCACAAACTAGTAAGTCACAAAGTCAGCCTTTCTGATTCCTCATTCATTGCCTTTTCCATTACATCACACTGCCCCTTTTTTACCTCCTCACCCCCATCCCTATTCCTCACCTTCATTGAAATGAAATAGAACCATATAGTTCATCTTAGGTTCTCCATACCTCCTAAAATGACAATTAATTATTTGTTTCTTGGTTCTAACTTGTGCTAATGTTTTTAATCTGTGCTGATGTGCTATTAAAAACTAGCTAAGGAAAAATCCCTCTCGCCTTCTTTTACCTCTTTTCCACTTCCTTCCCAGGTGACCAGTGTGATAGCTACTTTTGCTACCTAAATTCAGGGTTGTGAGGGATTTCAGACCGGAGGAAGGGCAAGTAATTTCATAGTAAGTTCCTGTGGTGGGGGAGGGGTTGCTGTCTGGAGAGAGGCCTCCCTCATGATGAGTCTCAAACTGCATCTCTGCTTTTCACCAGTGGGTCACCCTTCTTCTAGCTATGGAAGGAATTGGGGCCAATTTTTATAGTTCATAAGAATGCATAGCCCAGTAGTATGCGAGAATCTAAGGACAGGAGTGAAAGTTGAATAGTAGGTACAAACAGGGGACATGTGCATAAATTATTTTTTCATGCCTTTAAATCAGCATAGCTCTTCAGTGTATCTGGCCCTGTCTCCATGCTCTTCTTTCAAATGTTGTGTTGTTTATTGGTATTCAAGAAATATGTGACTCTGTGGACTACTGTTTGACGTACCATCCTAGGATATTTCTAAAATTCAAGTAAGCCTTCCTCACTTACCAAAGGAGGAAGAAGCATGGCCAATTCTGTCCAGGAACTTGTTGAAGAATTTTAAGCAAACCCAGAAAGATACAGTTGTGCAAAAGAACCTTGGGTAAAATTCCAAGTTTCTTAATGTAAATTTATTTTTCTTACTCTTCTAATGACCTGGAATCACTAAGGCTATTTTGTGTTTTTTTATCATCTCTTGCCACATATTTGGTTTTCCCAGATCATATCTCTGACCACTTCCTCATCAAAATAGCCTCAGTTTTGCACATTTGAACAAGCAACCTCGTGACATGCTTGACTTAAGACATCATTTTCTTCAGCCCCGGGATGACTGCCTGTGAAAAATGTATTCAGACAAAAAAGCTGGTCGCTGGGCTCATCTGTAACCTTTGATATTTAGAAATGTCATCTCCTATCAGTCAGTTTGCTTATTCCCAAGTATGTGTTTCCTCTGATTTAGAGAGAAGCATAGCGAATACCTAATATGCACATTTATCTTTTCAAATTTGTTGATAAATATCTTTCATTTATCAGATATCTATTCAAATTAGCAGTGGTATGTGTGTGTGTTTATGTTCTAGTGAAGCAGTACCACTAAAGAAAGACCTAAAAATGTTCAGATATCAGGTTGTCTCATAGAGTCATCAGCATCTATTTGTTCCTTTCTGATTTTCAGGGAATTTGTTGCTTAGGTGATGTTTTGTGCATCTTGTGCCATGCTATTAATTTCATTTCCAGTTCTTTCTTCTGTGGTTCTCATTTCTTTTTCATTCTTTTCTCAAGAACTCTAGTTTCATTGACAAAAACATTTTTAAAATTCTTTTTAAAAACATTTGCATCATTTCTTCCAACACTTCTGCCTGAATTTGTGCCCAAGCTTTGATGCTTTGCTTATAGATGTTTTGGAGTCATGCTCTTACTTGAGTATACTACCTGCTGAGTTCTCTTGCAACAAGAACTGTTTGTCTTTCAGGTCTGCTGGATTTTGTGTTGTCTCTAAATGTGCTCACATTCCATATGCTGATGGGGAGCCGAATTGTCTTAGCAGATGTTTTTGTATGTTTTTGTGTGTTTTGACCCCACCTGATGAAGTAATCAAGCCAGAGTTGGGTAAGCAGACAGTTTTTAGGGCACTTTTTCTAGTTCTTCCTCACACCAAGAAGTGAGCAGTGTGATCCTTAAAAGGCTGCTCAGATACCTGGAGGGTTACTGAATTTCACTGCTTCTTCCAGTGAGAAAACAACCCTATAGCCTATAGCCTGCAGGATTGTGATTATAGCTCCCAGTGTATCCACATCTGCTGCTTCATCACTTGCCTGTCACCACAGGACTTTGAGATAGGTAAAATGGTATGTGTGATGTATTTTGATTCGTGCACAAATTGGTTTGAGTCAGAGTTGCATGAAGTCATTGACCTTGCTCTCTCCTCCAGAGTCATCATAGTGCAGTGACAAGACAGAATCAAGATGACTGATGATGGTTCAAGGTGCATTGAATAACCTTGGCATCTTCAATATCTAACCAAGCTCTAAGCACTCCACAATGCCTGCTTCAACTGCCTTCAAGGCCATTGGAAATCACAGGGGGGGGTCTCTCTCTTTGTGAGCGCTGGCAAGATTCTTACCAAAGTCCTCCTTAATAGACTGATCCTTCACCTGGACGACGGTCATCTACCTGAGAGCCACCATGGCTTCAGAAAGGGCCAAGGAATAGTTGATAGAGTGTTTGCTGCCTGACAACTCCAGGAGAAATGCCAGGAGCAGGACAGAGATCTGTACATAACCTTTGCAGATCTCACCGAGGCCTCTGACACTGTTAATCGTGAGGACTTGTGGAAAATTATGTCAAAATTTGGTTGCCCAGAGAAGTTCATCAGCATTTTATGTCAATTTCATGATGGCATGTTTGCCCAGGTTTGGGATAATGGACAATGCTCTCATGCCTTTCCAGTCACCAGTGGAGTGAAACAGGGCTGTATGCTTGCTCCTGTGCTTTGTAGCATGATATTTTCAGCCATGTTGTTGAATGCTTTCAACAAACACAGCATCAAGGTTAACTACCACACTGATGGTAAGTTCTTCAATTTGACAGACCAAATTGGAGAGGGTGTTAGTGCATGATTTTCTATTTGCAGATGATTGTGCACTCAATGCAGCCTCTGAAGCTGAGATGCAACAAAGAATGGATTAATTCTCTTCTGCTTGTGCTAATTTTGATCTAATAATCAACACCAATAAAACACAGACGCTCCATCAGCCACCACCACACCATCCATACGTGGAACTATTGGTTACAACAAAAGGAGATGTTTTGGATGCCATAGATAAATTCACTTGCCTTTGTAGTGTACTTTCCAGAGATGTACACACTGATAATGAGGTCAGATACCATAGATAAATTCACTTACCTTTGTAGTGTACTTTCCAGGGATGTACACATTGATAATGAGGTTGATGCAAGCATTGCCAGAGCTAACTCAGTGTTTGGGGAGGCTCTGAAGGGAAGTATGGGAGAGAAAAGGAACTAGACTGATTACCAAACTGAAGGTCTACAGGGCCGTTGTGCTGGCCTCATTGTTGTATGCCTGTAAAACTGGGATAGTATACTAGTGTCATGGCAGGAAACTGAATCACATCCATTTGAATTGTCTTAAGAAGATTCTGAAGATCACCTGGCAGAATAAGGTACCATTCACTGGAGTCCTTTCTAGAACTAAACTGCCAACATTCAAACTCTGCTTCAGAGAGGACAGCTCCAGTGGACTGGCCATGTAATTCAAATGCAAAACATATACTTGCCAAAAAGACTATTTTATGGAGAACTCACATAGGGCGAGTGTTCGCATGGTGATCAGAAGAAGTGATACAAGGACACCCTCCAAGTCTCTCTTAAGAACTTTGGAATTGATTGTGTGACATGGGAGACACTGGCACAGGACCTCCCAGGGTGGTGCACCCTCATCAGAGAAGGTGCTGTTCTCTATGAGCAAAGCAGCATTGAAACAGCTCTAAGGAAACACAGGATATACAAATTCAGAGAATCATACAGCCTATTTGTGCCTGACCTATGGCAGAGAATTCCAAGCTCATATTGATCTGATTAGCCACACACAGTCAGACACACTGAAACTTAATCCTGGCATAGCAATGTCATCTTGGTCCTCTTTGAGAACCAAGGACAATGACTCACCAACCAGTTATAAATAGAATTAAAGTATGGGACATAGATTGGGTGTAAAAGGATCAGAGTTATAATTCACTACTACAACTATAAGGTTGAATTTACCTTGGCAAAATTATCTGGTTACTTAAAATGAATGAAAAAGCATTTGTCAATCCCTTAAGATATGCCAAGTGTTGTGGTAAGCTCTGGACAAAAAAACAAACAAACAAACAAAAAAAGAAAAGAAAAGAAAAGGAGCCTGTCTCTGCTCTCAAGGTACTTCTGTTCTGATTAGGGAAGACAGCACATATAGCAAGACTCTCTGGCAAGCTGGATGGAAAGGTTCCAAGGGTTTGAGTGCAGTGCAAGTGGCAAGACCAATGTGTCTTTGGGGTTCCAACAGCAGGTCAGAAGGCTTGAGATCTTACCAGAAGTTAGTGACTGCCTTCACATACAAGTGTATGTTTGTGTGTGTGTTTGTGTGTGTATGTGTATGGGGAGGGGGAAGGATATGGATGGAAAGGTTTGGCCCCCCACCATTGGGGTAGGAGAACTGTCCTAATAGAGTGGGGACTGTTAGTGTCCTCCCAAAGTGGTGAAGATGGGAAACCAGAATCCAACCAAGAAGGGGAAAGGAAAAGGAAAATTGACTGCGAGGCTGAAGGGAATGGCTGTCTGCAGTGTCCCACTCTGGCTGGGCCTCTAACCCCCAGATGGGACATGAATGACAGACCTGGGGTTCTGGTGCATAATGTGCATGGTGCGTTTTAGGTCTGGCTCCTGCTGAGTTCACTAATGCTCACTAGGTGGGATCTCTTCACATTCTTTTAGTAGTATCCATCCTTGTTGAAAGAGCACTCATCTGAGAATTAGGAAACGGGTTATGTTGCCAATGGAGTCATTCATTAGCTAGGTGACATTGAGCAAGTCATTTTAGTTTTATTGGCTTCAGTTTTCTCAGTGGTAAAGAAAGGGGTTGCTTTAGGGATGATAGAGCTAGAAGGGACTTTAGAGACCACCCTCACTTTACATATGAGAAAAGTGAGTCCAAGAAAGGTCAAACAGCTCATTCAAAATCTTATAAGACGTGACAGAGCTGGCATTTGAACAAAACCTTTGTGCCGTTCTACCTCTAAATACTCATATTGTCAAGCAATCAATTAATCACCAGGTATTTGTTAAGTCCCTATTATGTTTCAGGCACTGTGCTACTTCCTGTTCTGGGTCTATGATTTCATTTGAATATGCCTATTCTGTAAAATTATCTACATATTTACATTTGGATAAAATTACAATTATTTAAATGAACATCACGAGAGTAGGGGTACTTAACCAGGGGCCTGTGAACTTAAACATTTTTTTGATAACTATATTTCAACATAATTAATTTCCATGCAGCATTGGGCCTGGAGTCAAGAAGACCTGAGTTCAAATATAACCTCAGACATTTAGAATCCATGTGACCTTGGACCAGTCACTTAAGCTCTGTTTGCCTCAGTTACTGCATCTGTAAAGGGAGGATAATGATAGCAGGGGTGTTATGAGGATCCAATGAGCTAAGAATTGTAAAGCACTCGATGCACAGTAAGTGATATGTAAGTGTCAGCTGTTTTTATCTTATGCGTTTAAAAACGTTATTCTGAGAAGGACTCTGTAAGCCTCACCAGAGTGCTAAAGGGGTCCAGGACACAAAAAAAGGTTAAAAACTTCTGTACCAGAACAAAAAAAAAAATTCATATTCCTTTAGACCAAATTCCACTGGGCACATGTGCGTGCTGATCTGCTAAACCATCAGTAGTACTCCTAATGGGCAGCCTCAGCAGGTGATGGGTTCCCCTTCACTTCTGGTTGGCTGCTGTTGGACGTTTCCCAGGGACTCCTATTCAGGTAACAGTTAGGCCAGGTTAGCTCTGAGATCCCATCAAACTTTGAGATCTGGTCATTCTAAGAATTCATAGTTTTTTAGATCCAGGTTCAATCTATTTGAAAGGTCATTTGTGGCTTTAATATAAATGGCACTAGATCCTGTCACTACATTTCCTACTAAGTGTTCTGTATATGAAAGATGACTTGGTCACTTATTTTCCTGATCATATATAGGTTCAGCTCCTTGTCCTTATGCCAATAAACAATGACCTGGGCCCAGAACAGAAAGGGAGAAAGGAAGCAGAGTGGTTTGCATTTGGGACATGGTGCTAAAAATTCCAGTGATCCTAAGCTGCCCCATCTCTTTCACAGTATGCCTCCCAAGAGGCAGTGTGACATAGGGGATAGCAAGCTGCCCTCAGAGTCAGAAGGACTGCATTTGACACATGCTGGCAGCGTAACTTAAAGCAAGTCATTGGACCTTTCCATGCCCCAGGTGACCCTCTAAGATCACAGCATGCAGAACAGGTGCCAGTCAATATTAGTAGAGGGGGGTTACTTATCAGAGTTCCCCATACTAACATGATCACAAATCTAACCCAGAATTCTCCTGGACATGATACATGGGTGCAGATCATGGAACACTGTGCTTTCAGAAGATTTAAAATTATAGAAGCCCCAAAGGTCTGTGGAAGGATGTATAATAGGTGTACATAGGCTATAGAACATTAAATAAGGAAAGAAGACATATATGAGAGCAAGGCTATCGTCAAGGACACACATGACCAGAAAAGGAGATTGCATGGTCGTAATGGTGATAACAGCACATGACACATTTCATTTTATTTGTTCTTCGCAACAACTCTGTGAAGTATGTGCCATGGTCATCCTTATTTTACATTTGAGGAAACGGACGCAGAGAGGTTAAGAAACTTGTCTAGAACCACACAATTAGTAAATGTCGGGGGAAAAAAGGTTTGAACTCAGTTCTTTTTGGCTTCAGATTCAGTTATCTGTCCACTGCTCCCATTTAGCTGCCTTAATGAGTTTGAGAGGTAAAGGATTAGCTACATGAGTTAATCTGTGACATATTAAAAATGCAGACGTCCTGAGTCATTCAGTCAATAAACATTAATTAAGTACCTGCTATATGCCAGGCATAGTGCTAAGCACTGGTATACAAATACAAAGTAAGTAAGTAATAAAGACATTTCCTGCCCCCAAAGAGTTTGCAATTTCATGGGGGGAAGACAAAACACAGAAGGAAGATGGAGGCCGAAGGATGGTAGTGAGGGGAGGGAGGAAGGTATTTTTCCTAGGGTATGTTGAAGTCCAGAGGAGTGCTGCTGGGCAAGGAATGCAGAAACGGCTGATCTAAGTGCATTGTCTAAGTCCTCCATGGAGATTGTGTGGGAGGGCATGGTCAATAGAAGTTAAAAAGGCTGAATGGGTTGTGATCCTGGATTGATGCTGGTAATGCCCACGTTAATAAAATAGCAGGTGTTCCTGAAGTATATTTAGATTCATATAGAACCAGTATTATTTACTGGACAGAGTTATAATGTGGCATTGTTTTTCCTCATCATGTATTCTGTACTGTATAAACGTTTATAAAGAGTTGATGTCCGTGTGAAATCGGGCATCCTAAAGAAATCACCGGCTTTCAAATTTGGGGTTCAAGTTCAAGTCACAGAGTGGCAGGTTTGTTATTTCCTCCAAGGACCACTAAGGGAAGTATTCAAAGAGTGTGTACCTCTTCTGTAAAGGAAATTAATACTTTCCAATAAATTCTTTTCTAGTGAAGGAAGCCCTTCCCCCCGGATGGAGCTGCTGCATAACATTGACCCAGGCTTTGTAGACATATCGCCATGTGAGTACACACTGGTTAATTAATGAATCATTAGGAGGCTGGTTTGGTTGCTCCCCACGTTGCAAGGCTGAAATCCATCTCCATTTACACCTGAAGGGGAATCAAGGCAAACTCTACCCTATTATAAAATATAACTGCATAGGTCAGAGGGATTCAGGTTGTAAAGGACTTTAAATGCCAAGCAGAAGATTTTATATTTATATATAATTTATATGAAATTTATTTATATAATTAATACATGATACATCACATAAATATATAATTAATATATGTAATGTGTTATATATAATATGTAATATATAAATTATATTTTGTATAAATTTTTGTATTTTCTATTTAGTTATGGAAGTATTAGGAAGTAACTGAAGTTTACTGAATGATAGACTTGTGCTTTAAATAAGTCACTTGGATATCAGAGTGAAGGACATATTGGACTAGGGAAAGACTCGAGACAAGGAAACTCACCAAAAACCTATTGCTATAGGACAAGTGAAAGTGATGAAGATAGAAACTGTATGAGCTGAGAAAAAGAGACACAAAAGATGTTTTGAAAGTAACTTTTTTTAAGTTGTCAGAAGATCAGTTGTAAGTATGGGATGAAAGAAAGTGAGTCCAGGAAGACATCGAGATTGTGAATTGAGGTGATTGGAAGGATGGTGGTGGCCTCCACAGTAACAGGAAAGTTGCAAAGAAAGGAAGGGATTATGGGAAAAGATGAGTTCTCTTTGGGGTGTATTGAGTTTAAAGTGCCCCGGGGCACAGCTTAATTGGGAGTGTCTAAGAGGCTATAGGAGATGTGGGACTAGAGCTGAGGAGAAAGGTGAGGGCTATTTATATAGATCTGGGAATCATCTGCAGAGGGATAACTGTTGACCCCATAGGAGATGATGAGATCACCAAGCAAGGTATTCAGTTGTAGTTCTATTTTAATAGTTGACAACACTCTAGTGATCTACAGGGGTTAATGTCCTTTATTAAGTGTTTGTCATGGAGTCCTTTAGGCCCTGGGGAGCTCACCTTCCATTTATAACACCCCCAACTGAAATTTCCTTTTGAAAATATTGCCAGTATGCATAGCATCTATTTTATGGATTATATATCTTTGAATATTGTCTTAGAATCTTGTGGTAGCTTTTGATTTAAAAAAACTATTTGCCTGTTTTTCAGTCGTATCTGTGGAGTATACCATGCCAATTCTATCTATGAGATTTTCTTGCCAAAGACACCAGAGTAGTTTGCTATTTCCTTCTCTGCTGGATTAAGGCAAAGATTAAGTGACTGCTAGTAAATGTTTGAGCTCCGCCTTTCCTGATTCTTGGTCCAGTGCTCTATCCACTAAGCTGTGTGCATGTGTGTGTGTGTGTGTGTGTGTGTGTGTGTGTGTGTATACACATACACATATGAATATATATACATATAAATTTTTTTCCTATAGAAACATAATCCCAAAAATTGTATGTGTATGTATACAAACATACAAGGTTTTTTATCAAAAGCTACCACTAAATTTTATATTATATACACACACACACACACACACACACACACACACACACACACACATATATATATATATATCCTTTTACCTATGCATGGTTTTCATCTTATACCACAAACAAAACCTCAGAGTTTGAGCTTCTCAATTCTGATTAGTTCTAAGGATTAGGGTCTCATCCTTATTTTCATATGTATGTTAAGAAGGATGGACACCATGTGAAGGACGTTTTTTGGCCACATAAGCCTCCCAGTCACTTAACCTGTGTTTGCCTCAGTTTCCTCATCTGTAAAGTGAAGACAACAACAGCCCCTACCTTCTAGGGTTGTTGTGAGGCCCAAAGAACATAGTAATTGTAAAGCACGTAGCCTGGTGCCTGGCACACAGACAGTGACGTGTCCATGGTAGCTACTATTGAGGATGATCAGCTCAGAGACGCTTGCAGTGATGAAATGATTGTCCTATTTGGCCAAACATGCCTCACATCGTGCTTGACTTTTGTATCATTAATCTTAGCAACCATTTTGCCGTGGACTTAGAACTTTTCTAAGTTGGAATAACCTTATGGATGTTTACATTCCAGTGAGTGAAGTGTCTTCATGGTTTTTATTCTAATGTCTTGAGAGTAATATTTCACATTTACTTGATGAATAAAGGGAAACCACCATTTAACCACCCGAAGCTGAAGTGCCCCAGCATGCCAAGTTGTAGGCTTATCTACCTCATCCACTCATTCCTGCACTCTTTCTTTTGTTTATTTTGTTTCTAATTAATTGATGCCTTCACTAGAGGTTGTAAAATTTGGAAATTAACTGGCAGTTCTAGCATCTGAGGGACATGAAATATGGAAAGACTTTGGGACACGTTCTCTTGGAGATACATGAGGAAAAGCATACTTTCAGGGAATAAAGAACTGATAGTGTCTCTGTAAAACATCTGTAGTATTTTGTAGTTCTATCTTAATTACTGTTAGAGCAGAGGCAAAGTCCCTAATTCTGGTTCTAATTACAAGGCAGAAAGAAGAGATGAAATTCTGATGACTCCATCTGACCCACTAGTGAATAGCTTTGATAAAAGGTTGGGTTGAGTAGGAAAGGTTTAAAATAACATTAGCTGTGTTAAAGTTGGGGCATTACCTATAATTTTCAACTGTATACTCACTCTACATTGTATTAATGTGCTTTGGCCCCCATAGCCCCTCTAACAATCATCATTCTTCACTTTTGGCAGCTTTGCCAATCTAATAGATAATAAGGTGGAACTACATAGTTGCTTTAATTTACATTTCTATAATAATTAGTTATTTGGATTATTTTTCATGTGACTGTTGATTGGATTTCTGCGCCTGAGAACTCTTATTTGTATCCATTGACCATTTACTTATTGGAGAATGGCACTTATTCTTATAAATTTGGACCAGTTCCCTATATATTGTGTAATGAGATCTTTGTCAGACAGAACTTGCCACTAAGATTTTTTCCCAGTTACCCGTTTCCCTTCTTTCTTAGTTGAATTGATTTTGTTTGTGCAAAACATTTTTAATTTTGCATAATTAAAGTTGTCCATTTTCGTTCCCTTGCAATGAGGGCTAACTCCCTCTCTTGAAAACAATAATCATTCACTTTATTTACACCTCAGAGGGAAAGAGGCAGCAGGAGACAGTGGAAGGTGGGCTAGATTACAACCAAAGGGACTTAGATTGAATTTCCACCCTGCTCTTTGCTCCCCTTGTGATCGCGAACAAGAGGCAGCCTCCTTGGGCTTTAGCCCCTCCTCCATCAAATGAAGGGGTTGGATCATATGACCTCTGTGGTCCCTTTCCCTCTAAAGCTGTGATCTTAGCTGTATTTGTACTTTGCTTTATGTCTGGAAGATAATTTTGACTAGACCTCAGCTCTGTTCTCTGGTGAAGCTGAACGACCCCATATTGTTCAATTTCATTTTTATTTTGAGGTGAAAGTACTTTGCGTGAAACTGACGGATAAATTCTGCATGACAACTTACTTCCCGTTCTGTGGCACATTCCTCCAGATGACGCTTGTGATCCCCCCCCAAAATGTTTTGGTGTTGTTCAGTCTTGTTTGACTCTGTGTGACCCCATTTGGGGTTTTCTTTGCAAAGACACTGGAGTCGTTTTCCGTTTCCTCCTCCAGATCATTTACAGATGAGGAAACTGAAGTAAACAGGTTAAGTGCCTTGCCCAGTAAGTTTCTGAGGTCAGATTTGAACTCAGACAGGTAAGTCTTCCCGATTCCCAGCCTGGAACTCTATCCATTGCACTACCTAGCTCCTCCCTCTCCCTGAAATGACATTATTTTTACATATTTCATATTTACATATGTTTCGTGCCCTTCTCCTCCCCTTTACCTCCAAAAGTGAATGTCAGCTTCTTGAGAGCTGGATTGTTTCATTTTAATCTCCGTATCCTTCGTGTTGTCTTTGCGTGCTTTGTAGCATTTCGCAAAGGCCTAACATATTAGGAGCTTAATAAATGCTGGTTAAATTAACTGGAGCAGAAAGACTTCCTGAGCAATTCTAAACAAGAGAAAGGCGCCGAATATGAAGTCTAGACCCACTTGGTCTTGACCCTGAGATGGGGGCCTCTCCACCATCTTCGTCAACAGTCTGTACTTTGAAAAGTTTATTCAAAAACATCATTTTGGTTGAGAGCAGTGGCTGCTCCTAATTGTATAGAACTTACACTTGAAATCACATGCACATGTGTGAACCTGCCCCATACTGTATAGAGCTTACACTTGTGATTAGATGTGCATATGAAGGTCTCCCCGAAATGATATGGAACTTAGCCCTGTAATCATGAATCTTTGCTGTGGTGTTGCCATCTTACTTATTATATACTGTACCATGAGCATACAAAGTTTAAGAACCACTGATTTTAGAGAAAACACTCACATATACCTTGTAGGCTTTATAACTCTCCTCTAGATCATAGATCCACCCTATGTCTGAAGCCAAAACTAACCATAGAGAGCCAGACCCAACATTCCATGAATCATTAGAATTCCCATCTACTTATACAAGCAACTGTTCAATTAACATACATTTTTACAACATGCATAACACGCAGAGCCCATTAGTAATAGCCTGATTATAGGCTGAAGGACGTTGGCAGATGTTAACATTTTACTTATATAGGCCAATGATGGGGGCTTCAAAGCTTTCATTGGCTATACAGTGTTGTTCCTATTCCATTTAAAAGCCATTTCTTTTTAAGGCTTGTAATGAGGAGTTATTTTTACCCTTTGATTATAGGGAGGAAGTATGAGGTCCCCTCCCTTTCCTTCGTCTATGTGTGCATTATTTTCTGTGGCGAAGTGGCTTCATCTATATCTTCAAATCAGAATTCATCATGTTGGGGAATACTGAGAAACTGTTCCCTTATTTTTTTTCCTTCTCAGCTTTTTTTAGACTCATCTGCATGAAAGATTGGAGGTACATTGATATTTCTAAGATGAAAAACTAGTTTAAGTTAGAATATTAACGCAATTTTATCCCTCACCTGCTCTACCAGGAATATTTAGATCCTCTTTGGTCTCCAAAGTGGATGCCATGGCCATCTGCATGATCAACCAGTAAGAGGATGGGAAGATGAACCAAGAACAGGACTTGTCTCCAACACAACCATACCTACTCTTATTCCTTAGAAATCCCCCGTGCTCCCCTCCATCTGCCACGAAAGCTGTCGTCCTTTTCTTTCAGTTAGGTGGCAGAATGAGCAGAGAACCCAGCCTGGTTTCAGGAAGTTCATATGTGACTTTAGACACTTAATGGCTGTGTTGCCTGCTAAGTCACTTAATCCATGCTTGCCTCAATTTCCTCATCTGTAAAATGGAAATAGTAATAGCACCTAGTTGTCTGGAGGATCAAAATATAATAATCAAATCATCAAAACACAAACTAAAATGCTTAGCGTGTGCCTGGTGCGTAATGACCACTATGTCAACGTTGCTGTGACTCACCTGGCATCAGCCACTCAGAGCAGTTATAACCTCATCGAGACCTAGGCACATCCAGCAGCAGTTATGAATATGTCATTGGGAAAGTCTCCCTCCAGTGGAGAGGTGGGGGTGGAGCTCAGGCAAAAAATTTTGGAAATACTTTCTCTAGATGGTAACTTACATTAACATGTAGTGTTGGAGAGGAGTCTCCATATTTGCAGTTCCACATGCTAATGAAATTATAAGTCTAGAAGCTCCATCCCAACCCCACAAAACATACCCTTCCCTCGGTTGATTCAAGTAATAACAGCAACATCTGGCAGTATATAGAACTTTTAGGTTTGGAGAGAACTTTACATACATTCTTTCATTGGAACCTCACGTCACCGTGTGAGAGTAGGTGCTGTTGTTAGCATCTCCAGAGGTTGACTGTGTGACCAGGGTCATATAGCTTGTAAATATCTATCTGTCTGGGAAACTAATCAAGACTAATTCCAAAAATCCAGTCATTAATGGAAAAAGTGACTCCAAGATGGGCTCCAGAGAGCCTGTCATAACTTACCAGCAAACCACTTTCTCTTTCACCATGGAAAAGATCAGCCCTGGTACCTGATGAGAGTTAGTTCAGAAGCATGGCAACTCTTTCTGCTTCTCTACCCTACCCCTTTTGTATTTAGGATAGCCAAGACTCTTGTTTTATCACCTTGTTTAAAGTACTTGTCTCTGTGTTATAACTCCCCATGCTCGTTCTGTGTATAATCCATTTCTGTATCAGAATGGAGGCTGCTATTTGCAAGATGAATTTATCTGAGGCCCTTCTACAACTTCACAGTATTTTAATTTTTACCCAAAACAAAACCTGGTCATCACCCTGTGCCTCAGAAGCTAACCTGTTGAATGCAAAGTTATATGACTGATTTTATTTTTAGCCTGTCAGCATTGAAACCCTTGGTTTTCTCGGTTAAGTTTTCTTTTTCTAGCCTATCAGTGCCTTATTTGACAACCCATCATGAAGGCAGCATCAAATTAATATCAGCTTCCATATTTTCATTGCCTATAAATGTCTGACTATGTATAGAGCTTCCGTAGAGCCAAAGGCCCCTGGCCTCAGTAACAAAATCCACAGTCAAATTTTTTATTTTCATTTTCAAAGGCTTTTCTTCTTCTCTGTGTACTATAGGGAATACTAAGTGTTATTTTGAAATAGAGTCCTTCTGATTTGAAGATGGTCCCACATGCCTCATATACCAACTACTCCACTTTACACACTTTGCAATCTTTATACACTGCCTCGAATAAGACATAATGAACCTTTAATATTAACACCCCATAGTAGTATATCAGCTTTCATTCTGGATAAATATACAAACTAAACCAAATCCACAGTACTTTTTAAAACTCTAATTAATTCTCACCAGAAGCGTAGAAGATGCAGAATTGGCAAATCCCACTGCCCTCATTTTCTCTTTGGAGAAATATAGCTAACTGATTTTCTCTAGACTTCACAGGGTTCAGAAAACAGAATCTGTGATACTTTCTGACTTACATCAATGCGGAAACTCCTGGGATTAGTTTTAAATAAATCTCTAGGGGTCAAGGAATAAATAGGGTGTTTGGCAATGGGCCATTTGCCTTTTTGAACTCCTGTGGTATTCTTTGTGGTCACATTTAACGTCCCCCTCACAAAGTTCCCTTATTTTTCGTGGGACCACTCTTTCTTTTTCAACTTAATTTTTCAGTTAGAATTTTATTACTATTTTTTGCTTTTATACCACCTGGATTTATTCTTACATCCCTCCCTCCCCTTCTCAGCACCATATTATAGAACAAAGGACTTTTTATCAAGGGAGAAAGGAGAAAAAAATAAACAAAAAGAATAAGAATATCAATAATGTTTTTTACAATGCTTTACGAAGATGGACCAGCCCCTTCCCCATCACTGTAGAGAAGGGAGGGGGAGGTGTCTTCTTATGTCTCTTCTCCAAGGTCAAGCTTGGTTTGTATAATTTTGTGATACTCAGTTTTGATTCTTTTGTAGTCGTTATTCTTTCCATTTATGTTGTTGAAGTGATTTTATATTGTTTTTCTGGTTCTGCTTACTTTAGTTTGCCTAATTAGTTCATTTAAGAAAAAATTAATTTCTTATAGGAACTAGTAAAAAAATTAATTTTTTAAACCAGAATTTAGCAAGCATGAAATAAATGAGCAATTCCATATACAAAGTAAAAGACATAAAGAAGGTTATGAATTAAACTGTCAATCTCTATTACATACAACTTGCTTTTTCCTTTTAGTTATATAATAGATTCAACATGCAACTTTCAAAGTTGTCCCTTTTTGAACTGTATTTCCTTCTGGCCTTCCTTCTTCTCTTTTGTGCATTTAAAAAGATGCTTCCGTGACCTTTTTTTTTTTTTTTT
>CM053769.1:699481534-699508467 GCA_028658325.1 Potorous gilbertii | reverse complement strand
CAGTCTTTCTCATTTTCTTCAAGAACAAATCATTAAGTTGGTCACATGAATTAAATGGATGATGTAGGAATATGAAGTAAACAAGCTGTGATAGGTGGAACTTCTCGGTCAATGTTATTCAAGTATTTTGCCACTATTTTCACATTTCCCACATATTTTCTGTAGGAAGAAATGAAATGATAAAACAGGATTTCTGTGTTGCTGGAAAAAAGAAAGGTAGCAGGGTTTTTTTGTTTGTTATTTACCATTTCCAAAAATGCTGAGATTCTCAGCTAAACGTTATTGGTAATGGGTACATTATGTGGAGCACGATCACCTGCTGTGTAACTTTTCATACCTCTCACATTTGCATGTAGACACCTGCACCTTTCTCTGAGCTGCCTGGATTATTTCAACCTGCTCTCCAAACTGGTGGGTTTAGATTTCCAGAAAATGACCACCACATGGTTATACTTCATTCTCTCAGGGTTCTGGTGATTGTGAGGGAATATACTTGCTCCACTTAATTCTATCTCTTGAGTCCCCATTGATGCGCTTCTACTTATACAAGTCACTCACAGTAGGGACACTCACATCTTAAACATAACTATTTGCTTAACGCCAAGGCAAAAGAAAAAATATCACAAGTGCTCATTATTAAAGCAAACGAATAAATAACAAATACTTAACAATGCGCCCTCTTTTATCGGTGCACTCAATATCTGTGGAGGAGAGTGGACACACACAAAACTCCTGAACACTAACGTGGGGATTTGTTTTGCTTGATGTTACGTATTTGTAGCAAGGTGTTTTTTGTTTGTTTTTCTTGCTTTCTTTAGGGGGGGTGGAGAGGAAAAAATGGAAGTGAGAGAATCTAGAACTTCAAATAAAGTAAAATTGAATTAAAATTAAAATCTGCCAAAGAGGAAAATAAGTGAGGAAAATCCACTTCTTTTGGGTGGAACTATAAACTTTGGTATCCTTTTCCATATCAGGAGCTATCCCTTAAATGTTCCTTGATGGATATAGCTTGTGGAATGATTAGATGCTTTTTCTCCTAAATTGAGTTGATCCACAGTGTTTCTTGCCCAGCAGCTCAGTTTGCATCGCCGTTCTTCCCGAGTACTTGATCTGCTAAATAACTTCTTCCGGTCTCTACTTTGAATCTGTTCTTTTGCTCAACTGAACTCATCAAGAACGTTAATAGTTATTATTTCCCATCCTTAAACATAACTGAAATCCTATTTACTTCTGGAATCTTTTTACTTCTCTATCTTTCTGAATTCATGCCTGTACTGGATAAATTATATTTATTTCTTAATCATACAATAATTCTGGTGTACATATCTCTCCAGCATATACCAGCTGCTCACTTTTAATAACAGTTATGATAACAGCTACTTCTATAGTGCCTACTATACACCATGTCCTGTGCTAAGCCCTTTACCAATATTATCTCAGTTGATCCTCACAAACACCCTGGGAGGTAGGCAGCTGTTACAATCTCCATTATTTTCAACTGTTTGTCTAAGAGCTCAGAGTCAGATTCAACCTTAAGCTTGTCTCTCCAGTAAGTTTTTTCACAATAAAATGGACTTAACTCAGCAACAACTCTTAAAGGGACAGTATATTGTATCTAGTTTTCCCTCTCAAAGGTCAAGAGCTAGTTTCGTGGTTGGGAGGTGATGATGATAAGAGAATGGGTGGATGACCAGGTATTCATGGGAAAGAGGAATTGATCAGGAAAGTAGGAGGGAAGTTAATGTTAATAATGGTGTCATTAAAGTTTTAAGGAACCACAATTCCATCCTTGCTTCTTCACTCTCACCAGTCACCATCCACCAGTGAGAACGAACTGTGAGACCTGACCCGTTACAATTCTACACCAAAGATCATCATGTGACAAAACAGCAACATTGTAACAATGGTGAAATATGAAAGACTTAGCTGGTGAACACTGAGTGCAATTTGAAATATGAGTTTTTTGCCTTTATTGTCCTTATATTTTTGAGACGATGGTTAATATGGAAATGTGTTTTTGCATGATTTACTGTGTAAAATTGATATTATGTTTCTTGACTTCTCAGTGGATGAAGAGGAGCTGGAAGGAAAGAATTTGGAACTCTGAAGTTTTAGAAAAGTTTTAAATAAGTAACACATTTGGAGAAGAATATAAAACACAAAAGCATTTAATCCTTCACTTTAAAGTGAAGCTTTATCACAAATGTTTAAAAATAGACACTTTTTAAAAAACATTATAAACATTATAGTAGTGGGCAGAGAGCTGGCCTCAGAACCAGGAAGATTTGATTTTAAGACTCACCTGACACATTTTGCCTGTGACTCTGGACAGGTCACTGGATAACCTTCAATGGGAGAGAAGGTCTCTTTACCTGGGAGTTCCGTAGGCCAACGAAGGCATGGTTCTAGTTCCCTATCCCTAAACAGTTAACTCATTTATGTCTCGGTTTCCTCATTTGTAAGATGTAGATAATGATATTTGTTTATAAGGTCACAGTTCTAAGCTGGAAAGGACCTTAGTGCCCATCTGATTGTAGAGCAGAGAACAGCGATGCCCATGGAGGGCAGAGTCAAGAGATAACAGAACAGAGATTTGAACCCAGTGCCTCTGAACTAAAATACAGCACTTTCCACTGCACCACATTGCTTCCTTACCTCCTCCTCCAGTATTATTAACTACCTCGTTGTGTTCTGAGTAAAGAGCTTTGTAAACTATCCATAATTGACTTATCTTCCTGACTAAACAACAGAAAATCTCACCATCCCTTTTAGTCACATTTTTAAGGCTTTCTAAAGACTAAGGATATAATGAGTGAGGGGTTATGGAATTGATAATGTACCCATAGTGTGCAGGTAAAAAAGAAAACTCTTCCTTTTTTGATAATGTATTGGTGAGTGGCGGGATTGTATCAGTAAATTATAGATGAAAAATCAGGGCAGGAGGCTCTCTGAAAGCGATCTGTCCCTTTCCTCAGGACACATCGTTATTGTTTTCCCAATAAAAGAAGATTCAGAGAGCGAACTCCCATATCTTTTATTCTTTACCTAGATATTTCAGTATTTTCAAAGATAATGCAGCCTCTCAAAATGTCACATCCATTCTTCTTGGAGTTTACACTGATATCTCTCATAACCTGTGGGCTACGACCCTTTTTTGGTCTCTCTCCTCTTTTATCCTTCCCCTCCTACCTTTCTCATTGTCACCTCTCTTTTCTTCCCTTTTTTTCCACTTCTCTTCGAATTCACATTGAGGAAAGGGTATCTATGGCCCCAAGAAGGAAATCGCAATCTATAAAGAGAGCCATGATACTCTGGTGCAGAGGGGATCAAAATTATCCACTGTGTGAACCTTTGAGAGATGAACTTCTCTTGCTTTAGGACATAGTAGCCTTGGCCTCATGAGAGAGCATGAGGCCAACGTTGGATTAACCCCTACACACTGCCAGGGTCACAGACACATCTCACCTAACACAACTACACACCATATCAAATCCAGGTGGCTGTAGTCATCATTCCTACTCATTATTTTATACTTAATTTGAACAACAAAAAATATAAAGTATGCCTGATGTTTTAGTAATCAGCAAATTTAATTTGTTACAATCTAGAATAAGTTGTATATAATATTACAAAGGAGAAACCTGTTGTTTCCCTCCCTCTTACTCAGCCCTCCCCTTCCCCCCTACAAAAAGCATGTGGTTATAAGTATTTCTAGTACTCTAAGTAGACTCAGGAATATTTTTCAAGGATTCTTCAGATAATAGGGAAAAAGCACTGGATTTGGAGGCAGAGTCAGAGATTTGAATTCTGCTTTTTCCTACCTATTTACTACCTTGGACATATGAGTTCATCTCCATGGATCTATTCCCTCATGTATACAATGAAGGGATTAGACTCGATGGTGTCAAGGTCTTTTCCATCCCTATATCTACGATTCTTTGGTGTTCCTACCATTACCTCGAAATTAAAGGGGGATGAAACATCCCTGTGTAACCAGATTAAAAGTATCTTTAATTCAGTTGAGTTTAGACATTTAATGACATCTTACTCCCTGCAGCCTATAAAAAGGAATAAGGCACCAACATTAACCTCAAGGAGCAGAGGAGATGAAACATGTAGACAAATAGCTAATACAAAATTGAATATGAGAAGAATTATGAAAAGAAATAAATCATAATTAGCTGGGATACAATTGAGGAAGGCTTCAGGAAGGAGTGGGCAACTGAAGATCTGGGTCTTAAAGGATGGGTAGAATTTTAGCAGGGAGGGAATTGTCCAATATAAGGAATTTTTCTTGGGAAACCAACCATTCTCCACCCCACAAAAAATAGTTCAGGGAATCTGAAACTGTAGTTAATTGTATATTTTTATTTTGTTTAGGTCTATTTACTATCTCAGTGACAGTAATAAATTACAAAATCTTCCTAAAGACCAGCCTCATCAATATTTCCAAAATTTCTATTTGATTAATTTACTAAAAGTCCAGGTCGAAGTTATTCTGCAAACCTTTTTGTTTTAATAAAATAACCCCAAGTCTCCAAGTTTGTCAGAAAATTCATTATCATCATAAAGCAGCAAAAGGTCACAAAATATCTCTTTTCGTAGACAAGGAACAAAAATTCTTATTTCTTCAATAATTCATTACCATAGCAGACCAAGAGAAGCCCCTGACATTTTGCATCCTTTTTATTCAGGGAAAGTAAATGGTCCATATATCATGGTAGAAAATGACAAACAAATTAATGGGAAACAAATACACTCACAGTCTCTCCTGTGTTAGGCCAAGCACGTCCAGAATCTGCTTTTGCTCTTAGGTCTTCCCAACTCTACAAAGAGACAGTTACTGAAATGGCATCAATACTTGGTACACAACACATTGAAGAAACATAAGATGGGAAAAAAAGAAAAATTCCATCTTTCCATACACATTTAACTACAGTGGGAAAGTCAATTCTGGCAAAGTTATTGCTGGAAAGCCTGGGATAATAAGTGGAAATGTTCTGGAGCTAATTTTTACTAATTTTAGAGGCGAAGCCTGAAGTGTAAGAAACTTGACAGTGTTCTAAGAGATATCACAGTGCACTGAAACCCTTTAACATTATTGTTGTAAGATCACGCTTGTCTCATAAAATAATATCATCATCAAGCTCTGTATCTGTTGTGCAAGGTGACCCAAAAGGCATAATGCAGTTTTAAGTTTTTAGTGCTTAAAAACTGAACTAAGAAACCTTATATTTACTCATATATTTTGGACTATTACATATATTCCCCCAGATTCATATTTTTTAAAGAAAATTGTGAAGAATGCTTTTGCCAACACTGCTACTGCTTTTTTTTTTTTTGGCAATTCGATTTATAAATATTTTATAACTCTTGTGGGTACAAGCTCTAGACTAAACAAAGGGGAAAATAGACCCTTCCCTCAGGGAACTTATATTCTACTTCACACAATATGCTTATTGATTGATTGATTATATTATATGCTAATTAACTGGAACAAAGTAAGAAGTAAACATAGGTCAAGAATGATTTTAAAACAAAATATAGGTGTTTATATGGTAGCTTGTCAAGACCCAGATAAAGAATGAAAAGAAAGGTTTGGAATTCACGGGGTTTACCTATGGGGAAAACAGTAAATTAAAAGAGAAAAAAATAAGAGAAATGAGAGAGAGAGAGAGAGACAGACAGAGAGAGACAGAGAGACAGAGAGAGACACAGAGAGAGGGACAGAGAGAGACAGAGAGAGAGAGACTCAGAGAGAGAGAGACAGAGACAGAGAGAGAAAGAGAGACAGAGACACACAGAGAGACATAGAGAGAGACAGAGAGACACAGAGAGACAGAGAGACACAGAGAGAGAGACACACAGAGACACAGAGAGAGAGACACAGAGAGGGGGAAAAGGGTGGAGGGAAGGAAGGAGGGAGAAATGAATGATCGATCAGCTAGGGTAGAAAGGTGTAGACAAGTAGAAAGTTGCTCCTTGTGTCAGTAGGGAATCAGTTTTATAAGCTCCAAATGACTGGCTGTTGTATCTTTACTTAGACCAGGAAGAGAGAAGGTAAGTGAGGGCTTCAGTCTGGACCAGTTTTGGTTTTTTGCTTACAGGTGACTTTCCAAGACCTCAGTTGGAGTCAGTGGAAACGACTGTGAAGTTCTAGGCCTGAGCCCAGTATCTCAACAGCTGCAACAATGGGTTTCTAGTGTATGTTTTGGAATAGCCTGATAATAACCGTGCTGCCTAGGTGGCCATGTGGATAGAGCCTGGGCTTGGAATCAGAAAGATGAGTCTTCCAGAGTTCAAATCCAGGCTCAGATCCTTACTAGCTATGTGACCCTGGGCAAGTCACTTAACCCTATTTACCTCAGTTTTTGCATATGTAAAATGAGCTAGAAAAGGCAAACCACTCCAGTATCTTTGCTAAGTAAAACTCAAAATGGCATCACGAAGAGTTGGATACTGGGAAATAAGTGAACAAAGGATAGCCATAGTATCATCAGTAGAAAGGACCTCAAGACATCTTTTGACTCCAGTTTCTGCCTCAGCTCATTAACCCTCTATAATTGTTGCTGCCCGTTTCTGAAGAGGTCCAGGCACAAGAATTTCACCGCTCATATCTTGTTTCATTATTTTATCATTGTTATCACCAAGAGTTCTTCATTACGTCTAAAGAATCTCTCCAGCAACGTCAACCCATTAACTCTTATTCATTCCTCTGTGGAAACAGAGAACAAGGCAGAGATGTCCCCTTATGATAACACTTTACATGCAGTAAACTCTCAATCTTCTAAGTTAATTAAGAGGAGTATTAGTGTAAATACTGTTCCTGCCACTTCCTCTGTAGACCCAGCATCTGAGTCCCAGAGAGACAAATAGTGATAAGCAGTAAGTTGAAAAATCAGTCTTCAGGGAGAAGCAGTGTGGTAACGAGCAGGGGTCTCCTACGTGGGAGCCTGTGTGGTTCACTCTTTGAGGAGTAGGAAGCTGACTCCAACCCCACCCTCCCTGAAATAGCTAAATATGGGGTTTGTCTCCAAAGCAACTATCCCTGCCCTTACTCCCCCAGCCTGCCCTCTCCCTCTGTTATCCAAGCACCCTTACTCCCAGTTATTCTGAACCAGACCTCAGTTCCTCAGGGCAATACTCAGTCATTACCTGGACATCCATGGCATCACAGGTACCACTGGGAAAAGTATTCCACACACACTGATCTGTCAGTGGTGACTATGACAGGTACCTGTCCTTTGGTGGGCCTCGTACTCCAGCGCAGTGACCATGAAGAAGACCTCTTTTGTTTGGCTTAGACAGAGGGAGTCTTAGAGGATGAGAGAGGAAGGGGTGGACTGCGATATGAATGGCTGATCTCATTACATTATCTCAGCCTTCTTGAGAACTTCTCTACTTCTATAAAGGGTACCACCATCCTTTCAGTCACCCAGGTGACCCTCACCTTTCTTACCCACCTCATCAAATCACTTGCCAAATGTTGTCATTTCTACACCCACAACATCTCACATGTAAGTGAGTTCCTTTCCCTCCCCTTACACAGTCAACACCTCTTACCTACACTGTTGTCATGATCTCCTGGTTGGCCTCCTTACTTCAAATGTCTATTTTCTCCAATTCTTCACCTAGCTGCCAACATGTTTTCTTGAAGTACCACCCCTATTATAAAGGGTCATTCCCCTACTATATAAGCTCCATTGGCTTCCTACTGAATCTATACTCAAATGTGATTACATCTTTATCTCATCCATTTTAATTTCCTTTTTGTATGAGTTCTGTAATGCATATCATTAATATGATAATACATATATGTAATTTATGAATAAGTAAACATACATGTATTTGAAATTAATGCTCAGTTTTCTTTTAACTGATAGCAGTACACATATGGAGGAGTGAAAAGAAGGAGGCCTGGGTTCAGGTTTCATTTCCACCACTTATTAACTCATATGCCCTTGAACAAGTTAGTTTCCCTCTCTGTGTGTGAGTTTCTTCAGAGATCGGACAAGATGACCTCCAAGATACCTTCCAGCTCTAAGACAATATGATTCTAAGCATCTGAGAACAAGTCTGATGAAATCAGGCCCACTTTTTTCATACCCTTAGAGGTCTTCTCTGTCCATGAGATACCTAGGAAGTCACACTGTCTTCTTGATAAGCAGACTTTTCTTAGTGAGCATATTTTTAATACATTGTCAGATTTTTATTATTTTTTCTAATATGTAATATTTTATTTTCTCCCAATTATGTGTTAAAACAATTCTTAACATTTTTTTAAAGTTTTGAGTTCCATATTCTACTCCTCCCTCCCTTTCTCCCCTTACCCTTCCCTGAGATGATAAGCAGTCAGATGTAGGTTATACATGTGCAGTCATGTAAAACATTTCCACATTAGTCATTTTGTACAAGAAAATTAAAATTTCATTTAAGAAAGGAGTAAAATAGCATGCTTCAGTCTGTATTCAAATACTGTCAGCTCTTTCTCTGGATGTGGTGGTGTGCTCCATAATTAGTCCTTTGGGATGATCTTAGATCATTGATTGCTGAGAAGAGCTAAGTGATTCACAGTCATCATCCAACGTTGCCATCACTGGGTACCACGTTCTCCTGGTATGCTCATTTCACTTGGCATAAGTTCATGTGAGTAGTTACAGACTTTTCTGGTCACCCTGCTTGTCATTTCTTATAGCACAATAGCATTCCATGTGCCACAACTTGTTTAGACATTCCCTAATTGATGGGCATCCCTTTGATTTCCAGTTCTCAGTTAGTGGGTGTATCTTGACCGTGTTTAATCTACAGAAATCATTTCTCATACGTGAAGAATAACAGGTTTCTGGTTCAGGAGGGGTGACCATGAATTAGATAACCAGTGAGTGACAAATAGATTTCTGGAAATGTAAATAATCTTGATAGACAAACAAAAAGTAATGAAAGGACATAATTCTAGTAGCAAGCGAAAACACATAGGAAAAAAGGAGACTTACTCTGAGGAAAGTCCTAGAACAGAATAAAGAAGGGGAAGGTACGCGGTCACCTGAAAGACCCTGGGAAGTGATTCCCTCCGTTAGCGACCTGGATATGTAGAAAATGGCCAAGAATTCTTTTCTCTTTATTACTATAATTTTACTTTATTTGTTGTCAGTGTTCTACAGTCATTTCCCCTCCCTCCCCCTCCTTTCCCCCTCTCTCCCTCCCTGAGATGGTATACAATTTTATATAAGTTTTACACATACTTTTCTATTAAATACATTTTCACCTTAGTCATGTTGCATAGAAGAATTAAAATGAATGGGAGAAATCATAAAACAAAACATAATACACAAGAAAATGATCTGCTTCACTCTACAATCGAATTCCATAGTTCATTCTCTGGATATGGAAGGCATTTTGCCTCAAGAGACCATTGGGAATTATTTAAGTCCTTGCATTGCAATGAAGTACTAAGTCTACCAGAAAAATTCCTTGCACACTGTGGTTTTCTCCTGGTTCTACTCCTTTCACTCAGCATCAGTTCATATTAGTAAGAATTCTTTTCTTAATGACTCTCACATATAGTCACATTTCACATGTTGAAGTGACTGACCATCCTGGAAGACCTCATTCAGCAGTGAGCTGGCAGAGCTAGGACCAGGAGTATAGCAAAATTAATGATGGGGAGGGTCACTGGGGAGAGGGTGTAGCATTTAGACCTTGAAGGAACTTTACATATTGTTCCTTAAACCCTCTCATTTTATAAAAGAAGTGATATTGTGAACCCAAGCCTTTCACTGTGTATGTGGGTGTGGGGGAGAGAGACAGAGGGAGAGAGAGACAAAGACAGAGACAGAGAGGGACAGAGAGAGAGACAGAGGGAGAGAGAGAGAGAAGGAGAGAGACAGAGAGAAGGGGAGAGACAGAGACAGAGAGAGAGAGGGAGAGAGACAGACAGACAGAGACAGAGAGAGCGAGAGAGGGAGGGGAGAACGCAGTACAGGGGAGTGGGGAAAGGTTGTTTTTTGGTGACTTCATTTTGACTAATGAATGAATACTTCCTGAGAGTCCGCTCTGAGTGTACTTGGCACTGTGCTAGGCCTCAGTAGCCATGACTAGCATTTCTGTAACTCACAGAACACTGCGCATGTTATCTCACTTGACCCTCATAATAAAACCGTAAAGAGAGATGTTATGGGATTTCTCCAGAGTCACACATGAGATAGGATTTAAACTCCAATTATCCTAATTCCAAGTCCAGTACTCTACCCACTGCACCACCATGTAGAATACAGAATTAGTATAATGTATGATGCCTGCTGGGGGGCCGCTAGGTTCACAGGAGATGGAACAGCAGGGCTGGAGGCAGGAACATTCATCTCTGTGAATTCAAGTCCAACGCTACTAGCCATGTGCTACTGGGCAAGTCACTTAACCCTGTTTGCTTCTGTTTCCTTGTCTGTGAAGTGAGCTGGAGAAGGAAATGACAAACCACTCCAGTATCTTTGCCAAGAGAACCCCAAGAGAGTCGTGAAAAGTTGGACATGACTGAAAACAACTCAACATGCCCCCTGCCCTCAAATCACTTGTAGCAAACAATATGTCTCATTGTAGCCGGAAAAACTCAAAAAACTGGATGACCACTTGTCAAAGATTCTGTTCCATCCAAGGCAAGACAAGGCAGCAAGTGTTTTATAGGAGTTTACTTTGTGCCAGGCATAGTGCTAAGCTCTGGGGGTTGCAGATACAAGCCAAAAGAAAAAGACAATCCTAGCTCTCAAGAACCTTACATTCTAAATGGGGGACAACACAGAAAAGAGAGGTGAGAAGTGCGTGTGGGGGAGGGAGCATGGTGTTAGAGTCCCATAGGTCGGAAGCAAAGCCAGGAGGGGAATGAAGGTTGGCTGGCCTAGACCCCACCCCAAAGGGGAGGTCCTAGGAGGAATTTACTGATGGAAGAATTTAGGAAGCATTTTTAAAATATGTGCCATGTACAAGGCACTGTGCCTGATACTGGATATACAAAGATATGCTACATGCAGAGGGGGCAGCTCTTTCTGTTCTAAAGTTCTAGGAAATTGTTCTTTCCAGTGACAACTTGTCACTATTTAATGTCATCTTAAAAGTGATGACTGTATGAGTGTATGGGGTATTTAAGGAGAATTAGCACCTCTGGTGTGAGGGCTTGTTGAGTCCTTTCAGGGCTGCCCATCCACCTTTGGTGTCCACCTGACACGTCTCACCTGTGGCGCCAAGAGGTTGCAGCAGGTGCAGCAGCCACTCTCTTATTAACCATCCTGGCAGACGGGCACAGTGAGGTTGAGGTTAACTGAAAGGCATTAAACACGTCAGTGAATTAGTAGAGCGTCTCCCTCAAGCATATGAAGACTTTCCCCGGAGGAATGGGTGGATGACAAGTTTGTAGGGCTTGGCCAGACAGTCATCCACCACATGCAAGACCATCGCGAGTCAACTTGACTTGTGTCTTGCCATTGGACTGCCATGACTCTGGAAGAGAGAATGAGGCTGGTAACTTTGAGCAGTGCTGCCTCTTTTAAATCCAGGTCACGCACAAGTTAAGACATGGCCTCATGATGTCACTGATCCACTTTGAAAACGAAAGACAACAACCAAAGTGGCCAGTATTACCCTATCACTTTTCTTTAAAGGTTTTTAAAGGTTAGCAGTGATCATATAAAAACTGGTGGTTTATTTTCCTACTCAGGAGAAAGAATCTAAATCAAGTACTGTATTTGAGCAGGAAGGGTTCCATGACCTCTTGCTAGCAGGGCAATGCTGACCTGTGCTTGCTGAAGAAAATACGGAAGGTGTGGTCAGAGATGCAGATGTTGCTGACTTTACAGGAGAATCTACATATGGGATTGTTCAGCCATCTGTTCCCATCACCTCAGGTAGCTTGTAGCACAGCCTGGTACACAAAATTCTCCACATGATACAAGGAAACAGAACCACCAATACATGTTGCTGGAAAACTTCACTGCTCTGCCTCAAAGATGTCCTTATCTGGCTTTTATACTTTTGTCCTTGAGAGGCAGCATGGTGTAGTGGTGAGCATAGAGCTCTAGAACGAACCTAAACTCATATCCCACTTGTAGTACTAATTGTGCAGTCGTAGGGTTTTATAACCTTTAACTTCTCCGTTATAATGTCTATAGCACTAAGAACGTAGCTTTGAATTCATGTGAAGTATTTTGTAAGTCTTGATGCCGTCTATAAATGCGCTTTTATTACTGGTCATTCTAAAGCATAGATTTCTTCGGTTGTTGTGTAATACACTAACCTGTAATAGATGACATGCTAAAGTTCTTGATCTTTGTATTTTAATTTGCTGCCTGCAGACAGCCCCATGGTGGGAGATAAAATAATGTGGCTTTTTAATGCTCGTAGCTTGGAGTGCAGCTTCTGCCTCCACAGTTCAGCTGCCTGGCTTTGCTGATTGTGGGAACATTATTTATGGATTTGGTGGCTTTGTTTTTCGCTCCATATTTTTTAGATTTTTCCCCTTACGTGCTTTAAAAAAAATCCTCTGTAATAAATATGATGAAATACAAAGTCAAAACAACGATCTTTAATTTTGCTTTTCTTATGGATATGGTGGTCTAGTTTCTCTAAAACATTTTGTCATGGTGACTCACAGTTTTGTAAACAGATACTGATTATTTTCAGTCTTACTGAGTAGGTATAATTTTCATTTTACATGTGGAAAACTGAAATGCATATACTGCCAACCCAAAAGAATTTAGAAAATTATAAGAAAATTCTAGAATGTTAGACCTGGATGGGACTTGGGAGATCACCTAGTTCGATTACCTCATATTACTAGTCTGTAAAATGTGGCCCAGAAGTTAAATGACTTGCCTTAAGTCAAGAGCAGAACCAGACTTGCCTGTAGGTCTTCCAGCTCTCAGTCTAGAGCTCTTTCCTCTGTGCTCGAGAGGAGACATTCTCCATCCCTCACCACCTTAATTGGTCATTCCTTTGAAATCAGAGGTTCTTTATTAGACTGGTTTTTTAGGACATTTCATAATGAATTATACATGTGAACATAAAAATAGATTGTTCATAGTTGAAATGCAAACATGGAGTTGTTTAATTTCAGCTTGAATTGTTTAAGTGAATATATTGTCTAAAAAGCAAACAGTCTCCAACTGGCATCTGATTATTGAATTCATGTGCTGAAGCCTTTCGTTAACAATGAGCATTTTCCATTCTGCAATTCTTTTTCTCGCTTGTAAATGTTTTCCTTCAAAGGTGGTGAGTTTTCTGGCATGTCTGATTGCCCCACACATCCGCAATTAGGAAAAAAAGCCACAAAATAAGTGAAAATATTACATAGAGCAAAATGTCCCTTTCATTTTGTATTGTATCACTTGAATTTAATAGAGCTGGGTTCAAATTCTGACTTTTAACACATGCTGTATGATCCTCGGGCAAATCACTTAACCTGTCTCTGATTCGCAGTGTGAAATTGGATATAATACTATTCAGATGCTCTCCCTTACAGGACTATTAGGAGGAAAGCCCTTTGTCATTCTTAAAAGATTGGAAAAATGCCATCATTCATGTCCAAAATTAAAGGAGAATGCTTCTGAATGCAAAGATTGGATTTGTTTAGATAATGCATCAGTTGATCCAGTTCTTTTTAAATGGACCATTTTCCAGAAATGTGTTTCATGAAGGTAATTTTGTGCTAGTTCTGATCAGTCACCATAATGCTCTTATTTAATTTGCTGGAGACAGTTTCAAAAAAGTCTTCATCAGAAGAAAAATTAGGAAAACCTCCTCCCTTTCCCTGCCTCTCTGTCTTCTCTAGTTTTCTGTCTCTTCTGCCCACCTTACGTGCTTCAAAATCTAAGGAGACACACTGAGGTTTTTGTAATTGTTTAAATGTAATTTTGAGGATATTTTTAAGCAATAAGAAGGAGGAGGAGGAGAGGAAGAACCACCATCAGCATGGCTACAGAAGCACATAGTGGATACAGAGTCTAGCTTCAGTGAAAAACAAGCATCTAGTAAGCACCTACTGTATAGATGGGAGATGCTAGAGTAGGAGGACCAGAGTTCAGCAAGTCACTTAACCTCAGGCCATTCTCTAAGAATGTAAGTTACTGAAAAGTTGTGGATCTGCATTGGTGGAAGAAACTAGGATTCATTACACAGAAGAAACCATAGATCTGGATCTCCCTTCCCCATCCTCAAACAAAAATAATAACACATGCCTCCACCTTCAGTTACACACTTTGTAAAACTTATACTGTGATCTTTCTATGTGAGGAGAAAAGGGCTGATTAAAAATGAGTTACTGACAGGTATGCTAAGGTTTTCTAAGTCCTTGCCCATATTTTTAGGGTGTTGCTGAAACTTAAAAATACGTTTGAGACAATTGGAAAACACTATGATTTTTTTTAAAAAGTGATCACAATAAGAAATGATGAACAGGAAGACTTCAGAGAGGCCTGGAAGACTTATATGACCTGATGCTGAGCGAAAGAGCAGAACCAGGAGAACTCTGTGCACAGTAACAGCCACAGTGTGTGAGGAAGTTTTCTGGTAGACTTAATACTTCAGGGCAATGGGATGAATTGCAGTGGAAAATAATTCCCAATGGTTTCTTAAGGCAAAATGCCTCCCATGTCCAGGGAAAGAACTACGGAATTCAATCGCAGAATGAAGCAGATCATTTCCTTTTGTATTAGATTTTGGTTTGTTTTATTATTTTCTTCCATTCATTTTAAGTCTTCTATGCAGCACGACTAAGGTGAAAATGTACTTAATAGGAATGTATGTGTAGAACCTATATAAAACTGTATGCTGTCTCAGGGAGGGAGTGGGGAGGGGAAGAGGTAGTGGGGAGGGGAAAAAATCTAAGACATATGGAAGTGTTTGTAGAACACTGAAAACAGAAAATAATAAAAAAGTGATCATAGCATGTTCAAGTTGGAAGGGAGCTTAGAGAGTTTACCTAGTCCAACTACATCACTTTGGAGAGCAGAAAAAGGTCCAGCCTGTCATATAATTAGTAAAAGGCAAAGCTGGGATTGGATCTCAAGTCTTTTGATTCCAAACCTGGGGTTTTTCCAATTATGTAATGGGAAAAGGTCTAAGTTACATCAGAACATCTCTGTGGTTATGCCTCTGTGACATCTCCAAATCAACCACTGGAATTGTTTGAGCCCTGTTAACAGGTCATTTATACCCAGTGGGTGTCATCCACTCTATCACTGTCTGGTTCCACCTGTAAGATATTCCAGAATTCAGAATCCACTGTGTTGGCAGATGTGTGCTTTCCAGCTGATGCAGAACTGGTGAGATTATTAGTGTGTGGGTTATGTTTTCTGATAAGATCTTGTGATTGCCATCAGGGGCATCTCCTTATCAGCCATCCCCATGGATTCCCCTACAGAAGCGTGTATCAAAGGTAGCTTAGAATTAGCAGCTCTCACAGTCCCGCCAGGTGCCCAAAGAGGGACCAATTCTTCTGAGCATTCCTGAGGACAAAGCACTAGGAAATAGAAAGGAGCTGTCCAATTTTTGAGTAATGGTGGCGACGATGATGATTCATATTTGCCGTTTGTAAAACACTTTTCTCAAGTCATCCTATGGGGTAGGTAATACCCGTACCATTTTACAGATAAGAATACTGAGATTCTAAAAGCTTCATTTCCTTGGCCACAGTCTCACAGCTGGTAAATGTCAAAGATGGGGACATAAAAAAGGCCAGTTCCCCTTCTGTTGCATCACTCCCTGCTATACTCACTGCCAAGAAAGATGTCTAGGAGTTGCTTCTCTTCAGATTTCTTGGTCCCAGATGCATGTTGCCAGAATGAGAGGATGGATCAAACTTATTTGAGATTCATTCATTCAATAAGCATTAAGTATACAATGTGCAAGGTACATAGTGGGGATTATACGTCTTAAGCAGTTGGCAGGTAGGTGGCACAGTGGGTAAAGTGGTGGTCTGGAGTCCAGAAGACCTGAGTTCAAATCCCACCTCAGACACTTCCTGGCAAGTCACTTCCTCTCTGCTGACTTCAGTTTCCTCAAGTTTAAATGGGAATAATAGCACCTGTCTCCCAGGGTTGAGATAATATTTATAAAGTACCTGGCACATGGAAGGCTATAGATAAAGGCTTACTCCACTGCTCTTCCCCTCATATGAATACGAGACTCAGCATGGCACAATGGATGTCCAGCTGATATTGGACTTAAGACCTGGTTTCAAGTCCCACCTCTGTCATAGACTACCTATACAACCCTGAGCAATTCAGTTAACTTCTCAGTAGTTCAGGCAACCTTTCTATGTTGGTAGAGAAACCTCTCAGTAGATGAAATCACAGTTCTGGGCCCCCCAAAAGTGTGACCACAGTTGAGCTTTCCAGCATTGGGCTATGTGTTCTCTTAGTTCTGGGAGACATTTTTTTTTTGTGTGTGTGCAATGTTTCTGATTTCTGTCTACCTTTTAAAAGTAATTTTGTTGCTATTTGTTGTTTTGTCATCTATATTTCCTTACATACCCTTCCTGATATCTATTCCAGAGAGCCATTCCTTATAATAAATAAAAAGGGGGAAAATGTTAAGCAGCACTAAACAATATATTTTTAAAAGTCTGACACTATGTGAGGTGTTCCCTACTCATAGCCCCATACCTCTGAGAAGAAGGGAGATATCTTCTCATAGCTCTTCTTTGAGACAAAACTTGTTTGTTATCATTTCACTGCCTTTGGTTCCAACTCTTTTGCAGTTGCAGAATTTTTACATTGTTATATTTTCATATTATTTTCTTGGTTGAGATTATTTTACTTTGCATCAGTTAATTCATGTAAGTCTTCCAGTGGATCTCTATACCTTATTTCTGATAGCATAGTAACATTACATTATATTCCAGTCATACAGCTTTATTTAGATTGTTCTCAGCGGTTGGGCATCTGTTTATTTGCAGTTATTTCCTACTGTAAGAAAGCATTGTTGTAAATTTTTTTTATATATGAGACCTTACTTTTTGTCATTGACTGCCTTTGGGGTATACGCCTAGGAGCAAAGTCTCTGAGTCTGGTAATTGCGGATTGCTTTCCAGAATAGTGGAACCTGTTCACAGCTCTACCAATAGCGAATTGCTTTCCCTGTCTTTCCACAGTCTGACAGACTGTTCCCGTCTTTAGTCATGTTGGCCAGTTTGCAAGGCATGAGGTGAACCTCAGAGGTGTTTTGATTTGATTTATTTTTGGTAATTTGAGATAATATTTCATATGACTTAATAATTTGCAGTTTTTCCTTTAAGAGATGGAAGCAGAGACATTAGGACATTTCTGCAATAGATTGAGATTTGTTATGGAGGAAGAATTAATGAGACTTGGCAACTGATGGATGTGAGACAGGTAAGGGAGGAAGGTCAAGGGTGATGCCTAATTACAACCTGGGTGACCAGGCAAGTAAGGGAGGAAGGTCAAGGGTGATGCCTAGTTACAGCCTGGGCAGCCAAGCAAGTAAAGGAGGAAGGTCAAGGGTGATGCCTAGTTACAGCCTGGGTGACCAGAAGGATAATGGTGACCTCAGCAAAACAAGCAAAGAGATGTGAGTTGGGAAGGAGAGTTCTAGTATAATATGTCTTTTGAGATAACTTGGGGACATCTAGTTGCAAGCAAAGTAGAGGCAGTGAGTAATACAATACTGGAATCTGGGAGAGAGACTAGAACGACTGTAGAGATCTGAGATTTGTTTACAAAGAGGTGGCCATTGTCTCCATGGGAGCAAATGAGATCATCCAATGAAAGATGTTTGTTGGCAACCAGCTACCACGATTTAAAAAATACTGCTAAGAGGATGAAGCAAATACTGTATTCCCATTACAAACCCTCCACTCAGACACACCATGTTCCTTCCTTCCTATATGTGGTTGTTAGGAAAAGTGCTTTATAACTTTTATATGAATATGAATTATCATTTGATATTATTGCCAATAACAACAATTCTGAGGAGAAGATATTAGCACCGAGGGAAACACAGTTGACCATTTGGGTCCATCGTCTCTAAAACCATTTGTTGACGTCAGCCTGTGTTCAGCTGGGGTATTCGGGAACAGAAAGTGTTACAAGCTGTAGTAGGGAACCAAAGTTGCTCCTCAAACATTCTGCCCAAGTGGCAGGGCAGTCAGTTACAAGGGGAGAGGGGAGAAGGGGAAATGATATGTAGGTCCCTATTCAAGAGAGGTTGCAGAGGCACACTGATTTGCTTTCTCCATTAATCTGTCCTTTTCTCTGGGATGGACTGATTGCCACTCACAATCTACTTACACCAGCCTCCACCCCTCCTCCAAGCACCATCTCTAATCCAAGACTCTCAGGGGCTCACAAATATACCTTGAAGATAATCCCACTTGAGAATGGGTCTCAGGTCTCCTTTGCTCCCAGAATTTGCACCTGAAGAGATCCACCGTGGTGGGAGCACCTGCCCCTTCATGAGCGTTCTCTTGTAGCAGGGTACAGCAGTTAAGTTCATCTAATAGTACTGTGACCTCTTCTGAAAACACGTGCAACGTCCTACTTCTGAGTCACCCCCACTGCTTCTTTTTAATGAACAGTTACCTCTTCTCTTTATTATCCTCCAACCCATTGAGGGAAAAAAGGAAAGGAAAGGGAACTTGTGGTGACAAATAAGTGTAGTCAAACCAGTTCACCCAGTATCTATACCCAAAGATGTCTGTCTTATTCTGCGTCCTACATGCATGACCACTGCACCATGGCTAACATATGTCATCAGTGCGCTCTGGGCTCATGGGCAGCCATTGTAGCGATCCCTTCTTATCATTTTGAAAGATTTTTTTTTCCAGTGTTGTCTCTGTAGTAGTTGTTCTCCTGGTTCTGCATCTGTTTGTAAACACCCTCAAAATGGTTGATTTTTATATTAGTGTCATAGTATGAATTGTTGTCCTGGTTCTTCTCACTTCATTCTGCATCTGTTTATCTAAGTCTTTTCCTGCCTTTCTGAAATCATCTGTTCACTTTCCTAAACTGCTGCCGTGAACTCCTAGAAACAACTCCAGCCATTTCTTGATCCATTCCCTTTTCAGAGGCCCCTAATCATCACCTGGCATTCCAGGATCTCCCTGATTTCTCACCCCAACCTTAAAGGCTGGCAGTCTGCTAAAAAAAATTTATCCCTGCACCCAAAAACCTTTTCTTGGACACACACCAGAAGACTCTCCTTTCTTTATTATGAGACTATTTCAGGGGATTTGTGACCAGAACCTTACAAGTCCAGTGAGCTGGGAGCAGAGGGATAGGGAAGAAAAACCATTGTCTAGGTATTCCTTTAAGATGGGAGGTAGAGCTCTCTCTGCCAGTGGGCCAAATGTCATAGGTAGCATCCTTGTTCATTAAAAACATGCCTGCACAGTCTTCAGAGGAAGAAATTAAAGCTATCTACAGTCATATGAAAAAAATGCTCTAAATCACTATTGATTAGAGAGATGCAAATTAAAACAACTCTGAGGTACCACATCACACATATTACATTGGTTAACATGACAGAATTGGAAGATAATAAATGTTGGAGAAGATGTGGGAGAGTTGGAACACTGAAGTTGATGGGGCTGCGAGCTAATCCAGCCATTCTGGAGAGCAATTTGGAAGTATGCCCAAAAGGCTACAAAAATGTGCATACCCTTTGACCCAGCAATATCGCTTCTAGGACTGTATCCCAAAGAGGTCATAAAAATGGGAAAAGGTCCCACATGTACAAAAATATTTACAGTATCTCTCTTTGTGGTGGCCACCTGGAAATTGAGGGGATGCCCATCCATTGGGGAATTGCAGAATAAATTATGGTATGTGAATGTAATGGAACACTATTGTGTCCTAAGAAATGATGAACAGGAGGACTTCAGAAAAATCTGGAAAGACTTATACGAACTGATGCTGAGTGAAAAGAGCAGAACCAGGAGATCATTGTACACAGTAACAACTCCAGTGTGTGAGGAATTTTTCCGGTCAACTTAGCCCTTCACAGCAATGCAAGAACCAAAACCATTCCCAAGACTCTGAAGCAGAGTGCCATCCACATCCAGAGAAAGAACTATGGAATTGGAATGCAGAATGAAGCGGAGTATTTTCTCTTTTGCTTTGGTTTTTTCTCGTGGTTTCTCTCATTCATTTTAATTCTTCTATGCAACATGACTAATGTGAAAATGTTATTAATTACAATGTATGTGTAGAACTCATATAAGATTACATTCCCTCTCAGGGATGGAGGGGGAGAAAATCTAAGACTTGTGGAAGTGATTATAGAAAACTGAAAACAAATAAATTAAAGAAAAAAAAGAGAACATTCCTGGATAGCCCCATGCAGCTACATCCTAGGGGTAAGAGACCTCAGTCCAGTCTTCTCCCTGGCATCTCCACATCTTCAGTTTCATTGTCTTTATCCCAACCCCCAAAACATCAGAGGGCTGAATGACCCTGGGTACCATACTGGTAACAATAGCCCTCTTTTGCCCTCTAGAACCTGTACTGGGGAGCCCACCTTACTACACAGTCCTCAGCCCCATGGACTCTGGACAGAGCTACTTTCCACATTCTCTGCTGTTGACTTCTTCCTTTTTACTAACAGGGAAGCTACATTCATAGGTTTGCGGCTTCACAAGCTTCTGCAGTAAATTTTAGAGATGCCACAAGTCAGGAAACAGGGTCTCCGTGGTAGATGCTGCTGATACTGATCCACTACTACCTTAATTCAGACCTCTCTCCTTCCTTTTCCTGTGCAAGGATGACTGAACGCTCAGTAGTAGGTCATTTCAAAATCACATCATCTGACACTGGATGGATCAGTGCATCCTGTTAGTGCAACAACCTTCCATGGATAGCCAGAATGTTATTTTTCTGTTAAATCTGATCAGAAATAATTCAGGACTTACAGCTAGTGGAGGTGTTAAATAACTTGTCTTAGGTCACATAGGTAGGAAAGTAGCTGGGCTAGGATTTGAACTGAGGTCCTCTGACTCCAAAGTCATTGTTCTTTCATGGCTTCATTCTACTCCCTGGCACTGGCTGCTTTTATTGGGTGTATTCTCCATATCACTTGTTCATGCATGGCCAATTCTCCATGACCCCATTTGGGATTTTCTTGGCTGAGATCCTAGAGTAGTTTGCCATTTCCTTCTCCATGTCATTTGACAGAATAAAAAACTGAGGTAGACTGGGTTAAGTGACTTACCCAAGGTCACACAACTAGTGTCTGAGGCCAGATTGGAACTCAAGTCTTCCCAACTCTGGGCCCAGCACTGTGCACTATGGCACCAGCTGGCTGCCTGTAGCACTTACCTGTGTTCACTCACTAAATACTTGATTGACGATTAATTGACTGAAACCTTATCTGTCTTAACCTCTGAGCACTTTTTTGTTTCCAAAGCCATTTGCTCCTAAATCAGCCAGAACAGCAGAATAGCAGAAATACCCAAATGCCTTTGAGTGACACATTAGAGCCATTACAGACTCATGTAGTTTTGCATAATAAGGAAGATCGTTTCACTTGAATTGTTTGGACAGATAAATAAATATGAAGCTGAACTTTTCAGGGAGCACCTGACCAAAAACAATGAATATTGTCACTAAAGGTTTAGATGTAATAATAGCTAGCATTTATGTAGTATTTTAAGGGCATAGTTGATAGAGAGGCCAACCTGAAGTCAGGAAGACTCATCCTCCTGAGCCCAAATCTGGCCTCAGACTTCCTAGTTTTGTGACCCTGGACAGCCCTGTTTGTCTGTTTCCTCATCTGTCAAATGAGCTGGAGAAGGAAATGGAAGACACTGCCACCGCTTTGCCAAGAAAATCTCAAATGGGGTCATGAAAAGTCAGGCCCAGCAGAGCAGCAGCACAGAATGCTTTATGGATGACAAAACGTTGGCTGCATTATGTTATGGGATCTTCACACTTGCTATAGAATTTATAGATTAGGGAGCTAAGGTGGAGAGAATCCCAGGCACTTGCTCAACATCATACAGCTAGTGTCTCAGGCAAGATTTGAACTCAAGTTTTATTGACTCCAGTTCTAGCACACTCTCTTACCTGTCTACCTTGAAATATGCATGCTTTTCCAACAGAAAAAATTCACATAAACATGAAATGTGGATGCACTTTTAAAGTTTGCCCTCCACAGCAGTAATTACTGCAATGTTTCCCATTTTTTCTCTCTATCTTTTAGCTATTCTGGCTAGTTAAACTTTTAGGTACATGTTAGAATTGCATAAAAATGATAGGTGCTGGAATATCCATATTTGCTGGAAGTCTGAGTACACTCGTAACCAAGTTTAATTTTCCCTCTCTCACATCTGTTTTGTTTTATCCAGAAGAAATTTCTCATGCCAGAATGGCTTTCAGTGGATGTAGGCAATCTGCTCTGTGTTGGGCCTCTGGAGTCCACAAATGCAACTGCTTTAGACTGTGATGAAGGCACATTGTTATTTCTTCATCCGAAATATCCTCAGTGACCACACACGTCCCTTGGTTTTTTTCCTTTATAAACTCTTTGTGTCTGGAGAAGATGGTGCAGCATCTCCTCACTGATGATGGGAAGAGGTTAAATTAACCTTCTGTTTCATCCTATGACAGAACAGTGCCCCTCCGAGTAGTTATTTTTCAGTCATGTCCAACTCTTCGTGACCCCATTTGAGATTTTCATAGTAGAGATACTGGAACGGTTTGCCATTTCCTTCTCCAGCTTAGTTTCAAGGTTCAGTGACTTGCCCAGGCTCACCCAGCTAAGCTAGCCAGTGTCTAGCACTAGATTTGAACCCAGGAAGATGAGTCTTCCTGTCTCCAGGCCTGACATTCTATCCTCTATGCCACTTACAGTATTAGCGTAGTATAATAGAGTATGACATAATAAATATATAACATGATAGTATAACATAATAAAACACAATTAGTAGAATAGTAGATCCATTGCAGATTTTTAGCAGACTGGTTTGGGAGAACAGCCCTCTGTATGCATAAGGTATTTGACAAACATTTGTTGAATTAAAAGAGCAGAAGACCCTGATCCAAAAGAAGGAATTGAGATCAAGTTTCATAAACTCTGAGTTGAATCAGTCAAATCTTTATGGTGTACCCATTGCACTGCTTATTTTGGCCAACTTCTGGGTGAGAGAGTGGGCAAGATTTCACACTCCCTGGGGCCTTTCCTGACCCGAGCCCCTCCCCAGGGACTAATTTCCTCCTCCAAAACACTTTTATTGTATTTATTTTTTTCTATACTTATTCATGTACATGATGTCTTTCCAAGGCAGGGCAGGGTCTGTGCTATTGTCATTGTTGTATCCCCAGTGCCTGGCACAGAGCAAGCAATTCCTAAGTATTGGTTGATTAGTCAGTCCTTCAGGGCCTAGCTTGGTCTGTCTGGATGGTGTTCATCTCTGAATGGGAGCCAAAATAGGGCACCTGATGTGGGATGGCCAAGAGTCTTTCAGGATGCCAACGGAGGTCATAGGTTCCTTCTTCTTTTCCTTTTCCTCCTCTTTCTCTGCCATTTTCTCCTCCTCCTCACCATTTAGTGCTTTAAGGTTACAAAGCACTTTACAAATAGTCACTACTAGTAAACACTAACCCTAAATTTACAAATATTCTGTCATTTTATTCTCAGAACCACCCTGGAAGGTAGATACCATTATCCCCATTTTACAGAGGAGGGGAGCAAGGCAGACAGGTTAACTTACTTGCCCAAGGTCACATAGCTGTTAAATATCTGAGGCAGGTTTTGAACTCAGGTGTAACTGTCTCCAATTCCTGCGCTTTCTCCCCTGGGTCACTTAGCTGCCTCTAGGATTTAACCATGGATGGGATGTTGGAGATCACACAATCCATCTCCCTCATTTTGTAGATGATGAACAGGCTCAGATCATTAAAGCAGCTTGCCCACATAGTCATTAAAACCCGTCTGTGCTGAGTCCAAATTCAGCACTTTCCACCGTACTCTATCACTTCTCAGGGCTTAATAGTATAGGTTTAGGACCAGCCAGCAGATAGTAGGTCAGGAGAAAGGTAAGCTCTAGCGCTTGTCTGAAGCAAAATGGTGGGCACTGAACGAAGAGATCAGCCATAGGACAGTCAAAATAGGGTCCAGATGAGCCAGAGGCAAACATCACATCTGTGTAACATAGCAAGGCAAAAACATGGGGACAGCAAGGCAGCAGTAGGCCCCAGGGGTAGAAACCGGATCAGAGCCAGGGGCTAAAACAATAAATCATTGAACCTGGGAACAGGGCCAATCAGAGTATGGATCTGAGAGGTTCAGAATGCTTGTAGCAATTTGCTGAGCTCAGTGAATTCAGTGTCTACAGAGTTTTAAGCTGGGGTGTGGGTGACTCCACGTGATCCCCCTGAAAGACTGTAGACAGTACTTGCTGTAATGCCTCCAATAGCAGATGTGGCAGGTTCTGTTGCATCATAGAAACCAAGACTGCCTTCTTCCTTGCAGTGTTGTCTTTCTTTTTACATATTTTACCACCCTCAGTGCTGTAGACTACCATACTGCTAGGTGGGACAGTGGATAGCCTGAGTTCAAATCTGGTGTCAGACACTTACTTAACTGTGTGACCTTGGTCACACTTAACCGTGTTTGCCTCAGTTTCCTCAATCTGTAAAATGAGCTGGAGAAAGACATGGCAAACCACTCCAGCATCTTTACCAAGAGAACTCCAAAATGAGATCATGAAGAGTACTACCTGAACAATGGCAGTGGCCTACTTCTTGTCCCTCGTATGTGATACTCCATTTCCTACCTCCGTTTCTTTGTATTGGCTATCCTCTGTGCCACAAAAATGCCCTCCTTCTTCACTTTTGCCTTTTGTAATTTTTGGTTTCCTTCAACACTCAGCTTGAGTATTGTCTTCTACTTGTAGCATTTCTTGACTTCCCTGGCTGCTGGTGTTCTCTGTCCCCAAATTACCTTCTATTCATTTAAGATAGATTCTATATATACTTATAGATGTCTGTAGTTTATATAATCTCATAACTGCCACTTGCATTCATGAATCCAGTTTCCCAGAGGACTAGCTACATCTTGCCCTCCCACCTCAGTGTCCTAGGGTTATCCCTGCAAAACTGGATATCTTTCTGATGCTGAACCCCCATTCTGATGTGTTCTCCCCAATTTCCAAGTCCAGTTAAAGTTAGTAACTTCCTTATAATATTAATTAACCCAGTGATTAGGGCCCCAATATTATTTAAATAATTAATATTAGTCATCTTTTACAAAAGGAACATTTACTGAAAAATACAGTACAGATATGCCCCCTGGACCAGAGACAGTTTCCCCTGTAACACAGTCACGAGGAAGCATAACCTTAAACATAAAATTGTCCCTGTAAAGCATTTATTCCACCAAGTTCATTTTAAAATGCTAATGGAGGATTTACTCCCCCTTATCTGCCCTTAGTCCACTACTGTGTTGGCTCTAACAGGTCACTCCTCATGGGGCTCACTTACTGTTAAACCCTTGTATGAATTCTAGTTCCTGGACCCCTGGTGCCTTTCCTACTTTTCAAAACTCACAAGACCACAACCTAGTGTCTGTGTCCAACTTGCACCCAATGCAGGAAGGAAAAGACTCAACAAAATAGAAGCTATAGCAGGGCCATGTGCTCATGGATTCATGTCATATTGGGTGGGAAAGAGTAGGACACTGGAACTCTCCCCACTCTAAGAGTTACTGGAGGAATTATCTCCTCTCTCCACTGCAACAAGGTGGGAAAGAGAGAGTCATCCCAATGGGAATCTTTGGTGTACACCCCAATACTGACTTAGCAGCTGGTTTCAAAGACACGTGGTAAACAGAACAGTTGCTTCATGAGACACAACTTCAGGGTCTTTGACATAATCTATGGTATGACCCATGCTTTTAAGAGCGTTAGTCTTGAATTTCAGCAAAACCTATTAGTGGATACTTCCCAGATCAGAATCCAAAGGTAATTCAATGCTAAGTCATATTTTTCAATTAAAAGAATAGCTTAGGAAATACCAGAAGAGTGACTTGGTGCCTTGTGTTCGGTAGAAAATAAGCTCAAATGGAAAAATGGCAAAAGCCACCATTTGCCAAAGCGACTGGCAGCAGCAACTGCTTTTTGAGCTGGAACGTTAGACTTCAAAATTCCCTAGACATTCTTTCCCAAGCTTGAAAGCTCGATCAGTAAATACTTCACAGAATACTTGAATCTACTTTTCATTCAAAATAAACAACATTTTTCATAATGCGATTTCTGCGTGTCTTTTAAAGATAACTACTATGTAACATTTCCTTCCCTTTTCAACCTCTAAGAGAGGCAGCTCAGCAGTGGACCTGAAGTCAGGAAAACCTGAAGTTTAAATCTGACCTCAGTCGCTTAATTAGCTTTGTGAATGTGGGCAAGTCACATAATATTACCCTCTGTAAATGGGGCACCTGTCTGCCGGGGTGGCTGCAAGCATAAAATGAGAAGATATGTGTACAGTACTTTGCATACTTTGAAGTGCTGTTTTAATACTGGCTGCTGTGGTTACTTCGACAGAATAGCAGTTATCATATGTGAAGGGACCAGAGGGGTCCTGAAAGGATCTCTCCCACTCGCCTGCTAGCGTACCTGAAGTTCCCAGAACTGGAGTCATCTCTTGGTCTTAAAGAATTGTATCTCCTGTTAAAACACAAATATCTATTACTTAGAAGAATTCATTCAACCATATTATACCAAAGGACTGGTATGTTCCCAGTCATTGTGCTGAATGCCAGGAATGGAAAGACAAAATGAAACTTTCCCTGCCCTCAAGGAGCTCATCTTCTATAGGTGATATATCATGTACATGCAGATTTGTTTTTTTTTTTTGTTTGTTTTTTATAAATTTATTTATTTTAACTTTTTACATTCATTTTCACAAGATTTTGGGTTCCAAAATTTTCTCCCCATTTGT
>CM053769.1:699461856-699481034 GCA_028658325.1 Potorous gilbertii | reverse complement strand
CAGTTTTTCCTCCACCTGTCTAACTTGATTTTCAAAATCCTTTTTGAGCTCTTCCATGGCCTGAGCCCATTGGATATCTATTTGAGATGTTTGGGATACAGAGGCCTTGACTTCTATGTCTTTACCTGATGGTAAGCATTGGTCTTCTTCGTCAGAGAGGAATGGCGCAATCATCTGGTCCCCAAGAAAATAACCTTCTATGGTCTTATTTTTTTTCCCTTTTCTGGGCATTTTCTCAGCCAGTTACTTGACTTTTGAGATTCCTCTCCACCCCTGGTCTAGGTCCGCTCAGCTAGTGCTTGGGGTCTGAGATTCAAATGCTGCTCCCCAGCCTCAGGGCTTTTGGCGGCTGGCTGGCTACTATTCAGGGTAAGGTTAAATCTGGTTCTCAGGTGGGGGCAGGGCCACCTCCCAGGCTCAGTTCCCTCAGGGGGTTTATGCAGAGACCTTCTGTAATGGAGCTGCTGCAGAGCTCCTGCCTGCTCTGAGAGCCTCTGACCACCTGCTGCCTCTGCTGCTGCTTCTGCTGCTACCTCTGTCACTGCCTCCCAAGGGGGTCTGAGTCCTGGAGATACCCCGCTACCCTCTCAGCCCATCTCTCTCACTGACCTGCGCGTCTGTGGGTGGAGGGACCTTTGTGACTGCTGGAGATTCCATCCCTGAAGCCTGCTCGGATCTGCTTGCTCCTCTCAGTGCCACGTGGCCAGGGCAGGGCAGGGCTTCGCTCTGGGCCAGTGTGTGATGGACCTTTGGGATCGGTTTTTCAGGGCTCTCTGGAACAGAAATCTCCTTTGCTGTGTTGCTGTGCGGCTTCCACTGTTCCAGAATTTGTTGGGAGTTCTTTTTAGAGGAAATCCATGGGCTGTGGGTTCAGAGCTAGCATATGTGAGTCTTTCTACTCTGTCATCTTCGCTCCGCCCCCCGTGCATGCAGATTTATAAACATAAGACCATCTGAGAAGAGAGTGAGCCTTAGTAAATGGGGAGATCAGGGAAAGGTGGCATCTGAACCAAACCTTGAAGGAAATGGGGGATTCTGAGAAGGCAAAGCTGGAGGAGGGCACAACAGGCGTTGGAATGGGCTTGTGCAAATTCAGGAGGATGGAGATTAGGAATGGAATGTCAGATGCAGAGTACAGCTTAACTGAAATGTAAAGATCATGAAGGGGAATAGTGTGAGATAAAGTAAGTTAGGATCAAGTTGTGCAGGGTTCTAGAGGCCAAGCTGAGGAGTTTCCATTTTGTCCCTGATGCAGTCAGGAGCCAAATATTAAGTTCGGAGACCCTTAGTCCAACATTAACATAGACTGACTAAGGTAGAAATGGAGAACAGAACCTTGGGCAATAGAACACACGATTGGGGTGGGGGGGGGAAGGGTGGTAGGGAGCACTCTTATTATGTGCCGGGCACTGACGAGGAGATTTAGGAATATTATCTCATCTGATCATCGCAGGAACCTGAGGAGATACCTAGGTATCCTCATTTTATAGTTGAGGAAACTGAGACAGAGGTGAAGTGACTTGCCTAGGGTCTCACAGCTAGTAAATGACTGAAGCTGGATCTGAACTCGGGTCTTTCAGACTCCAGTAATCCCTGTGCTGTCGAACTGCCCCTAGGAAGGGCATAAATGATTCTGGAACACCAGAGGCCAGAAGTTGGCGACTGTGGAAAACCAGGGGACATCATTGGGCCACTGGAGAGGGAGAGCTTCAGGGCAGGGGGAGGGATTTGTTCAGAGGTGAGGAATGATGGGTCCCAAAGAAAACTTCATAAGAAAACATGGACCCTAGATGAAGGTAGATGAGTGAGAAACTACAGTGGCATCAGGGCCTGTGTAGGGGTGTGTGTGTGTGTGTGTGCACGTGTGCATGCGTGTGTGTGTGAGTGTATCTGTGTGTGTCTGCATGTGTGTGTACATGTGTGTGTCTGTGAGTGTGTGTGTATCTGTGTGTCTGCATGTGTGTGTGTGTGTGTGTGTGTGTGTGTGTGTACACCCTGGCACTCAGACGGGGAGTTGTAAGCAAAGTTGGGAGTTAAATCGTTACCATGCAACATTCAAGAAACATTTGGCTCTGCAGAGCTGCCTGTGGCTCAGGCATTCCAAGCAAAATGTGTTCTTGGCCGTGCTCCTCTCTGTTGTGAGGTGTGAATGGAATAAGAAATGGATCACACTCCACCCAAGACAGGATGTACTCTGAGCTCATGCTGGGCTGCCCTGGGCTGCCTGCCCATGACAGAGTCTGCTCACAGGCCTTCGAGAAGCAGAGCAAACCTCCTTACATAAGCCCAGGGACCTTGAGAGTCACAGAGGTGTGTGGGAACTAATTACAAGCTTATTGTGCTCTTTTGTTTCCTCTCTCTTGGATGGATTTATTATTTGTTTTCTTTCCTTCCTCAAATCGCATTCTCTGAAGGCCTTGGAGCCAGGAGCGAAGGCCTAGAAGTCTATCTGTGCCCACTGAAGCCTCCTCCAGAGTGGGCCCTTCAGGGCTGCCCATGAAAACTAAAAAGACAATAAAACACAACTTCTAAAAATAGAGCTATGTGAATATGAGAGTATTTCTTGGGACTGTATAGACTGTTGGCTTTGTGGCCAGCCTCTGTCGCTGGTTTGTGAGCTTGTAGTTTCTTCTAGGTGCTAATCATTTACCTTTCTCTAACCAATAACAATGGTTACTTCACTTGGCACAACACCAGGAGAAAGGAAGGCAAGCCCTCATGCTGTCGCTGCATCCCAGAGCCATAAAAGCAAGACACTTCCATGTGGCCAAAAATGCTTAGAAACCCAACTGACCAAGATTTATTGTCTGAAAGAGGCTGGAGACTCCGTGGCTGTAATTCAGAACATAGTAATGAGAGTGGAGGGCCATCTCGACGCTGACTTATTTAATCTTTCAAATGTTATTACCTTATCTCTCTCCACAGACTGGAATATCGGAAGCCCATTAGCTTGGGCTTTTGCTACAGTGGAATTGAATTAGCTTCTTTTTCCCTAAATGGGCTTGGACGCGCACATACACACACACACACACACACACACACACACACTTCAATGTACATTTCCTTGTATTGCTTGTAGTATTATCTAAAGAAGTAAATAAATAACTGCATAGGTTGGATACAAATATATAGATATATATTTATATTTTTTTAAATAATACAAGTAATCTATTCATATTCAATGCCTGTATCCAGTACAATGATATGTCCCATATTAAACAATAAATTTATAGTACAATATAAATATATAATGTGAAGCTATATTTTATAAATTTGTATTTTATGATGACCCTTGAAATAAACACAAAAATTTCAATAAAGAACTCAAAAAAGGACAGTATGTGACACTGTGAATTTCTGTTACACATAGTTGGATTTTTAGTCTATATTCCTCTATTACTTTTCATTGATGCTGTCTGCATTTCTAGTGCATGCCCTCTCTTCAAAGAGGCAAAGGGCTCACTTCCTCATCAGGCTTTGACCAAAGGATCTGCAGACTTTGAAAGTTGTTTCCCTTTATATTATCGTGGCCATCATGTGACTGAATCATTTGGGTTTGCTCGCTCACTGTGTTTCCTTCAGTTCATATAAGTCTTCCCTAATTTATCTGAATCCATCCTCTTTGTCATTTCTTGTATCTCATTCCACTTGTATATGTATGAACGAATTTATCTGTTGAACACTTACTGTATGCCAGACATTATGCTAGACCTTGGGCATGCAGAGATAAAAGTGACCTAGTCCTCATCTTTAGAGAGCTTATGTTCTAATGATGGAGAACACATATAAGAGGGTGGCGACCAGCGGGAAGGGTTTTTTTGTCTGGGGAGTCACAGGGATGGTGAGTAGAGCCATAGGGTAGTTGACTGACAAGCCCTTTCTCAAGGTATCCATTATAGATGTGAAGCATAGTCCAAGCCCATTGATGGATGGATGGATGGATGGATGTGACAGATACATGGATAGATAGATATGATTGATACATGGATGGATGGAAAAATATGATAGGTATGACAGATAGATATATAGATGGATGAGTAGGCAGGCAGACAACAGATAGATGGGTGCAGAGTAAAGATAGTTAGATATACTATAATTTATTCAGCCATTTCTCATTGGTTGGGTATCTACTTTGTCTCAAGTTCTTTGTTACAAAAATAGGACAGCCACAAATACTTTATACATATAGATCTTTTCCCTCTGTCTTTGACTTCCTTTGGGATATGCCTAGTAGTCCTGTCACTCAGTTAAAGGAGGTGTACACTTTAGTAACTTTGGGGCTATAGTTGATGGAATAAGCATCCCTGTCCCTGCTATAGCTGTCTGAGATAATCAGGAGTGCTGAGAGATTAAATACTCAACCAGTACGTGTCAGACGCTGGATTCAAGACTTCTTTCCACTGCCTGCCTCCTCCCCTGTCATTTTTTTGGGGGAGGGGGGAACACTTCCTCCACCATTGCAAATCTACACTTCTTCTTCACCTTGTGGTCTTAGTTCCCAGGGCATTGAAATATGAAGTGATTTTCCCAGGGCCACACAACCTGTATGTGTTGGACTTTCGCCAAGGTCTTCCTACCTTTAAGGCCAGCTCCCTGGCTGGTCCCTAGACCACGCTGCCTTTTCTGGTCTTAACCAGTTCCTGGTTACCTCTGAATTCCTATAGCCCTTGTTGTCTCTCATTCATTTCATAGTTATCATACAGTTTCTTTGTTCATATAAAATTAATCAATCAATCAGTAAACATTTATTAGTACTAAGTGTTGGCTATCTTTTTCAGGTCTTCCAGTTATATTGTAAGCTACTTGAGGGCAAAGACCATGGCTGTCATCTTTGTTTCCCTTACGTAATCTAAGCATTGAAGATATTCTGAACTTTACGAGGCTTGGAATGATGTCTTCTTTGTGGTCACTCACCACACTCTCAAGCATTTGCTATGGTACCAGGTTTTCCATATATGTTCAGGAGGTTATTCAAAAGCATCTGTCAGTCAGCGGGTGTGAATCAAATGCCTACTGTGTTAGGCTTGGGGGATAAGTGAAGTACTAAGCCTGTCCTCAAGGAGTTTACATTGTACTAGAACAGCTTTACTATACGTTAACTGGAAATCAAAGTTCATGCCACTGTTCTCTCCATGTGGTAGCTATGGTGGCCATATCTGTATCTTCCTATACTCCCACTCTTTGTTTGTTTTTGTTTTTATAGTCAGGATCAGAAGGAAACTGAGTGGATAGAAAACAAACATTTAGTAAAATAAAGTAGGAAGAGTACGAAAAGGCTTAACTAAACAATCTCATTTTGTTCTCATTATAATCTCAGTAAATCTCAGTCACGTACCTTGGCTGTAAATTCACTGATTTTAGGCCAGCACTAAACTCTGTGAAATGGATAGGGCCCGATGATGTAACATGAGCTGACTTTGCAGTGTGCCAATTCAGTATGGCTCTGATATGTCGTCAGATGCCCACCACAGATAGGCTGTGAATGCAGAAAAGTAACTCAATGCACCAGGCAGGCCTGATGTAATTATAGGATTAAGTCTCATGGTGGGTTGTATGTGATTCAGCAGTTATTAGCAAAAGACTTGGTTGTTTTTAACAATGCCTTTGAAATGCCATTTGGAATTTGGACTCATTTTTTGTTTTTGCCAGTTTGCATTCTCCTTACAAACCTGCAGTATTTCTTCGGTTTCTCAATAATGGTGCTTGTCAGCCGATTCCCTAGCAATGGTGTGAGAACCAGTCTAGGGCCTTCACCTGTGGTTACGACCTTGGCTTCTCCTTGGCCAAGTGCAGAGTGAAGAGATTTCTTCTCATTTCTCATGGCCTTTGGTTCTTTCTTATGGATCAACTTGTGCTGGTTTTTTTTAACTGATAAGTATCAGTCAGAACTGCCACATATCTGTCAATTTCTTGAGAATCTGTTAGAGTCCTGCACTGGACCCTGTGCTAGGCACTGTAGGGGGATAAGAATGATGTAGACTAAGTGATAGGGGCAATAAGAGTTCAGAGGTGAGTGAGATTTTTATGAGCTGGTGTCATGAAGGATGCTGTGGAACCTCTGTAGAAAGAAGCCAAGGGCTCTGCCCTCACTTGTCCTCCTGTACCCATTCTCAGTCTCACTGGCTGTGCGTGTGCAATGGATGCCTCCTTGGTGCTGGCTTCTCTGGTCTCAGCTGGGGGTTCCCTGATGCCTTCTTCACCTCTCTCTTTTTCTGGTTTTTATGAGCAATCCAAGTGAATCATATGCTGAGATTTCTAAGCCCTCTGTGGTGGAGTAGGGTGGGGTGGGATGAGCAGTGGGTGGTAGGAAAAGGAAGGAGGGATGAACCAGCAGGAGTAAAGAGTTAACCCTGAGTCAGAAGGAAACACGCCCAGACTCTTTCAGTTCACTCTCAACTCTAGTTATATCTGGAAGTAGAAATTCTTAATTCTCAGAGAGTTTGTTCCCATCTATTTCCATATCTTTGGGCATCCTGCAGAACCTCACTTTCTGAGCTTCTTGGGGACAAGAAGGGACTTTTATTTTCAACCCCATAACATGACATACGTGAATGAATGAATTAAGAGGTGCTTACTAGGCACTGGGGACAAAATAGTATACAATGTAAATACAATGTACAACATTGCTTCTCACAAGAGGCTCGCATTTTAATGGAGGAGACAGCAAACATAGGTTTCAGGGGCAAATCAGATGGAAAGGTCCATGATCCTTATGGTACAGAGGCAAAACAGATAGATGGTAACATGTTTTTAAAATGACTTTATATTTTATTTTAATTAACAGATTTTAATTTTCTCTTGCTCTCTCACTTTTTTTACAAAAAGGAAAACAAAAACAAAACTTGTAACAAATATGTGTAATCAAACAAAACAAGTCCCCTCATTGTCAGTTCATTATACGTCTTGAGTCTATCCTCTCTGGAGGTGGGTCGCAAGCTTCATCTCTGGTCTTCCAGAATTGTGATTGGTCACTGCCTTGACATGCTTCTTCTTTAATGTCATTTCGGCTATAAATCATGTCCATTTCTTATGCCAATCCATTGGTAGCGCCGAGGACTTTGGTGTCGAGAACTTTCTTTTGGGGCTAAGCGTTTGGAGTATTAGAGTTCATTAATTCAACAGGCATTAATAAAGAACCTACCCTGTATAAAATACTATGTTAAGCACTGGGGATAGAAAGACCAAATGATAAATATCCATAGGAATAATCATTCTGTATAGCATGAACATACTGGCATTTTGGATATTGCTTATTCTTGCTGGTGGGCCTCCTGGGTTAATTGTCTGTCTCTAATTTTATTTAATTACTCTCTGAGTCTAAGAGGGAGACAACTTAGTATAATGGATGGAGGGCTAACCCTGGACTCAGAAAGACCTGAGTTCAAGTCCCATCTCAGACATATACTAGATGTGTGACATAGGAAAGTCCTTTGACATCCCAGGACTGAAGATGAGGAGTTACAGACAAGTTGCCAAGAGTCCCCGTTTCCCTCCCCTTAAACCACTCATGAAGTCACCTGTCTGGTTTCAGAAAACAGAAAACCAACACAGGAAAAGGAATGGGAAATGGCATCAGTAACAGCATTTAGAATTGAGGGACCTTTGAGAACATTTAGTCCAGCTTTTTTTTTTATCAAGAGGGAAACTGAGGTGATTTTAACCCTTGCCCAGGGTCACACAGGAAACCAGTAGCAGAGGGAGAATTTGAGCCCAGGTCCTCTGACTCCAGATGGGATCTTCCATATGCAGAAGCCACTGACCATCCTTGTGCAAGGATGGCCATTTTCACTGAGCCTATGGGAGGGGGAGTTTTAGGTTGCAATTAAAAGTGTGCCACAGTCACAAGCCAGTCTTGGCCCTCTCCGAGCAGCTCGGAACGAGGCCTGAGACTACTTCTATGGGAACTTGGACCTTGCTTCTCACATTCAGCCAGGAAGTGGGGCCACTGGGGGAAATTACAAGGGGATGTTTCTGCTTCTTTTAGAGTTCTTGCATCAAGGCCTGCCTTGGTCACTCTCTGACTGGGTCTGCCCAGGCCCAATTTCAGCAGTTGCTCATGTGGCTTTAACAACCTAGTCATCATCTGCTGATCAAGGAAGGCTGGGATGTGGATGGAAAGCACTTCTAAGCTGCAAATATTTCTTTTGGAACAGCCCCAGTGAGCTGCCGACTTCGCTAATCGAAGTTCTCTCTGTGACATTAAAAGGAAATCACAGAACTGACAAGCTCATTTAACCCGATTATTTAAAAAATGTTATTTGGGTGGAGGGAAGCATTTGATGCTTTGGGTACCAGCCCGTTAAGTTGGAAGCCCTAGTGAGTGAAAACTCTCTGAAGGGAAACAGTTCAGTTAGGACAAAAGAAAAAGCTTCCTTCCTGGTACCTAGCTGCCAGGTAGCATATAATGCCTCAAGAAGGCCCTTTATTTCCTCTAGATTAGTGCTTCACCTTTAGCAAAAGAGCGCTTTCACAATTTAAAGAAAGGCCTTGATGTTCTTTCTCCCATGCTGGCAAACAGTTCATTGCCCAGGCTCCCTGTCATTTAATAACCACACCCCCAAACACACACACACACACACACACACTCACACTATCACACACACACACACACTGTCACACACACACACTCACACACATTCACACTATCACACACACTCACACACACTCACACTATCACACACACACACAGTCACACTATCACACACACACTCACACTATCACACACACACACACACACACACACACACACATACACACACGTACTCCCACTCTTCCACATTCAAAGGATTACATGTTTGAGATCCTGACCTCACTTCCTTTAAATCCTGCAGTCAAGGACACAGCACTCCATTGAGGATTTTCTCAATTAGTTTTTACCTATCCTTCCCTCCACACTAACTTATCTCTGCTCCCCAGCCTCATTTTTGTTAGACACCACAGTTTCCCTCTATGACTTAACTTCAGTACTTCAAGGAACTAAGATTTCATTATGGTGAGTTCTCCCTCCACCAGTGCAAATTACAGTCCCTCTACAACTGTGTAGGTGGTCTTTCAGAGCAGCAGTAGTAGGGGAAAAATTCATTACCCTCCAGCCAATATAGCACTGAGCCTTTGTGAACCAAGCTGGCTCGATCTTAGACAAAGGCATATAGTCCATCACTGAGCCCATATTTGAAATTTGGAAAGTTCCACCAGGTGTTGTACTCTACTGGCCTAGCATTCAAAAACCGAGGGTCACCTCAGATCCACGGTGAAACATCAGAATAGGACTTGGGTGAAATTATCAGAAAATTAGCTTCAAAGAGATAGAATTAGATGTGAAACATCTCTGCGTTTTTTAGTAACCCACTGTGAAGCTATCATGTGACTTCTTATTAATTCATTTATATTTTCATTTCCATAGATTACTAAACACTATGTAAGGCTAAATGCCTGTTATTTGACCTAAAACAACCTTACTCAAATTTCGATGATAACTACCCTTAGTTTTAGCATTTTAGGATTAGGTAGACAAGGTCATATTCACTATACAGATACCCTTAGTACTTTCACAGATTTTTATCACATTCCCTTTCGCCATTCATTTCTTCAAACTGATTTTTTTTTTAGTCCAGCCTCATACTAAATAATTAGAGTATTAAGAGCTAGAGGGGAATTTAGAGACCATGTCATCCAGTCCTCTTCGACTGGAAATAAGTAAACTACAGGAAAGCCATAGTAGAGTGGATAGAGAACTGGAACCAGAGTCAAGAAGACCTGAATTCAAGTGTTACCTCTGGCTAAATGATCCTGAGCCAGTAACTGACCTTCTCAGTGCCCCATGCAACTCCCAAAGACTATATATTACAAAACAGGGGCTGCTCTACTTTGGTGGGTGGAGTTTCCTATGCCAGTGAAGTTGTAGGCCTGCTTCTCTTTGCTTCCTCCCTCTCCTCTCAGCTCCTCCAGAGAACAAACAAAAAAAAATGAAACCCAGAAAGATTAAGTGATTTAACCAAAGTTCCATGGTTTGTTAGTGCCCTAGAACCCAGGCCTCCAGTCCAGTCTCTCTGTCTGGTGCTGTTTTCCACTATCTCCTCCATGGCCTTCATCATTCAAGTTACCCTTCCTTGGGCTCTACCCAACTGCACTATGCCTTTCTGAAATATGACAACTAAAACGATACAGAGTATTCCACATGCAGATGTTTTTCCTATATGAGCATAACTTAAAATCCAGTCATTACACTTTGGTTTTTCTACCTCCCCACTCCTTCTTGAAGGTCTCAAATTTTCTTACATCAGGGACTGCTTATATGAATGTATTTATATATATATATATATATATTTTATATCTTTTTATGTATTTATTGATAGTAATTTATATACATATATATACATATATATATGTATATATATTGCTTGTAAGCTTGCATGCCTATATGACCTCCAGATCTAGAGTTTCATCTGTAACCTCTCTACTGAGTTTCATTCTACATTTCTTCCTGCTGGTCATCTGTGTTTAGATGGACTGTAATCACCTAAAACCTCACCTCAGTCTATTCAAATCAGCACCTACTGTGTTAAGGCATGGGTAACTAGGTGACAGGATAGTGTCCTGAAAGATTCATCATCACAAGTTCAAATCCAGCCTCTCAGATATTTACTAGCTGTGTGATCCTGAGTAAGTCGCTTAACCCTGGTTGCCTAAGTTTCCTCATCTGTAAAATGGGCTGGAAAAGGAAATGGTAAAGCACTCCAGTACCCTTGCCAAAAAAATTAGCAAAGGAGTCACAGAGAGTCAGACACCATACAACAGATACCATAAAACAACTCCACAATAAATGTTAAGGCGTTATGCTCAATGGTAAGGATAATTTAAAAAAAAAAGACAAAAACTGTGCTTGCTTTGAAATAAATAGCTCACAGTATAATGGGGAAGACAAAATGTAAGCAACTATGTACAAACAAGAGATAAGACACAGAATAAATTGGAGGTAATCATGGAAGAAAGACACTAGGATTAAGGGGGACTGAGAAAGGCTTCTTGCAGAAGGTAGAATTTCAGTTGAGACTTGAGGGAAGCCAGGGAAACTAGGAGGCAGAGAGGCAAAGGGAGAGAATTTCAGGCCTGGGGGACAATCAGTAAAAGCATGTTTGAAGTACAGCAAAGAAAGCCATTGTCACTGCATCATAGAATACGTGAAAGAGGGAGTAAAATGTAAGAATACTAGACAAGGTATGAAGAGGCCAGGTTATGTAGGACTTTAAAAGCCAAATAGAGGATTTTGTACTTGAATCTGGAGTTAATGGGGAGCTAGTGGAGTTTATCAAATATAGAAGTAACATGGACAGACCTGTGGTTTTTCACTTGTTAGCTGAGTGAAGGATGGATTGAAGTGAGGAGAGACGAGACAGAAAACACAGTCAGAAAGCTGTTTAAATAGTTCAGGCATGAGATAATGAGAGCCTACACTAGGCAGTGTAGAAACGTCAAAGGAAAGACGGGGACATATACAAAAGATGTGGCTTTAAAAGTAGAGTCAACAGAATGGGGCAATAGATTGGACATGGGGGATGAGAGAATAAGGAGTCAAGGATAACACCTAGGAAGCAAACTATGGAGGACTGTAGTGCCGTTAAGAGTGACAAGGAAGTTCAGAAAATGGAGAGTTTGGGGGTAATTTTGAATCAGTTTTAGCTATCTTGAGATTACTATATCTGAACCACATCTAGTCCAAGATGTCCATTAGACAATTGGAGATACAAGCAGAGAAGAGGTTGAGGTGGAGCAAAGGGATCTGGGAATCATCCACCTAAAGGTGATAAAGAAATTTATGGGTGCTGATGAGATAACTAAGCAAAATAGTAGAGAGGATAAAGAGGAGACTTGGGGGACACCAATGGCTATCAGGTATGATCTGGATGAAGATCCAGCAAAGGAGACCAAGGAGGAGCAGTCAGACAGGTAGAGGGAGAATCAGGAGAGAACAAGGTCATGAAAAATTAGGGAATAGGATGTATCGTGAAGAGGCAAACACAGGAACATTGACTGAGCTGCACCTTCTGCCAGGAGAGAAAGGTAAACAGTCCCCAGTAATTGGAAGAGAAATATGTCCAGGGCTCCAAGAAGAACAGGTACTAACATTGCCTCCACCAGCCCACCATGCTGTGGAGAAAGTGGAACCATTTGCATAGGAAATATATAAAGGATGCTGGCCAGTTAACCCATGTGATGTGCTCTTTGACTGGCCTAAGGACAGCTCCTGCCTTCTCCATGGTCACAGATCTCCCCTGCCTCTTTTCCATGCCTATATTCAGAGAACTTCCCTATCCATAGTGAGTGGCAATATTGGCCATCTACTTGGTTTTGTGCTGTTTTTCTTTTGGGGAATCTTGACCAGACCATGCCCAAGCCAAACATGTTCTTCATGGCCTCTCCACAGGAGCAAGTAGTCATTGAGATTTTTTTTCTTCTTTCTCGACTCTACGCTCCATCTCATTTTCTCTTGGCTCCTTCCCACTATCTGTTGTCATTCAGAGAAAAGCTCTCAGACATTTTCCAAACTAGAGGATTTAGAGATCAGTCTGCCGATCTTCAGGAGCTTTGTCCCCTGGCTCTATTGACCATTTTTTCTGTTTCTCACAGTTCGTCTATCACTCCACTGTCTGTGTTCTGAACATCTCTGCCATCATCGTGGGGAGAGGAGGGGAGCATTACACCACACCCAAAATATTGGCAAACAAAAACAATAATGTATGTTCCTGGGAGTTGGTTTGAGTGGAGTTGTCCCACCATATACTTCACTATTGCAAAATGGTTGTGTCAAGGCCGCCATAGTAGGCCAGAGGGGATGGGTTCTTTGTCATGGCTGGTAATTTTAATGTATAGTTCCAATCACATCAGATTTCCCACGTCCTGGTGGTGGTGGCAGCCTTTGTCCACTTCTATGGTATCTCCAGTTATAGCCTTGAAAACAGTTGTATCAGTGACTTCTTTCTCTGAGTCTTCCTGCCAAAGGGATGGAGAGGGAGCATCCCAAGTGCTTTTTAAAAATGATTTCTTTACCAAAGGGAAAAGAAGACTTAGTTGTCTGTTTCTGGAAGAAACCTGATAGTAAATTCCATATGAACTGAGCAGTTTATTTTACACCCAGTTGGCTATCAGCTTTAAATTCCCATAGCTAGAACTGGAGGGGGGGAAAAAGACAACCACAATCACCTGAAATGGACATTTCAAAAGACAGTGGACTTCCCTTCCACCCTCCTTTCTCTAGCCATTTTGGAAATATCTAAAGAACTAGGTCTTCTTAGAAATTCTATTTTTGGAAGAAAATGGCCCCTCATTCCTACTTTGTAACTGCTTGGAACTGCCTTACCCTTTTTTTATAGCAAATTTTTGAAAACAACCATAACTTGATCCCAGCTTTCCAGAGCCTGGATCTGTCTATGCAGAAGTAGGAAGAAAGCCCCCAACTTTTACTAAGCCTGGCTAATCATGGAAGATGTCCAGGTTTCATATAACTTATTTTAATCCACCGCCTTCTGCCCCCACAGGGTAATATAAAACTAAAGTAGGAGAAGCCATTTAACACTAAGCTTTAAAAGAAAACCCTGTTGTTGTTGCTTTGTATCTCAGTGACTATAATGGTATTTTAGGAGTTCAGGGCCATTTAAATTTTGATGCCTAGAACTGACTGATAGAGAGGTTGTTCTAGAAAGAGGAAGAGGTGAATAGGGAAGGGAGGAGAGAAGATGATACAGAAGGAGGGCAGAGAGAGGGAGAGATAGAGATAAGAGGGAGGAGAAGGGAAGGGAAAAAAGGAAGGGGAAGAAAGGGGAGAGAGAGAATCAGAGACAGACAGAAACTTGGGAGAGGGCTGTTTGAGTTGAATGAAGAGGTTGGAAGCAAGACTGTAGTGATTTAAGAAGAGAGTGAAAGGAAGCTTGGATCGTAGATGGCCTGTACATGGAATTTAGCCATTAAAGGGAGGAGAGATGTGGGAGAGTAGCTATCAGGGATGGATGGATGGATGAAGTAAGGGTTTTTTATGCATAGGGGAGATGTGAGTCTGTTTGTCAGTGGCAGAAAAGCAGCCCATAAGAGATTAAAGATTACTGAGAGAGCATTATAGAGGAAGAAATCCACTGAAGAGGATGGGGTGGAATGAGATCACTCACACATATGGAGGGGTCTGCTTTGGCCAGAGAAAGGCCAGCTCTTCATCTGAGACAGGAGTGAAGGAGGACATAGAGACAGGTGTCATCAGGGTAATAGGAGATGAAGAGGAGAGAAGGAACTCTCAGTTTTTTTTTCAGGGAAATAAGGCCAGGATCTCTTCTGAGAAGCTGAGGAAAGGGAGAACCATGGGAGATTTGAGGAGAGATGAAAAGGTCTGGAAAGCCCCCCTTGCTGAGTGAGATAGTAAATTGATTAGGAGGGTAAACAATGTAGAACTAACTCATTGTCTTCCCTTCAGCATCCACTGCACCTCCAACTTCTCCATTTCTGGATGTATCATTCTCAGTCACGTAGGCTCCAAATCTCAGTTACCTTCATTGACTCTCTCTGATTTGCCCTGATAACTTACCAATCACTACATCCAGACAGTTCTTGCTTGTACATCCTTTCTTTCTCACTCCCACCACCATGACAATACAGGCTCTTATTGGCTCACCTACATTATTATTATTTTTTGAGAGGCAGTTGCTAGTATCTGAGGTCAGATTTGAACTCAAGTCCTCCTGCCTCTATCCACTGTACAACCTAGCTACCCTGGCTTGCCTATATTATTGCAATTGATATCTCATTGATTTCATTGTCTCCAGTTTCTTGCCTCTTCCCAAGTTTTGTACACACAACTGCCAGAGTAATCTTTCTAAAACATCCCTTGTGTCTTGTAATTCCTCTGGTCCAAAATATAGTATGTTTGTATACTTGGCATAATGAAAAGAGCACTGGATTTGAAGTCAGAGCAATTGGGTTCAAACTCCAGCTTTTCTGCTTTTTATACAAATTACTTTTCCACTCTGTGAAATGAAAAGACTGGATTAGATGAACTCTAATACCTCTTGCAGTTCTTAATCTTACTATTCTTTATGTCTTTCCTTTGCCTATACACAAATTTCAAAATCCTTAGTCTGGCATTCAAGACCTTTCACAATCTTTCACCAGCCGAGAGCTCTGTCCTTAACCTTCTATTCCCCACACATTCATTGAAAGTTCCTACCCCTTTGCCTTTGCTCACAATCTTCTCCCTCACCCCACTTGCCATTCCACAAACCTAGATCGTGTTTCTTGTTCCCTTCCACCTATCCAAATCATCTCACTCCTTCCAGATGAAAGTCAGGTTCCACCTGTTCGCTAATACCTTCTCCAAATGATTAGACTAGAGCCAATCTTCCATTCTGCTCATGTGGCACTTGCTTAACACTGGCTTGCACGTTATTTATCTTTTTGTGTCTATATACCATATATCTCTTAGCTCTATTCAAATCTTACCAGTGGCAAGGACAGTTCTTTATAATTATTTGTTTTCCCCTCCCAAGTGCCACAAAAAGTACACAGTAATTCTGTGTTAACTTAATTGTACAGAAGATAATACTTTCTTTTGAACCTCTGATGTTTTCTTCCTCATGGTGTCCAGCACTCTAGTGTCCCTTCAAGGCAGATGTATAATGTACTTAAGGAATCATCAATACTTTTTCAAAAATCCCCTTCCTTGGGTACAATTCTTGTCTCTTGAACAAAAATTTTTTTTAAAGATTCTAGCCTGAGAATCTAATTTATATCCTTTGAGTTAGTCTAAGAGGCATAAATATTTACTTGGATAACTCTAAGAGGAATTAAGGTAAACCATACTAATGTGTTACAAAGATGGCAGGCATTGGGGGAGTGGGGCACCAGAGCAGGTATAATTAAGAGACCTGGATAAAGTTCTAGGTCCCCAATAATTATGAAAACTTGAACAAGGCTCTAACTACTCTGGGCCTTAGTTTCCTTATCTTTAAAAATGAAATATTGTATTAGATGGCCCTTAGACGACTTTCCAGCTCTAATATTCTGTGAATATACAGGAATCAATGAGCTCCTTTAAAGTATTAGTATGTTTTAGATTCACCAGTCCCAAGATACCTGGTCACCTAACCAGAACATCAGAACTCTCCCCAGCACCCACCACATGAAGTGTTATTTTCCCTAAGAGCCTTGAGCTCATCTCTAACCAATAAACCCTCTCTCAAAATCCATTTTCGGATTTTCCTCATTCTAAGCATTATCACCAGGTCAGATGGAAAACTTAGTCTGGTCTTTGTTTTTTTCATTGTAATTGTTTTACCATATGTACGTCTTCAAGATCAGGTTGTGCCTTGCAAATCCCACCCTTCACGAATGGGGCAGAGTTGCTGGCAGTAGGAGGGAGTAGAAAGCAGCAGCCACATTGACCACAACTGTCCAAGTTTTGGTTTTTTCCTCCTCCCCCACATAATATTTGTAAAGCACTTAGCACTTAATAAATACTTGTTACCTTACTCTTCCTTCCTTCCTTCTTTCCTTCCCCATCCCCTCACCGGCTTCTTGCTGCAAAATGACAGGGCAAAAAGCCGTTAGCCGTTAGGCTTAGGTTGAAAGCCATAGTTCTCATCATGTGTTCTTTTTGGAAGCTATGGCACAAATATGGGTGTGGTGCCAGCCGTTAGTGTTTTGAAGTGAAGATGTAAAACAAAATCCACATGCATGGTTACCAGTGAGGAATTTGACTTAATACAGGATGGCCAGCACTTGGAATGAAATTCCCAGAATCATCTTCATTCATTTCAATTTCTAGAGAGTCCCAAGGGTCATCTGTTAGCATCCTGCAGACTTACAAGTAGGCTGCTGAGGTGTCTCTCCCCACCCTCACTAACCTGTACTTGATAAATGCTCATTTCCAGCTGATCTGAAATGGAACAGCACCTGTTTAATATTTCATTCTGATTAAATAAGCTATAGAACAGAGTACTGATTTTTGCCAACACTCACACAGATGGGTTTCCAGTTTTCATTGGAAAGACAGATTTAGTTCTGAAGCCCATTTCTGGTGACTTTTCAAAGTATAAAACTTCATTTCTGTAGTTTCCTGAGTCTTTGCCAATAATTGGTTTAGGGTAGAAAAGGTTCTCAAATCTTTTCTTTTTTTCTCTTTCAACAACTGGCATACTGGCCGCCTTTCCAGTAATTATAGGATCCGTGTAACACCATCTTTTGTTAAGGTCAGAGTATAACAACATTGCAAAGGACAACCCTTGGAAGAACATTGATTGGCTTCAACATTCCCATGTCCTCACCACCATGGCCAAGCATCTTATAGAGCAACAGCGCAGTTGTCTAAAGGAACTGGTCCCATATGATAACCATCATGGATTCATTTCTTGGGCAGGGTTCCCTTTCCAAATTAAGACTTGAATTAGCACTATTTCATCCTTATCCAAAAATGCTCTCAAGGCCTAGAAATGTCCTTTATGAACAGTGGAACAAGAAATCTCCCAGCGCAGGAATATAGCACGCTTTCAGGAAGGCATTTAGACCAGCGAGCAAAGCTTTGTGGTTGGGATTCCACTAAATGCCATGTTGGAAGGAAAAAAAACTATTTTGTCTTTGATCGTCAGCCAGCCAAAAGACTCCTCAGTGCAACTCATTCTCTTCATCTTAATCACAGGCCAAGAATGAATATTTTAGGTTAAGTTTTCTTTTTCTCCTATACACGTGGTGTTTATTTATAACTCAGGCCTGATGGACTCAACCAATTACTTAAAGAACTTGTATTTAGGGCAACTTAAAAAAGTTCGTTAGATACTGTAGTTCTGTGTTACATTAATCTGTCATGAAATTAAATTTAAGCGTAAATGTCTCTTGGCGTATTAATCAGCATTGTGGGAATTGGAAAAATTCTGACCAATGAATTAATTGCTGTAATTAGAAATTGACAAAATTCAGAGTTGTTCTTAGAGTGTTTGCTTTTGTGAACTAGAAAAATATTTGAAGTCACAGGCATTTGTTACTAGACTAGTTTACCAAATTAGTCATGATGCAGTAAATTAACAAAGGTCAACTAATTGTTTATCAGAAAAAACTAATACAGAATTTCTCTAGGTCTCATTTTTTTTATCATGTAGACATGTTAGATGTCTACCAGAGCTCAACCAGCTTATGGATCTTATAGTATTATATTGTAAGAGTCTGCATGTATAATCAATGACTCTATATTTTCATCAGTGTGAACACTCACTGTAGCTATACACATTACAAACCATCCGGGGTTACTCCTGTCTGTAATCCACAGGGCTCCACCTGGTCTATTGGGCACCTTCCACTGCATCTTTGCACAATATGTTGATACCCATGGAACCCACAAGCTGTTCATGGGGCACACACATGCTATCCATCCAATAGCTTTTGCTGGCATGAGTGAAATGTCAATGTCAGTAACTGTTGATCGTTAAAAAAAAAAAGAAGTTAATGTCCAGTGTGAGCTCTATGAAACCAGCTAATATTTGTGATTTGATGTAAAACAAAGTAGAATTCCATAGTACTCCCAAGTCTCTTCAGGTATAAACAGCTCAGTTTACCAGTTCTTGACATCAGTGGCCTTTACTCCTCAGTAGATTTCCCAAGTAGATTTCTGCCAATATTTTTAAGTTTATATTGAATATTTTACTACCCTCATGTGTATGTGAGATTTTAACTCATGGCCAAACATGAAGTGTAACTCATGAGGTCTCTGAGTGCCTAGTACATGATCAGTAATTACGAACATTTGAACTTTATGCAGGCTGGGCCAACCACATCGAAGGTCTTTCTCATTTGGATTTTGAAAATATTAAACGTGAACTGAGTGAATAGGTACTGGAGAGTCTGACTCTTTAAACAGAAAATCATAAAAGTTAAATTCATTTTAAATCTGTCATGCAGAGTGCACATATGAAAATTATAAGGGTTTTGATTTTCCCCATGTAGGTAATAAATAACATCTGTAATATTCCTCCTCACCTTTTTCTGATTAACTTTGTATCTGCTATATTTTTCCTGGCACTCCTGTTTCATGTTGCAAGGGTTTTGACAAGAGCAGGAAGGATTCTTAGAAGTAGGATAGATCTTGGAGAGAGGCTATCAAAATCAGGGCTAAACTTCAAAATGAGAGACTGGACTGAGGGAAAACTGAC
>CM053769.1:699445587-699461356 GCA_028658325.1 Potorous gilbertii | reverse complement strand
TTTTTTTACAAAAATCTTTTTTGTAAGGGATGGTTCTTTGGATGGGTAGAGAAATGGAAAGGGGTGTATTCAGAAATAAAGATGATGTAAAGACCTAAAAATATCCAAGCCTGGTCACAGAGAAAAGAGGAGAAAATATACCTTTGTCCCGTATTTGCAGAGATTAAGGACTGTGGGTCTGGGACATTGCAGACCCCATGAGATTTGGTTGATGTGTTGGATTAGTTTTGATGAAGTACTTTTTTCCCCATGTTTTTTATTCTTTGTTATAAGGGATGGGATTTGGGGTGAATATATTCGAGAATGGAGGTAAAGTAAAGACAAAAGATCTCAATCATTTAAAGGTTATCACTAAAAAATAAGATTCTCTTAAAAGAAATAAAAAGAGTAGTCATTGTATAGATGAAATTCTACTAAAGCCCTGCATTTATACATGGGGATAGGAGCTAACTCTGGGATTTCATTGATCTAGGGCACTACCAATGCAGGTTCTTACTTTATCTTCTTTGAAACTTGTGGTCTAATATGGAAATACGTTTTATATGATCGCACGTTTATAACCTGTGTCAAAGTGCTTACTGTCTTAGGGAGGAAGGGAAGGAGAAAATTTGAAATTCAAAATTTTATTTGAAAAAATGAATGTTAAAAACTGTACTTACATGTCATTGGGGAAAATATGATTTAAAAGAGGAACGAAGGAAGGAAGGGTTTTGTCATCTTGGAGCATCCTGGGTGACCTATAGAGCAAGTGACTTGTTAACTATCACGTAGCCAGGATGTGTCAGAGGTGAGACTTGAATCCAGGTCTTCTTGGCTCAGAGCCAGCCCTCTGCTTCTGCTTCATTTGTAGATAAAGAATAAAAAGTATAACTAATATTTGTTAAATTCAATAGCTTAGAAAATATTTTCTAAAATCAGTCAACATTTCTTAAGTGCCTATTATGTGCCAGGCACTGTGCAAAGTGCTGGTACAATGCAGGTGTTCAAAGTCCATCAGGTTCAGGACCCTGCATTCCATGGTGAGAAATATAGAAAGGGACAGGAGATGGCTTTTGCCCTCCAGGACCTTAGAGACAGAAAAAAATTTTTCAGTCATTTTTTTCCTCCTGGCCCAAAGGCTCCAGGAATGAGGAAGCATTTTAAAGAGCTGTCATAACCACTATAGATACAGTCAGACAAATGAGGACTTAAAACCTTAGGCTCTACTTGCCACAGCTGGGCCTTGAGTCTTGACTGTTCAGTTCTGAATAAAGTTGTGTAAAGTATACATTTGGGTACCAATCAGCCAATCACCCAAGACCAGAAAGGTGACTCCACACCAGCTCTGTGCCCAGACTCATAGCCAGGAGAGACAATGTGGCACAGACACCAGAGGCTGAGACCAGAAGGTCTGATGGTCAGCAGGTGACTCGGTGCTCAAGGATAGGCTTTAAGCAAAGACGGTTTTTGTCCGCTTGATCAGATAAGTAAATTGTCCTTCCAAAAGTTCTCCTCAAAGATGGAATCCCTGGTCTGGACAATCCAAGTTTCTTTTGTGCCATTAACAAAAGAAATGGACCACATTTTTGTTATCAAAAATAACATTTCACAAGTAAAACAGATGTTTTTATATTTTAGTTTGAATACGAGTGTCTAATCACCTACAAAAGCGCTCATCTGAACTCTGAACAAGACATGGCAGCGATAGTGACTACTTAAAGGTCATGACAGCTGAATGCTCAGTGCTGGAACATTCTACACACATGGCAAACATCCACAGATGGTGTGATCACTGAGGAAAAGCTGAGCCCAGAGAAGTTCATTATCAGATTCCCTGGGCAGCAGGGGACTTTAAAAAAAAAAAAGCCGATAGGAACCACTCATAAAATCAATCAGATTGGAAATGTGCCACTTCTAGAGGTATAACTAAGGGCTCAGGTTTGGAGTATTTGCCCTATAATCCCATATTCAATTAGAAAGAAAAATTATTTAATGAAAAAGCATTTTAGAATGCTTTCTCTGTGCCAAGAATTGGAGATAAAAACATGAAAGCAAAGAGAGTCCTTGCCCTCAATTAACTTACTTTCTAAAGGAGAGGATGATGGAGAGACAGCGCGTGTAGAGAGGAGTATATGTGGGAAGTTGTAGAAGTGGTGAACGGAGCCCAAAGGGCTTTGGATTGACACACCTTTTCCAGTAGCAATGTCAATATTGATTTGATTATGGTTCTTGAACTAGAAGTGCAACTGAGTAGCACAGGGAAGAGAGCACTGGCCCCAGGGTCAGGAAGACCTAAGTTCAAGTTCAGCCTCTAATACTTAAAGCAAGTCACTTGTCCTCTTTTGGCCTTAGTTTCCTCATCTGTAAAAGGGGATAACAATAGGTGCTATCTCGCAGACTTGTGAGGATGAAATGAAATAATATTTGCCAAGTTTTATTATATGGGAGTAAGGGGAGCCTTCGACGTTTAGAGAGGCAGCAAGGGTGCTGGTGAGAGGGCACTACAACCAGAGACTAACCTGTCAGGACAGTGAGGCCCCAGAGCAGGCATTCTCTGAGGTGGAAGAGTAAAGTCCTTCAGGGCTTCGTTAAGTCCTCCCCTTACGAGCTATGCTACTCTGAGCAAGTCACTTAACCTCAGTCTCCTCATCTGTAAAACAGGAATAATAGCTCCTGCCTCCCAGGGTTGCTACAAGGATCCAGTGGGACAGTATTTGTAACATGCTGAGCGCAGTGCCTTGCACATAGTAGGCACTTAATAAATGCTTATTTCTTTCCTTCCTTCCTTCTTCTGGAGCAGTGACCAGGAGTAAGAGCCCCTCCCTTCCCCCTTTTCATTCCAATGAGGGCAGGATGAGCAGGTATGGGTGGGTCGCGATCTTCGTCATGCATCATTCATCCTTAAAGTCCTCCATTATTTGCAGTTTATCAACACATCCTCCTACAGGAAGTGAGAGCCCTCAGTCCCTGCATTCTCTTAACAACAGATGGTTTGACCGAGTGGAGCCAGGGCAGGCCTCAGGACCAGGGAGACCTGGGTTCAAGTGTAGCCTCTGACATTTCCTGGCACGCCGGGCAATGCTCTGAGATTATAACTCGCAGAGGACGTGCCATCCTTTTTTTTAAATTTCTGGAATAAAATAAGCATATTGTAGCACGATAAACAAGATAATCATCTTGCTATGCGCAACTTGCTGTTTCTTGCAAATACACAACTAAATTGTCATCTGAATTTCTTTTTTTTTCCTTCCTTCCTCCCTCCCCCAGATGATGCATCATTCTGCATTGGGAGAGAGTTTCTTCAGTAAGAAATTCCATAAAGCAGTGAAATCACGGGACTACTCCCCCCATCTTTAAACACTCCCCCCAAAAAAATACTGCACCAGAACAATGTATGACTCAATAAAAGCAGGGCATAGACATTTTAAAGCTATATCACAGTTCAAATGTCTTCTGGATGCTTCTTTTTCAATTGTTTGGGACAGATATTTAATGTTATTATAGCTTATTATAAAATATAATAATGTAACTATTTAATGAAGAGTTCATTTCTAGGGCAGCAAACCTGTTTTACACTCCAGTGTTGAATCAAGGCTACTTAGCGTTCTGTAAGAGAAATACAACGTGGGTCTATGTGGGACTGATGCTTAATCTCGTTCTTCCATATTGTTTCCTTTCAGGTCCAGGAAACCCTAACCCTCCCTCAAAGGGCGATTCCTTTGCTAGAACACATTCCACCTTCAATGTTTCTATCCATGCCGCAATTCGATATGGAAACTGGAAACTACTGACTGGCTACCCAGGTAGTAAAATTATTATAAATTTGCAGTTATAATATGCAAAAGGAGGACATAAAGACTGTTATATTATGTGCCGTCAGTAGTGGGGCCTTACTCCCCTACTTTCAATTCCTTATCTTACTCCCTTCTCTTTTCCATTTCCCTTTGCTTTCTTCTTCTCTAACCCCAAACTCTGCCCCTTTCCTGCCCCTACCCAGACACCTGGAAGGCTAAAAATGGTCTTTAAAATTTTTTATGATCCTTCATGCTGTGTGGCAGAAGGAAAGTACTATTTCTTCAAGGTTTTCCCATCTCTCTTTTTGCTAGGCAACCTGTTCCCAATGACAGTGCACTCACTATTTTTATTTCCCAAGTTTTTCCAAAGGTTTGTGTTCAAGATAATCAAGCAAACGTTTACAAATTAAACCAATGACCCTTATAAGGCATGTTCTTTGAGCTGCTAAGTGAGAAAAGTGGATTTAATCGGCTACTTTTTACTAAAACCATTAGAAATTTACTCTAGAAAGAGGGAAAGGAAAGATCTTTCCCCCTCAGTTTTTTGAAAAGTAGATATTTTAAATGCTTGCCACCATTCAACAACGTTTAATGAGCATTCGGTAAGTGAGTGTTATGGGCAGGGGTGTGCTGGAGGCAGCTCAATTGCCAGCAGACAACCAATTATTAAATTTTCAGTCGGAATATTTATACCTCAGAAATTGGCAATTGCTACAAATCAGGTCTTGATTTATTGTTTTATGGTTGTTTAGTCTTAAGAAAGTGTTGATAATGCAAATTAAACTTAAAAGTGTATTATGGGCACATCTTTCCCCCCAGGAGATGGTTTTTAAAATTATCAACACATTCCTGACTATGTCATGAGCACCTACTAAGGTTGCAAAGGGGAAAATATTAAGTCCTTATCCTGAAGGAATTTCTATTCTATTAGAGATAATCAATGTAAATGCAGAAAAAGAGATACAAATTTTATATATTATATGTAATTTCCAAAGGAGAAGGTACTAGCACTGGGGAGGCTTGAAGCAGAGGTCAGTTAGGCAAAGGCATAGAGAGGAGAAGAGGAATGTCATACGTGGAGGTTGGCAGGAAGGCTAGCATGGCAGAAGCATAGAGTGAGTGGAGAGAAGGAATGAGGAATGTGTCCGGTAAGGTCGGCTGGAGCCAAATGGTGGAGAGTTTTAAATCTACCCTGGATCTCCAAAGTGAGGGACCATGTCCCGTCCTCAAGAGGTATGTGCTCATCTAGTCAGAAAGAGCTGGGTCACATCTCTTCCCTCCCTGGGATAGCTAATCCTGAGACTTTTCTCTAACATGATTACGCCTACCCTTATTCTCCAACATTGCTGTATTCTGCCCCCTGCCTCATCCCTGTGCAGGCTTTTAATTTCCACCTCTTAACCTTCTATCACTGCCAGTTACTATTGGAAAAGTTCCCCTGTCTCTGCATGCGCTCTTCTCTCTCTCCGTTCAGCTGTGACTGTGGTAAGAGGACCTCAGATGGTGGATCCTGTGCCCTGGGGGATCTCGGTTAGGTGGCATTAATCCTGAAATCGAAAAGACCTGATCTCAAATGCAGCTGCAGACGCTTACCAGCTGTGCGACACTGGGCAGATTACTTAATCTCGGTCTGCCTCTGTTTCCTCATCTGTAAAATAGGAATAATAGTGCCTCCCTCCCAGGGTTGCTACAAGGATCAAGTGAGACAGTATTTGTAACATGCTGAGCATAGTACCTTGCACATAGTAGGCACTTAATAAGGGCTTGTTTCTTTCTTCTGGAGCAGTGACCAGGGTGAGTCCCTACCTTCCCCCTTTTCATTTTCAGTGGGGCAGGATGAGCGGGTCTGGATGGGATGCAATCTGCACCATATATCTCATAACGTTATCTCCCCTGCCCCCACTCACTTCCATCTGCCTTCCACATTTCCCTATTTCTTTTGAGGGCATGGCCATTGTTTTAGACATCCAGGTTCACAACGTTGGAGTGATCTTCAACTCCTCAGTCTCCCTCATTCCACATATCCAGTCTGTTACCAGATTGTCCTGTTTCTACCGCCATAACACTTCTTTCATCTCCCATCTTCTCTCTCTGGGTTCAGATCCTGGTCACTTTTGTCCTGGGCTGTTGCAGTAGCTTCCTCCTAACTGGTCTCACTGCTTCAGCCTTTTGCCCACCTCCCCACCCCATCCTCCCTAACTCCCAAGCTCAGGTTTCTCAGGATCATCCCTGCCCCCTGCACTTGACTATAGGATCAAATGTATTTCATCTTTATCTCATCCTTTTTGAATTTCTATATTTTGTAAGTTTTATAGTGTGTATTATTGTACACTAGTTTGCACTAGTACATATAAATGTGTGTGTACATATATAGAGAGAATTTATAAGTAAGTAGATACACATTCAAAAATTGATTACTGATATTGAAATGAGATCAGAGTTTTGGAAGCTGCTATCCTAGAGCCAAGACAGAGTCACAGAAGTTTTGGGACAGAATGAAGACAGATCATGCCAGTTGAGGAGGAGGCTGAACAAGGAAGCAGGAGTATTTGAGGGGACATCAATATGTCAGTGATATGCTTGAGTTTAAAGGTCGGTTTTGGGATGGAGAGAATGTCTCAAGGAGAGGCCTCCTTGAGAACAAAGGAAGTCACCCAGTTGCTGACAGAGCCAACCTCAGGATCTGGAAAGGATAGACTTGATCCAAGCGAACCCCAAAGGAGAAACAGGAGAGTGTGTGGAAGCGACCCAGAACGGCAGGAATCATACCTGCTTCTACTCCTGGACAGGTGTGAGTTCAGGTACATCCAAGACTGGAGAGTTGCTTTGGGGAAGAACCAAGTAGGCATGTTTTCAAGCTCTATCTGGATGTATACTGGGGTGCAGCTAGGTGGCATAGTGCATAGTACACTGGCCCTAGAGTCAGAGAACGGAGTCCAAATCTGGCCTCAGTCACTTGACACTTACTAGGCAAGTCACTTAACCCCAATTGCCTTGCCTCCCCCTCAAAAAAAATGTATATTGAGCCTCCTCTTACTGTTTTGTGTTTCTCTGACAGGCTGTGGTCACTGGTTTCCACCACCATCTTTATCCAAAGTTAGCAGACAACCTTCACCTGACCCACCAACCAAAAACCTCTGGCTTTTTGATATACAACAAGACCCCGAAGAAAGATATGACCTGTCCAGGAAACATCCCAGTATTGTTAAGAAGCTTCTGGCCCGGCTCCAGTATTACCACAAGAGCTCTGTCCCCGTGTTTTACCCCGACCAGGATCCCCGATGCGATCCCAAAGCAACTGGAGTTTGGGGACCATGGATGTAGGATGCTGATGGGCCCTCAGACTGGATGACTGCCGCTCAGGCATCCAGAGTCATGTGACTTGCAACGCTTTGTTCTGCCCCAAGCCCAGGAGTTCCATTCACCCTCCTTTGTCCTCACTATAGTGGACCCCTGATTTCGGCCACAAGTGCAGCTAAGAAGCAGACACATTTGGGAACATAAACTCATGCTGTTATTTGACTGGGGGAAGTTTCAAAAGCAGGGGTGACTCGGTTCATCCCTTCTTTCCTGAGAAACTTTTACTTCAGCTAAAAAGCTCTAATTGAGTTCCTCCGTCAAGGGGCAGCCTGCTGAGTTCACCTAGCAAGTCAGATGCTCAATTTCACTTTGGCCAAAGTCAGGTTTTATTGGAGAGTGACTCACATTCCATGCAATAAATGAAGGGAGCCGACAATTGTTCACAGTTAACATTGGCAAAAGTTTTATCTCCCTTTCCCTTTCCCTCTCCTCATTTTTCTCTCTTGTCTTTCCCCCCTCTCTACCCTCATTCTCTGCACTTTCTTCCCCTTTTTCCCTTTCTTCCCTTCCCTCCTCTTTCCCTCTTCCTCATCTTGTGTCCAGCAGCTTTCACCAAAATATTTCTTTGTCCTCCTTCCCTGCCCCCCCATCTAGCTTACGAGCTGTCCGACTGTCGGTTGTGACCGTTCAGTTCCACATTTCAGCCCAAGCTGGACGTGGCTCATGGCCCACTCTTTTGATTCCTTTTGGTCAGATGATTTTCCCAAGCCTTGCTCATTTTTCTAGGATTTCTTGCTATTCATCTATGTAGGTCCTTCTTCCTACCTATAGTTTCCTCATCTGTAAAATGAGAGGGTTTGAGTGCATGGTTTCTAAAGCTTTAAATATTTCATTATCAGTGTGGTAGGATTCTTGTTTTGGATAGACTGCCACTGTGGAGCAGTAAACAGCAGAGAGATTTTTGAGTAGTGCCCATCACCACATGCCTGTTCCCCAGATAAGCCACAGATCTGTGGCATGAACCACAGTGTCTTTGAATTTTACCGAAACTCCCACCTGTGCTCTCCCACGATGGCCATGCTTGTCTCTGGATTGTTCTACCCAGCTCCTTTTGTTGTCAGAGACAGAAGAGATTTATTTCTTGTTTGTATTAAACAATGATGACAACTCCAACTATGTTTTTGACTGGATAAGCCTTCCTAAGTTGCATCCACATGGATACAAACTAGATTATAGCATTATTGTAGTTCTTGGACCTGACAGTCTAGTGATGGTGGCCATGCTGGCACTCAGAAATTGCTAATGGTGCTAGGGCACATGGGAGCTGACATTGTGGAGATGGCCAATCTGAGAAAGCACTGGTCAATGTTGATGACTCAGGGCTTTGATAAAGCAAAGGAATGGTGAATCTGCATGCTTCTTTCTGTTTTCATCCTTGTAACCAGAACCTAGAAGTGAGAGATGAAAGGAAGCATGATAGCATATAGTAGTCCTTGAACATTTAACTACTGTTCTGTAGGCCCAGGTCAATGTGGCTGAGCTTTCAGGACCTAGAAACACCTGTGGAAAATATATCTCACTTTTTCTAGGCATTGCTTTATTGAGTGAAGGTCTTAACCAGAGATGATGCTAGGTCAACAGCCTACACTCAGAATCAGAAACTTGATGAAAATGACCTACATGCCCAGAGGGCACTTTTCCAGGATTGAAATTGTGACAGCTATCTGTGAAGTATCTCAGCACTCGGTAGCGAGGTTATCACGCCCTTTCTAGAACTTAAAGGAGACCTCAATGTCTTCATGCTTGTCAAATACATATTAATCCCCTCTCTCCCTGTGTCGCGACTATTGAAGAAATAAGAGATTTGTATTGTGGGAAAGAAGGCAGCAAACTGCTGCTGGGAGCCCTGAGAATGGCACCAGCCTTTCTTCCACTTTGAGGGTGCCTCTAGTCCAGGCTTCTGAACTGGTTTTAGGCTGACCCATTATACTGTGATGGCTGAGCTGTGTGTGTTATAAGGAAAATTGGATGAGACTTCTTTGTGGCAGTGTAGCTCTGGGGATTCTGGGTATCTGAGTGTTAGTGTGTTCCTGGGGAAAGTCTCATGTGTTGGGCTGTCCTGTAAGTGCCTTTAGGTCTCAGCATAGGGTGCACCAGAAGGCTGGGCCACGGTAATGCTGTGTTATGAGGTCAGTAACAAAGGCCTTCTTGACAACATTTTATGAGTTCTTCCCACTTCTCTCAGGTGTACCTGCATCAGAGGTCTTGCTATCTTGACACACCTTTGTCCAACAAGAAAAGCAATGCCAGCTATCAGATTTTCCCATTTTGTCCATTTCTAAAGACAGTAGAAACTGAAGTCATAAAAACAATTTCATCCAGATCAGTAGATAGCTATCTTTATGTTGAAGGTATTGTTTTCTAGTCATGCCAACACCTATAATTTCCTGGAAGGAGAAGGGTTTACAACCCGCTAGCATCATTCACCCTAGTTTCTTTATGGTCATTTAGAGTTCCAACATATCATAAACAAAAAGTGGTTGTAATAGGTATTTAGAAGGAAATGTACTTTATCTGGCAGATGGTAAGTTCATGGAAATAAATTGGCCTGTAGTATTTAGGTTAAGGCCAGGAAGTCCTGTTGGCGTTGCTTCCTGACCTTCGGTCTCTCCAGGTGGAAGATTACGAGTTTCCTTGGTAAATATGAATAGAGATGCCTTCTCAGGAGAGCTTATATAAGAAAAGCTTCATTTCTAATTCCATGAGACTGTCATTTCTTACTTATATGACTTTAGGTAAATCACTTAAACTCTCTTTTTTTTCATCTGTTATTGAGAATAACTTGCCTACCTCAAAAGTGTTGAAAAATCCAGTCCATCAGCCAGTGTATTTATTAAGCACCTACTATGTGCCCAGAACTATTCTAGGCATTGGGAATAAAAATTTTAAAAGAATGAAACAGTTTCTATTCTCAAGGAGCATAAATTCCATTGGGGCAACTACATACATATATACATACACACACACATATATGTACTATATATGTAGATAACAGAATAAATGAGATGATGTGTGTGAAATGTGCTTTATATGCTGTATAAAATGTTCTACAAATGCAAAGTATCAGATTTGGGCCTTAGATCTTTAGCTGTGATGAATATCTAGATAATCTTAAGATGCACAAGAATTGTAAATGAATATGAAAGTATTAAGTACAAATACTAATGTTTTTTCATATAAAATTGTTCACTTTTGAGGACTATGGTTGGTTGGAGTGTTTTATTTGGTAACTGTGGATTTGCCTGGTTTGAGAGCAAATTAAAGTGAATTATCTTTTGAAATGTAAAATCTCTGTGTGGAGCTATCTATCTATATCTGTATATTTATATCTATCTACCTATCTGTATGTAGATACAGATACGGATGTAGCTCATGGATGACAGCATGGTTGTATCAGATCTTCGGTCTGAGGAATGTAGGAGAAAGGCTGTTTTTGAACTGCTCTGATGCTGGCTAGCACCCCCAGAGGTTGCAATGTCTCTGAGAGGGGTATCAGAATAGAAGTAAATCTATGGGCTGTCTTTGAATATTTCTAATGGCTTTTAAGTCTAAGGATACAACATTAGGGGTCCAGAACAAACACCAGTTCCTTGATCCCTCTCAAAGTGGGGGAAGGACACTTAACCTTCACTTACCAGCTTAGCTCCTTTTCATCAAATACTTGTTACATACCAGACCACAAACAGATAAAACCATTTATGCAAGCAAAACAGCAGCCCGAAACTGGAGAAGTTCTACAGGTTATATTATGCCAAAGAATACACAAGAGTAAATGAACTCTTCAGCTAGGGGTTAGCTAAGTCTCAGCTCAAACTAGCAGAGAGGGAGAATATTCTCACCCACTGGAAGCCTTTTCCCACAGTCTCTAGGATCACAAGCTCTAGAGAGAAAGGAATATGATGCAAGCAGCCTCTCCACACGTCCACTCTCCAAGGGTTCTGGCTCACCATTCAGAAGTCTCCTTGGAGCTTCTCTTTGCACGTGTATCTCCTACATATCCAGAAATCTCTACAGCAAAATAAAGTACATAGATAGACAAGGTGCTATCAGCCAGTCAATAGTCATAGCTTCATTCGCATATGCAACATGAAACACTGAGCTATTGCTTCACAAAAATTGCCTCAGACTTGGGTAGAAATAGCATTATATAAAACTTTATGACACTGACCTGGAAATATGATCTGTAAAACTGAGATTGTAAATACCGGGGAGAACAGAAAAATAAAGAGAAAAGGTGAGATTGAAAACAAATAACAGTGTGGTCTACCTGTCTAAGGAATGTGCTTTATTTTGTTGCAAAGACTTCAAGAGCACAGGAGATACTATATATGTACATATGTATATTCGGCATAAATATTTGTTAATCATTAGAGCTATCTGTAACTGGAATGGGCTGACTCAGGATTCCTAGCATTGGAAGTTTATCAGAAAAAACTGAATGACCACATTTTGGGAATTTGATGGTGTTACATGGTAGATGAAGCACTTGGCTAAGTCAGACCTGAGTTCAAATCTCTTTTCATATACTTGCTAATCGCACTGTGGGCAATTTAATTTCAAACAACCTCAGTGTTCAAATCAATAAAATGGTATTAATGCTATGTATACTACTTATATTACAGAATTATAAGGAAAGCACTTTGTCCCATGTACAGCATGATTGGGTATCTGTCTAGATGGCCTCTATAGGGGTGAGGAACCTGCAGCCTGGAGGCCACCTGTGGCCTTCTAGGTCCTTGCGTTCGGCCTTTTGACTGTCCAAGTTTTATAGAACAAATCCTTTCATGAAAGGGGTTTGTTCTGTGAAGTTTGGATTCACCTTTGGCCTATGAGGTCCCCTCCAGCTCTCAGCTTTTGTGATTTGGAATGTTGAAATGTATTGAGCTGGCATGTTGGAAAGAATGCCAGAATATATGTCAGGATACCAGTTTTCAGTCTGAGCTGCATGACCTTGGGTAAATCACCTAACCCCTCTGAGCCTTGGTTTTCTCATCTACAAAATGAAGCTCATGGATTGGGAGCTAAAAGTGACCTCTGAAGGTGTCCAATCCCAACTCCTCATTTTATAGATAACTGAGGTCAAATGATTGCCAGAGGTCACAGTCATGGCTTGAACCCAGGTTCCTTGACTCCAGAAGTAATATTCTGTCCGCTGTGCTCATTGCCTCTCAAATAGATGATCTCTGAGGACCCTCGGAATGAATGCCAAGTGTCTGCTGCACCTGGATGTTTCCATCACTTTATGCAATTTTTGTGATAAAATGTTGCTTACAGATTTTTTTGGTTTGATCAGGGCTAACTTGAAGAAATTTTAGTATTTAATGTAGCCCTGAGGTGAACACTTTTGTAATGTGAGCAATATTCCCTATTTTGCTGTGTAAGGTCAGATGTTTATATATTAGGGTTTCCTTAACTGGGTGGGGGGGAGGAGGTGGTATCGACAGACTAGATATCCATTGAGTAGGAGCAGAGAGTGTGCGGAAACAGGAGGGGAAGAGACAAATCAAACGGGAAGGCCTGGTTCCCTGCCCTCAGGAATGTTGCTTCTCATTCTAGAAAGCTTCCATAGCATCCTAATTTGGTGAGATAGGTTCTCTTGTTTCCTGCCTTTATTTCTTTCACTTTAAGAGCCATTTTTCTTTCCAAACAGTTGTACCTTTCTTTGGTAGGACCCTGAATCACTTTTAGAAAGTCCACTATTTCCCCAGCAGCTTCTATGGGAAAGGGCTAATCTGAGGGTGAAGTCTAAGGGATGCTGGTCCCTGGGCTCACTTACTGAACATCTGTTGCCATGGAAATAGAGAAGGGGCAGGCTCCAAACAATAGCTGTGAGAATTCCTTCAGGAGAGGGGTAAAGATGGAACTAAAATCAGCACCTTTCAGTGAACATCTTCATACTCCAAGTGGCCAAAACAGTCCCAAGAGAATTTTTATTCTCTGGAGTCATGTAGGTAACAAAGTATTCCACACTATTTCAATTTTTTTCATTTTTAATGTTGAATTTAACAAACACTAAGTAAAGCAAGTGTTTCTGTATATACTGAAGAGAAAATTGTACATGAAACTGAGTCTGTATTACAGATCTTGCTTTTCTTTTTAAGGGTGTGATTCAGCGCAGAACTCTCAAAGCTGTCCTGCTTGTATATGATTTTTACTTGCCTTCCTTCTCTTTTGTTCTTTTTGGGGAAAGGGCAGGGAAAGGAGGGTGAGACTCTATAGATAGTCTCCCTCTTCTAATTTCCTGTCCCCCACACCCCACCTGCTCCCCTAGCACAGTGGAAGAGGAGAGGGGAGAGAAAGAAAACTCTTGTAATAAATGTTCAGAGTCAAGCAAAATAAATTCTCAAATCGACTGTGTTCAAAAATGCATGGCTCTAATCAATTGTGATTTAGACTTAGAGTACTGTTGATTAAAGAAATGCAAGTGAAAACACCTCTGAGGTACCACCTCACATCTATCAGATTGGCTATCATGCCAGAAAAGAAAAATGACAAATGTTGGAAGGGATGTAGAAAATGTGGGACACTAATAACACGCGTGGTGGAGTTGTGAACTGATCTAACCATTTTGGAGAGCAATTTGAAATTATGACCAAAGGCTTATAAAACTACGTACCCTTTGACCCAGCAATACCACTTCTAGGTCTGTATTCCAAAGAGATCAATGAAAAAGGAAAAAAGGTTTTATGTGTACAAAACTATAGCAGTTTTTTTTTTCTGGTGACAAAAAATTGGAAATTGAAGGGATCTCTATCAATTGGGGAATGACTGACCAAGTTGTAGCATATGATTGTGATGGAGTACTACTATAATAAAAGAAATGACAAGCAGGGTGGTTTCAGAGAAACCTGGGAAAATTTATATGATCTGAAGCAAACTGAAGTGATCAGAACCAGGAGAACACTGTACACAGTAATAGCAGTACTGCATGGGGATCAGCTGTGATCATCAGACTGCTACTTTTTGTAGCAATACAGTGATAAAAAATAATTCCAGAGGACTCACAGTGAAAAATGCTGTCCACTTCCAGAGAAAGGGCTGACGCAGTCTGGGTGAGGATTGAAGCATCCTTTTTTTTTTGCTTTCTTTATTTTTCTTGTTGTTGTGTGTTCTTTTTTGCAACGTGACTAATATGGAAATATTTTTGTGTGACCGAACATGTATAATTGACATCAAAGTGTTTGCCTTCTCAAAGAGGGGAAGGGGAAAGGAGGGAGGGAATTTGGAATTCAAAATTATTAAAAATGAATGGTAAAAATGTTATCTACATGTAATGGAGAGAAAAAAACAAAGAAGAAATGTCATGTCTCTACAGTCTGAGTCCATCACCCTCTCTATCAGAGACCTGTGGCATCCTTCATCATCCGTACTCTGGAATATAGTTTAAATCTTTCAAACTTACTTGTCTTTGCAATGATATCGTACACAAATTGCTCTCTTGGTGCGGCTGCCTTCCCTTTGTATCTGTTCATACAAGGCTGCCCACATTTTTCTGAAACCATCCCCTTCATAATTTATTTTGGCACAATAGGATTCCATGACATTCCTATACCATAATTGGGTGCCACCTTAGTTTCCAATACTTTGCCACTACACTGAGAGTTTCTATGAATATTTTTGTATGAATGATTCTTTTTCCTCTTTTTTCTGATTTTGTTGGGAGTCCCTACACTTAAAAAAAGCTTCTCTTTGCTTATGGGGACTATCTCCCTATGTTTCAAAGAAGGAGCAGGTGTACTTGTGCAGTTGATCTGCAATCAAAATGATGAAGATGATGATGATGGGGATGAGGAGGAGGAGGATAGTGGTGATGAGGATGATACCTGACACTTCTATGGCCCAGACTGTTGACAACTGAGGCAGTCCTTACTCTTTCCACTAATAGATCTCCCCCTACTGTCCCCCAGCTCCTTTGGAGTATAATAACTGACACTGAACTTTGAAAGTTCAACAAGCGCTTGTAAACACATTATTTCTTTCGCCCCTCCTGATCCGCCTGTGACGTCAGCACTGCAGGATTGGAGCCTTATTTTACGGATAAGGAAACTAAAGTTAGAGCTTTAGGTGTCTCTGGACTTGAAGTAAGGAAAATCTACTAGTTGTGTGACCCCTGGCAAGTCTACTTAACTTCTCTTCAACATTCAACTTTCCTCTTTAGTAAAATGGGCATAATAAGGGCACTTATCTCACAGAGTCATCGTGAGGATCCAATGAGGCTGTAGACGTAACGGGCTGTACTAACTTTACATGACTCTCCCAGAGACAGGAATACATAGTCAGGAAGCATCAAACGTGGAATTTAAACTCCAAAGCCAGCACTCTATTAACTGAGGCAAAATGCACCTGTCATTTAGCTCTGGTTATGTCCGAACAGGGCATAGTCAATCCTGTAGTGACCCACTGTCCACAAAAGAAGCCCAGACGCCTACATAAACAGGCAGAAAGGAAAAGATTTCCCCCCAGGCAGGCAGGAGGTTTTATTTGTTTGTAATCAAATGAAACTCATCAAACTTTGTATCTACACCTAGAAATGAGACCCAGGAGAGAGTAAAATATCCAAGAGAGAACTTATCCTTTTCCAGGTGCTTTCAATGAAAAAAAGGGGAGGGAGGGAGGAAGGGAGAGAGAGAGAGAGA
>CM053769.1:699403330-699445087 GCA_028658325.1 Potorous gilbertii | reverse complement strand
ACACAAATAAGTAGATGGAAAAGAGAAGAGAAATTTGTTGTTGTTCAATTGTTTCAATCATATCTGACTCTGTGACACCATTTGGGGTTCTTGGCAGAAAGATGGGAGTGATTTGCTGTTTTCTTCTCCAGTTTATTTTACAGATGAGGAAACCGAGGTAAAAAGGGTTAAGTGACTTGCCCAGGGTCCTACAGCTACTAAGTGTCTGAGGCCGGATTTGAACTCCTGACTTCAGGCCCACTGCTCTTTCCACTACCTTACCCTACCTCCGTTCCCTAATATAACATCTTATAGTATGTCTTAGCATTATTATAAATACTACTATAAACATTACTATAAATAATGTCTTACTATTATTATGAAAACAGTTTTGATACTGTGGACCCCTTGAGAGGACTTTGGGGACCCCAAGGGGTTCACAGACCACACTTTGAGAATTGCAGCAAAACATTTCTTCCACTCTCCCACAAATACCCATAGCATCCGTGGGAAAACTAGACACACCTGGAAAGCAGATAGGGTAGAGGAAGACACACACAAGGGCCATGTCTGGCTCTCTCTCTATGTACCTGATGCACATGTATGGTGAGGTGTTCATCCAGGTAAGTAGCACACAGCTAAGGTCCATGTGTGAAGAGGAAAATGGCACCTCTGATGCTGATACCCTCTAATAATGTCAATTATTTTTCAGCCAAGGGTGGTCCCTACTTGACTTAGTCTACCTTGAATACTGCCCCCTGCTGGACCATCTGAAGGATTGGTCCCATAGGCTGCCTCTCTGCTGTACCCTACACTGCTGAACATGTAGTCTCTGGAACATGAGGTAGCTTGTCGCATGGTGAATGGAGCTCTGGGTCTGGAGTCAAGAAGACCTGAGCTCAAATACAGCCTTAGGTACCTCCTAGAATCCTGCCATGAGGCAAGATTCTAGGAGGGATGTTACAAGTCAGCCAGCCTGGCATGGAAGCCTGAGGAAGCCAAGACTCCTTGGACTCAAGTCCCAGGGGGGTTTGGGACTTGGAACTGGGACTCTCCTCTATGGGAACTGAGCAAGACTGTGAAGCTAATGAACTTACCCTCCCCGGAGACTGAGGTGGTATAACAGGGGAGGAGAAGTAGGCTTCCCACATGTTGGAGGAGTAGATTTGGCTATTTGTCATTATGCCTTCTGAAGTAGATGGTGTTCAGTTGTGTCTGACTCTTTGTGACTCCCTTTGGGATTTTCTTGACCAAGATGCTGAAGTGGTTTGTCATTTCCTTCTCCAGCTCATTTTAAGGATGAGGAAACTGAGGAAAACAAGTATTAAGCAACTTCCCTGGTTAGGAAGTTTTTGAGGTCACATTTGAACTCAGGTCCTCCCAACTCCACAGCTGGTACTCTATCCACCAGGCCACCTAGCTAAAGTAAATATTTCTTTGTAAAAAAACAAAACAAAACAAACCGACTAGTTGTTGCTAGCTAATGAAAGACCCTCAACAATTGAGGGAACACTATTAATGATGAACTTTTAAAATTAATTAATTGGCCAACCCTAGCCCCTTCCATGTTCTTTCTGTATATAAGACTCATCTTGTTTCCATGAAAGTGCTCACATGCCTTAAGAATGTAGCCACTGCTGAGATTTCTTAAGAGTCTGGCCAATATGGTAGATTTTTAATAAACTTTGTTTTGGGCTGGAAAAAAATTTATTTTAATTTAATTAATTTAAATACTATCTAAATAATTTATTAAATTGATTAAATAAATATTCAATTACAATAAAAATAAATTATTAAAATCATTTAATTTAATGAATGAGTCTTTTGCAGAAATTCCAGATCCTCTCAATCTCCTTAAGGGTACCCGGCAATGTTGGGGGCCAAGTGAAAACTAACACACTTATCCTTCAGGCAGCGTGGGTCGGGGACGTCTGTGTTACACATATGCCAATGTAGCTAATCCAAAGCCCTGAAAGCTTAAACAAGTAAGAAGAAAGTGGGGGGCACGAGGGACTGAGAGATAACCTCTGCAGTAAGAAAGTCCTGCCTCTAATTCCTGCCTTTCCAAAATACCAGTAGTGTGACCCTGAGCAAGTCTTTTGGGCACTTTCTCAGTGCTCAGAGGTGAGTCCCTAAGACAATGAAGTTAGGGTTACTTAAAACATGTCTAGGCTTCCTTTTAATGAATAGCCTCTCCATTGACAGTTCTGCTGAGAGGTCCTCCACCTGCAGACCTCCAATGGAACTTTAACCATGACCCTCAGATACACTCACCAGGTGACAGACAGAACCGAGGCTCTCTATGTTGGTTTCCATGGCACCATGTTTCATCTGAGCCAAATCTTGTCAGTTCTATCTCAGTAGCATCTCTCAGTTACATCCCTTCTTCCCTCTCCTGCTGCCACTCCACCCTACCTCCCATCCAGCCCATCGTTACATTCACTTGCACAAATGCATCAACAATTTTCTAATAGATTTCTGCCTGCTGGCTTCTACCCCCTCCAGTCTGTGCATCCATATAGCCACAAGAATAAGGTTGCTTCACACAGGTCTAACTGTGTCATTGCCCCATGAGAGCTAGGAGTCCAAATGGTTAGAGCACTGGACTTAGAGTCAGAAAGACCTGAGTTCCAATTTGTCCTCAGACAGCTGAACAAATCCTTTGATCTCTGTCTCAGTTTCCTCAACTTTAAAATGGGGACATTAATAACGCTGGCCCCCTGGTTGTTGTGAAGGTTCAAATGAGACATTAGTAGGTGTTTCAATGAATGTTTATTTCCTTCTTTCTCAGAACAACATTTAAAAATTCATAAAATGGGAGTACAAAGGAAACAGGCAGCTAGGTGGCTCAACAGAGCACTGAGCCTAGAGTCAGGAAGACCTGAGTTCAAATCTGGTCTCAGACACTTACTCATTGTGTGACTCTGGGCAAGGCACTTAACCCTATTTGCCTCTGTTTCTTAATCTGTAAAATAAGCTGAAGAAGGAAAAAGCAAACCACCACTCTAGTATCTTTGCCAAGAAACCCCCAAATGGAGTCATGAAGAGTCAGATACAACTGGACGACAAAGGAAACCAATTATGTGGAAATAATGTTGTAAACATTTTTTAAAGTTCACGGTACTCCTGGAAAAAGTCCATAGAGCATTCAGGAAGACAGGCAGGAAAACAGGGCAGTGGGGTGAGACCTTTTATACCAACACTGATGTCAGAAAATGGTTGACTTTCTGCCCCACACCCCTCTATCCCTAACATTCCTCACTTCAGCCAAGTGGGTTGACATGTTTGCCCTCCTCCCTAACATCTGAGATTTAGACATGGAAGAGATCTTAGATGTCATCAAGTATAAATCCCCACCATTCTATAGATAAAGAAACTAAGGCGGAGATGTAAAGGGAATTGTCCAAGGTCACACAAAAATTATGTGTCAGAATTAGAATTCTAACCCAGTCCTCCTAATTCCAATTCTCACATTCTTTGCACTACAGTATGCTTTCTCCTTGACCTGAAAAACTGACTACTTCTCAATCTCTGGCAGAAAATCAGTCTTAGTTATTAAGGTTTCCTGATGGTACTCCTGCACATAGGACCATTGGTTCAAAGTTAAAGGAATCTTATGCATCATCTAATCCAACTCATTATTTTATGGATGAATAAATTGAGGACCAGAAAGGTTAAATGACTTGCTCAACTGCTTGTATATTACCCAGATAGTAAATATCACAGCCAGCATTCAAATCCCAAAGACAAGGCATTTTCTATTACACTGTAAGGGACAGTGGGAAAAGGGTTATATCTGGAGTCAAAGGACCTGAGGTCAAATCTCATTTCTGTTACTATCTATGTGACCTTGGAAGAGTCAGAGAAATTCCCAAGAATTGTGTTAGATGGCCTTCCAGGTACCGCGTGGCTTCAATTCTGATCATGTGATGCTATCCTCTCTCTCTATTTCTTGGCTTCCGTAGAACTGTTTTTTTATCCTCTTCCTGCCTTGTGGATCCCATTACCCAATGCACTGCCTAATTCTAAGCTAACCTGCTTTTGGTCAGGCCACTTGCCTCTAACCTATGGATTGGCCTGGCCTTGGGTCCTATGTGTAACTGACCTGTTGCTGATTCCTGGATCATTTCAAAGGCCTGGTACTTGCTTGCTTCTCTAGATTGCCCTGTGACTCTAAAAATCTGTGGAACACATAGTGACCACACCCTGGTAAAACATCTCAGCAGACAGGCTAAACCATGTTGAGGTTAACTGACAGGACTCAAACCATCAGTGAGTTAGGGGTTGTCTACCTCAACTATCTAGAGATTTCCTCTGGAGGAACGGGCAGATGAGAACAATTCATTCCAGTGGCCATGAGAACAGCTGAAACAGGCACAGTGGAGCTCTTAGAACTTGGTCAGACATGGAAGATGACCAGGTCATCCCCTGCATCCTGGGCCATCACCAGTGGGAATGCAAAGATCATAGTTCCACCACCCTCCATGTTAGTCAGACACTTCAGTTCTATATCTGTGTCTGAGCTTCCCAACTAAAGAGGAATGCAGAGAACTCACAGAGGGTTCAGAGAGGCGCCTCCAGAATGATTCAAGGCTGGAAAAGAGGCCAAAGAAGAAAATTGAAAGGAGTTGGAAATATTCAGCCAGGAAGGGAAATTTAATAACACTTTCAAGAAGTGAATCTTAAGGGCTCTTATAGAGATGGTGACCAGCTGTTCCTCCTTCAAAATGAAATAACCAACTAAAACTTACAGTATGAGAGATTGAGTCTGGTCGTGGGAGAGTTTCCTGCCTGAGTAAGTGCACGCTGGGATCGAGATCTTGAATGAGACTCTAGAACCTCTCGTTTCAGAGATCTTGCAAAATAGATTCAGTTCTTATCTATGTGTGGCTGGTTTAAGAGCAGCCCTGCCTGAAAGTAAGAAAATGGACAGATTTTTCTCTGAGAAGTCAAGGATGCTATTTTATGATTAAAGACATCATTTCTTCATTATTAAATAGGAAAGATTATTGAAAAGCCTCTTACTTTACCAGATGATCCATTTCTGCTGGCTGCTTTGAAATGCCAGTGTAAATCTCAAATTCCTAAATGCAGAATAGGAATATGGTTCTTTAGTACAGAATTGTGTATAGGCCCATGGTCTGAGTTCAATGAAAAAATCTGTTAACAAACTTTTATTGAATGCCTACTATGCCTACTATGAATGCCTGCTATGTGGGGATCATTGTATTAAGTACTTGGAGAAATGCATTCAAATTCAACTCAATTTAATAAGCATCTATTAAGTACCAGGCATTATGTTAGATTCCAGGAACATGAACACAACAGAAAATAAATAGTTCCCTAGTAGCCTATAGTCTACTAGGGGGAAATCAAGTATACACATATAAGTAAATGCAAATATGGACAAAAAATTGCAAAGTAATTTTGAAGTAAAGTTAAGACACAGACCATGTCTTCAAGGAGCTTCCAGTCTAATAAGGGTTGTTGGTTTCATTATAGATCTTTGTAGTAAAATTCTCATCCAAAATTTAGCGAGATTCAAGTCCAACATGTAGATCAGAAAATTGGGATCGAAGAGTTGTTTAGAAGACATTTAGTCTAACCTGACAAAGAATTCCTTCTATTACCCCATAAGAATTGGTCATTCAGTCTCCATTTGAAAACCTCCAGTGAGCAGGGACCCACCACCTACAGAAGCACACCATTTCACTTGAGGACATTGCCAAATAATTAGAATGTGTTTTTCCCCCGTAAAAATGCATGTCCCAAAGTTCAAAGTTTTAATCGTATTGGTTATTGGTTTTCTCAGCATATGGTAGGTTAAAAGTTTAAAACATGGATGGGGGTGATTAGAGGTGGGCATGCAGGAAAAGTGCCCTGGATCTGGTGTCAAACAACTTGGGTTCAAATTTTGATTCTATTTCTTACTATTTGTATGACTGGAGAAGGAAACAACAAATACTCCAGGATCTTTGCCAAGAAAACTCCACATGTGGTCATGAAGAATCAGGCATGACTGAAGTTGCCGGGTGACAACAATTTGTATCACCTTGGGCTTCACCTCTCTGGGTCTCAACTTTTCCATCTCAAAAGTTCCTTCCACGACAGGCCTCTTGGCTAAATGAAAAAGAAGAAGGAGAAAAGCTATGCAAAGCAGACAAAGGAATTCAAAAAGTATAGACATCTAGGGTCCTACTAGGGAAACAATTCAGACCCAAATAGCTCTTGAAATACACACAACACAGACCAGTCAATAATGTGCCTATTGATGAAACGGAACCATTATCAAAGGTTCTTGATGATGTGAAAGATTTTGATGATGTTTAAGAAGCATGAAAGTGTGTAATACACTTTAGAAAGCTTACAGTACTGGAAGTACACATCCTTAGAAGTATATGCTACATTTTATCCATTTTTGGAAATGGGTATTTCCAATAATGCAAGACACTATGTATGGTAGCCTCTGGAGACACAAAGACAAAACAAAAAAATAGTGCCTTGCGTTCTCTTAGGATGCAATTGTGGCTGCTGACGAAGCAAGGTGCTACTGTAACCTATATCCTTCATACTGCATTTTAAGTCAATTTCCTTGTAGACTGTTGCTCAGTCGTTTCAGTTGCATCCAACTCTTTGTGATCCCATATGGGGTTTTCTTGGCAAAGTTCTGGAGTGGTTTGCTATTTCCTTCTCCAGCTCCTTTACTGGATGAGGAAACTGAGGCAAAAAGGGTTAAATTATTTGCTCAGGATCACACAGCTAGTAAGTGTCTGAGGCCAGATTCGAACTCAGGAAGATAAATCTTCCGGGCCCAGCACTCTATCCACGGCACCACCTAGCGACCCTTTCTTGTGGACTAGCCTGTGTCATGGCTCACTTGTACATAGCTGGTCCCCATCTTCTGTGTATATTTCATATCATTAGAATTGTGGAGATGAAAGCAGCTTTGAATTAATCTGGCCCATAGTTCTGAACTCCATAGTGAGGACTGCTTACAGAACACCTCCTCCCCTCCCTACAATATCATTCCGTCCATCGTCTCTTTGTTCAGATCCGCAGTCTTTGAACAAGATTATAGTCCAACTCTAATCTGTAAACTCAAAAAGTTAAACGATTCTGAGGTCAGTCATGGGAAGAGCCAAGCCCAAAGCCCACGTCTCCTGACAGCTAACCTACCGCTCTTTCCATTATATATGTCTTTAATTTATCTCTCTGCCTTTCCTTCTCCAAGAATAATCATCCCAGTTCCTTTCAATGTTCCTCTTTACTCTCCTTTCCTTATGCATGACTGTTTGGGGTCTATGATGACATTCCCATCTATTGGCTTCTCAGTCTATCCCTTGTTTCAAACTTTTCATCCTACTTTCAATTCTGTTTACACAACCTTGGTGGTGCTGCCATCATTCTGCCTTATCTAATGAGACTTGTGTCCCAGGCCTTGGCTATCTTCAAAAGAAAGAGTCTGCATCAACTGGAAGGACCCCAACCTCCTTCACTGAATCATGGTGAATGTTACACTATCCAGACAACTCAGACCAGTTCTGTTTACCCTGGGATCTCCTCCAAGATATCATCTCATAGCTTCAAACACTTTTATGGTCTCCAGATTTAGATAGACTCAATTTTTCCCCCCTCATCTTCCAATTGTTCCCTTTTCTCCCCCTTCATCTTTTCAGATCCTTATTACAAATGATTTTCCATGCGTAATTTTCCTGCATAAAATTGGCTCTTGTATAATGGGATGATTCTTATGAGTATGCTGAAATAATAGTGAGGTGGGGGAAGGGAAGAAAGCAGTAAGTCTTCTAGTACTATTTAATCATAGATCTGGGTTCATGGAGGCTCCCACTCCCTGCTGGAGAAGAATGAGTATTTACCTATTTCCTTAAATTGGTAGATTAAATCGAGGTTTCCCTAAGGGGGAAAAAGTGCTTGACAAGCAAGGAGTAATGGGGATGCTGGCTCAGTCACCCAGTCCCCGATGAATCCAGTATCCAGTGATGACAGTGCAGCATACACTTTGCATGATCTGAGGATGTGGCAAGGGAAATGAGTCAGACACATCTGTTGGAGCCATCAAAGTGCTTCATAGTTTCAGAGGTCCTGTCTTGCCATAGCAGGACTCAGAAATGAAAAAGAAAAACCATATTTTCTCTGCTGACTGCTTTACCCTAGTTACAACATACCATTTCCCAGAGGACTAGGGCCCAGCTTCTTTAGATAAACTTTAGGAACAGTGTAGCAGGAAGAAACACCCTAGATTTCTGCAATGGAATCTTGGCTTAAATGTCTTGTCAATATAGGTTATCTAAGACCTTCCTAGGGGGGGATCTGGGTGGAGCCCCCTGGCTCTGAAAGCTTTTAAGAAAGGGGTAGGTCCATAATTCAATTCAGTTCCACGACCATTTATTGAGTAGTTGTTATAGTTAAAACACTATGCTATGTACTGGGGAAGGTATAAAGACAAAAAATCAGTCTCTATCCTTAAGAAGCTTATGAGCTATTTTCAATCTGGTTCGATAAACACCAACCTAGACAAAACCAACCGAGTGTCTGATTTTAAGAGTTTCCTTCTTTTGGGCTGGATGTAATTCAATTCAGTTCAACAAACATTTATTGACTTGTTCTCAAGGTTTAACTGAACCTCACCTAGGAGGGATCTCTTCCTTCTGGAAAAATGGTTCTTAATATATAATAAGATATGATTATGTAATATAATATATAATTTTTTGCTCTTTTGTTTCACAGACCTCTCTTGGTGGTCTGGTGAAGCCTATGGAGCCCCCAATCCTTTTTTTAGAATAACGTTTTTAAATGCATAACACAAAATACATGGGATTACAAAGGAAACCAACTCTATTGAAACACAGTTAGCCAAATACATATTTTTCAAAGTCACAGACTAGATTATAGAAAATAAGCCCCTTTTAGAAGCTCTCCTCTCACCTTTCTCCAGACATCTCCTAAGCATTCATATTAGACTGGCCTACTGTGTGCCAGACACTGTGCCAGGTGAAGAAGCAAAAACAAGAAATTAACAGACCCTGCCTTCAAACAGCTTACATTCTGCTGAGGGTAAATAACAGGTACCCAGACACATCTACCCAATAGATACCAAGTGGTGAGGAGAGGGCTCAGACAACCAGGGCATCAGAATGGCTTCTGTGGGCAGTAGCCTCTGGGGGTGCTTTGAAGGGAGCTAGGGAGTCTGTGGAGGTGAAGATGAGAGAAAATACAGCCTTACCAAAGGCCAAAGGGTGGAGATAGAACTTCCTTCTGGGGAAGATCAAATAGGCCAACTGGCCTGGCATGTAGAGTGTGAAAGGGAGTGGGATTAGTCTGGAAAAGTAATTTGTAGCCACACTGTGATGAATTTTAAATGTCAGAGAAAGAAGTGTGTATTTTATTCTTGGAGACAATAGGGAGCCACTGGAACTTCTTGAGCAGGGGAGTGACCTGTTTAGAATGTTGCTTTAAGAACATCAGTTTGGCAGCTATATGAATAATGGACTGGATGGGGAGACTTTGAAGAAAGGCAGATTAATTAGGAGGCTATTGCAATAGTAACAGTAAGAGGTTATGAGGTCCTGAACTAGGAGGACAAATATATGATTGGAGGAAAAGGGATATGTGGAAGGGATATGTGTTGTGGAGATAGAATTAAGACTTGGCAAATAGTTGGATACGGGGCATGAGGGACATTGAAGGGTCATGGTTGATGGAGAGATAAACCTGTATCTGTGAGAGTATAGCTATCAACCAAGAAGCTACCAAAGTACTGGGGGGTCTATGAAGGTAATTTTTCTGATGTGCATGGGTTAGGGAGCCAGGTGGGAAAGAGATGACAACTGACAAACTTCAAATTCCAGAATTAAACATACAGCATAAGGCCACCATTTGCTCTCCAACAGATACCACCATATTATCTCAGCTGGGAGCTATTGTAATTTCCCATTTACATTTCCTACTTCCAGTCTCTTTCCTCTCTAGCTCCCCATTTGCATATCTGCTGAAGGAATCTTCCTAATCCAAAGGTCTGACCCAAATTGCTTCCCTGCTTAAAAACCTTCACTACCTTTCAAATAAAATACCAACTCCTTATTCAATTCCCCCATAGTGTGACTCCATAATAACCCATCTTTAAAGCTTTAACACACACCAACCACTTTCCTTAGAGCACACCACAGTCCAGCCCCCAAAGGGTATTCCTCTGCCCTTTCTCACCTCCTCCCCTTTGTTGCCTTCTTCTTGTTTTACTCGTATTGGGGGATGCTAGAGCCACCCCTAAGGGCTAGAGAGTGTTGTCATCTCATCATTTTTCAGTCATATCTGACTCTTTATGATCCCATTTGGGGTTTTCTTTGCAGAGATACTGGAGTGGTTTGCCATTTCCTTCTCCTGCTCATTTTACAGATGAGGAAACTGAGGCAAACAGGGTTAAGTGACTTGTCCAGGGTCACACATCTAGTAAGTGTCTGAGGCTAGATTTGAACTCAGGAAGATGGATCTTCCTGACTTCAGGGCTAGCACTCTATCCACTGTAACACCTAAGGTCTTTGACTCAATCCAAACTTCAGTTCTGTGAACTTCAGTTGAACTGTGAAGTGCAGTTCTATGAAGTTTGGATTGAGTCAAAGGGCCACATTTGAGGACCTAGGTGGCCACATGTGGCCTCGAGGCTGCAGGTTCCCCACCAGTCATAGATAGACTAAAAAGCCCACATGCATAGAAAGGGATGGTACAAAGTAGGATGGGATCAGACAGAACTAAGGAAAGATCCAGAGAATCTGCTGTCAGTACATGTGAGGAGGGGGTGATGGCTTTCAGGAAGGCACTGGGGCAGAGAAGGGAGAATGAAGACCTTGGTAAATGGAGATCCCAAAGCTTCCTGGGGTAGCGCTAGCTGAACTGGGTCTTGTAGGAAGAGAAGGATTTTTACTTATAATTCTTTGTACATTTGTCTTATCTCTTAACTACATTACAAACCTTCTGGAAGCCAGTTCGTACTTCAATCTTCACACTCCTAGCACCTAGCACAGTGCTGTGTATATAAACATCCCACAATAAATTAAATTGAATCTATGAGGATGGTTTCTGTTCAGCCCTGCATAGACTCAGAAAATCCAGTGAGGTCTTTCCAGTGTCTCCAAGCAAAGTAAAATTGTCCAGCAGGTGAATTAGTCTTCTGTAGTTCCCTTTGCTGGGTGGGTATCCCCAGGAATCTGCACCAGACTCCAGGTTTCACCCAATTCAAACTCAGCCTCAGACAATTTTTTTTTGTTCCATAATCCCCTCCAAAGAATTTGCTGATATCCTCAATTGATAAATGGTTAAAGGATATGAATAGGCAGTTTTCAGAGGAAGAAGTTGAAGCTATCTATAGTCACATGAAAAAGATTCTCTAAATCACTATTGATTAGAGAGATGAAAATCAAAACAACTGAGGTACCACATCACACCTATCAGATTGGCTAACATGACAGAACAGGAGGATGATAAATGTTGGAGAAGATGTGGGAGAGTTGGAACACTAATACATTGTTGGTGGAGCTGTGAGCTGATCCAACCATTCTGGAGAGCAATTCGGAACTATGCTCAAAGGGCTACAAAAATGTGCATACCCTTTGACCCAGCAATATCGCTACTAGGACTATATCCCCAAGAGATCATAAAAATGGGAAAGGGTCCCACATGTACAAAAATATTTATAGCAACTCTTTTTGTGGTTACCAAGAACTATAAATCAAGGGGGTGCCCATCAATTGGAGAATGGCTGAATAAATTGTGGTATATGAATGTAATGGAATACTATTGTGCTGTAAGAAATGATGAATATGAAGACTTCAGCGAGGCCTGAAAAGACTTACATGAACTGATGCTGAGTGAAAGGAGCAGAACCGGGAGAACTTTGTACACGGAAACAACCATAGCATGTGAGATACTTCATTGCAATGCAAGAACTTAAAAAATTCCCAATGGACTCTTGAAGCAAAATGCCTTCCACATCCAGAGAAAGAACTATGGAATTTGATAACAGAATGAAGTAGACCATTTTCTTTTGTATTATGTTTTGTTTTGTTTTATTATTTCTCCCATTCATTTTAATTCTTCTATGCAACATAACTCAGGAGAAAATGTATTTGATAGGAATGCATGTGTAGAAATTATATAAAATTGTATGCAGTCTCAGGGAGGGAGTGGGGAAGGAGGGGAAAGGAGGGGGAGGGAAGGAGGAAAAAATCTAAGATATATATGGAAGTGATTGTAGAACACTGAAAACAAATAAAATAATTTAATTAAAAAATAAAATAAAATAAAAAGGAAGCAAGTTCTCTCACAAGTATTCCAAGGTTCCCAGGCTCTGGTCAGGATAGAAGTAAGTCAAAAAATAATCTTCTGATGATAATTTGGATATTTTTCTCCTGTTTCCATCTGGAACCTCAAAAATCAGACAGGCATAAAAAAAATGAAAAATAGAAATAAAAACTTAAGAAAAAAAGAATTTATTGATGAGTTAAGATTTTATTCAGCCCAGAGATATTTACATTTTAATAGGATATTCTTGAAGTCCAACATCCTTTAAGATCCAAAGGAATAATGAATCTCTCATAGTAGTGTTTCAGGTACAGTTACAAAGTAGATACCTTGGGAGTGCCACATAGAGAATGCCTATTCCAACTGGGTATAAGATGTATATACATTTATGTTAGTATATATCAACATGGGATATCTAAACACAAAAACAAGGGGAGCTATGGATGTATACATCCAGGAACTTGCTTACCCTTCCTCAAGGGAGATTTTGATACCTGCCTGGAGGGGAGCAGAAGTGGGCAAGATAGCTACTTCATTCTCTTCCAAGAAGGGGTACCAGACTAGAATGACATTTATCTGTCCCCCCTAAATATTGCTGGCTTAGGAGCATAATTTTTAGGTTCAAACCACTTTTCTTAGCCCCAGTCTCTTAAAGCTGTACCTAATATCTTGGCCAAGGGGTAGGGAACCTGTGGCCTCAAGGCCACATGTGGCCCTCTAGGTCCTCAAATGCATCCCTTTGACTGAATCCAAACTTCACAGAACAAATCTTCATAATAAAAGGATCTATTCTATAAAGCTTGGACACAGTCAAAAAGCTGCTCCCAAGTACCTAGAAGGCCACACGTGGCCTCAAGGCCACAGGTTCCCCATCTCTGGCTCATCCATTTCCCACCAAATGCCTTATACAAAAGACCAACACAAATAGTAGAGTAAATAAATTCATTTGCCCAAGCAGATAGCAAACAGAAATCATTTAAGTTCTACAGGTTAGAATATACAAGAAAATAGATGAATAAAGGAGCTCTTTAGATGAGATGTTGCTTAAGCAAGAGAGAAACCTTAGAAATCAAGTATATGTTGGAAGTGCCAGCTTCCCCTTACATGTCTCTATCAGTATCTTTCACTTTCTCCCCTTTGGAGTTGATCCTGAAAAGTCTGTTCGCTCTTGAATAGTAATGACAGATGCCTGCTCTACAAAGCTTTCACATTAATTACATCCCTCACCCAGCCTTACAGCATTGCTGCAGCATTCTCTCCATCAAATTAGGAGTCACCTTTAAGCGGAGACTTTCAAAACTCTCCAGACTTGAAACTGGCGTTACATATACATGAGACTTCCTTTTACATCCTTCTCCACTGGTTTATGAGCAGGACTCAGGGAGTAACCCGAAACCCACTGCTCAGACGTAAAGTATCACAGATATAAGACTGAGAATGAAAGAAAACAATCTGTCTGTGGACAACCCCCATTTTTTTATTAGAGTTATAAATATGGCCCAAACTACTAAGAATGTTTTGCAAGCTGACTGCCATCTACCATATTATCATAACAATGTTGATGAATGTTGACAAGACTGGTAAAAATTTTGAAGGCTGAAGGAAATCCAATAAGTTCAAAGAAATCCTTTTCTAAGATGCTTTTAATTTAGGTTCAGCTACAAGAAGTAGTCACAAGAAGGGCCCTATTCTTCAATGAGTATGTAAGCTCATCTAAGTGGGTTTTTCCTCCATGGAGCATATCTCAACCCAAACACTCCTTCTCTTCTCCCAGGGGGAATGTTCATCTGTTATCTCTATCTTTTCAGTCATTTTTAAAAATGCCTTTTTTATCAACATTTTTTGTCAAAAATTTTTATTAACATTTTGTTAATCACCTGCTATATGCCAGGCACTGAACTAAAGATGAGGGACACAGAAAGAGGCAAAGACCATCCCTGACTCAAGGAGCTCACAATCTAATGAGAAGAGAGCCAACTGAATTGCATTTGGAAAATGGTGTAGTAAATTTAACAATATCAAGCTGTTCCCCCACAACAATTATCTTTTCAACACATATATTTTCCCAGAGATGTTCTATGTTTTTGAATCTTATTAAACCACAGCCTCTGAGAAATACAAGTTACAGTTGACCAGAAAGAAAAAAAGAAGGAAGGAAGGAAGGAAGAAAAAATGAAAGAAAAGCCAGCTAGGTAGAACCATAGTGCACAGAGAACTGGCCTGGAGAGAGATCTGAGTTCAAAACTGGACTCAGACACTTACTAGTTGGGTGATCCTGGGCAAGTCACTCAACCCTATTTACCTCAGTTTCCTCATCCATAAAATGGCATAGAGAAGGAAATGGTGAACCACTCCAGTCTCTTTGCCAACAAAACCTCATGACTGAACAAAATTACTGGACAAAAATAAGCAAAGAATAAATGCCTCACATTCAGAGCACCAACAATTAAATGAATGTACATAGATAATCTAAGAACATTGTGAGTCTTAACACTCCCTTCTACCACTTCACTGGAGGCATAAGACTGAGGGTCATTTTCTACCTTTTCCTTTTTTCCCCTGAGTCATGTCAGCCAAAGAAGCCATCGATGAGTTCAGGATATGCCACACATTCTACTCTTTCACATGACTTTGAAGAGGATTTCAGGGAGTCCTCCTCCAAAGTTTCATCATAGCATAAGGTGACCCTGTGTTCTTGATGGCAGCACCCACAGAGCACCAGTTCTGGTAGATTCTACCATGTTGGAGTAATCTTGAGTACAATTCAGTTAGTAGACTATATCTACTGTCCAACAACAGCCTGGACTAGTACAGAGAAGCTTAACAACAGTAAGCTGACCCTTGGATGATGAATCCTTGGCCAAAGCAACTGAGAAAACAATGAAAAATACAAAATAGCCCAAGATACAATCCTACCCCTTCTGCCCATCTGGAATAAAGATGGCAGAGTGGTAGGAAAGGGAGCAGAGGTTTATAAGAACTAGAGAATTAGATTATTGATAACCTCTCAGTTATTGGTACTCTAAATGTGCAATCCTTGTCCAGTGACGAAAAAGCAGATTACTACACAAGAAATGCAATCATATTAATTTTGACATGTAGAATAAATATAAACCTAAAAGGCATAAGGAAGTTACAACAAAATGGAAGAATGGCTCACAAGTTGTCCATAGAGAAGCAAATAAAGGAGTTGGCAAAGTTGACTTTACTGTACATCCAAAGGTAATGAGATATCATTTATGCGATTTAACCATCTCATATTATAGTATTCATGATAAATGTTGGCAAAAGAACACCATGAAAATAATTGCAGGTTTAAAAAAAATAATTGAAGATGGCAGAGTAGAAAAACACACATACTATAGCTCTTCCCCAAAGCCTGTAAAATACCTGTAAAAAATGACTCTCAACAAATTCTAGAGCAGCAGAAGCCACAGAATGATCGAGTGAAAGAGATTTCCAGCCAAAGCTAACCTGGAAGGCTGACAGGAATGGTCTATTTCACGGGATGCTTAGAGGAGCAGAGACTAGCCCTGGATGCACGACATTGGGAGGAACAGAACCAAACAAGCCTCCGGGGCAGAATCTCCAGCAGGGAGGGTCTCAGATCCCCCAACCCACAAGTGCCAAAGAAAGCTTCAAAAGTCAGTGAGAGAGCTTTCCCAGCTGGGCAAGAGGGGAGCAAGGTGTCTTCCAGCATGGACCACAGGCAGTGGTGGCAGCAGTAGCAGGGTGGCAGTGCTGTCGTGGTGATGGCCAAGTCTGGTGGCTACTTCCATCCTGCCAGTGGCTCAGCCTACAGCCCCTGGGTGAATTGAGCTGCTGATCTGAATTTCAGCCCTGAGCATGGTCTTGGGGTGAGGAGGAGCACTAGGATGTTAGTAACAAGTAACTGGCTGGGAAAATGCCAAAAAAGGAAAGAAAAATAAGACCATAGAAGGTCTTGGTGAACAAGTATCTCTTTCCATCCTTTTGGATGAGGAAGAACAATGCATACTGTCAGAGGAAGTCAAAACTTTTGCATACTGTACCTCCAAAATGAATATACAATGGACTCATGCCATGGAAGAGCTTGAAAAGTGAGCCAACAGCTTGCTAAAGGAGATCCAAAAAAAATGCTGAAGAAAATAACACCTTTAAAAATAGGCTAACTCAATTGGAAAAAGAGGTCCAAAAAGTCAATGAGGAGAAGAAGACTTTAAAAAACAGAATCAGCCAAATGGAAAAGGAGGTTCAAAAGCTCATTGAAGAAAATAGTTCTTTAAAAATGAGAGCGGCGCTAAGGAAAGTTAATGACTATATGATAAACCAAGAAATTACTAAACAAAACCAAAAGAATGAAAAAATAGAAAATAATGTGAAACATCTCATTGGAAAAACAATTGACCTGGAAAATAGATCCAGGAGAGACAATTTAAAAATTATGGGACTACTTGAAAGCCATGACCAAAAAAAGAGCTTAGACATCATCTTTCATGAAATTATCAAGGAAAATTGCCCTGATATTCTGGAACCAAAGGGCAAAATAAATATTGAAAGAATCCACCGATCACCTTCTGAAAGAGACCTGAAAAGAGAAACTCCAAGGAATATTGTGACCAAATTTCAGAGTTTCTAGGTCAAGGAGAAAATATTACAAGCAGATAGAAAGAAGCAATTTGAGTATTGTGGAAATACAATCAGAATAGCACAGGATCTGGCAGTTTCTACATTAAGGGATCAAAGGGCTTGGAATAGGATATTCCAGAAGTCAAAGAAACTGGGATTAAACCCAAGAATCACCTACCCAGCAAAACTGAGTATAATACTTCAAGGGAAAAAATGGTCATCAATGAAATGGAGGACTTTCAAGCATTCTTGATGAAAAGACCAGAACTGAAGAGAAAATTTGACTTTCAAACACAAGAATCAAGAGAAGCATGAAAAGTTAAACAGGAAAGAGAAATCATAAAGGACTTTCTGAAGCTGAACTGTTTACATTCCTACATAGAAAGATAGTATTTGTAACTCTTGAGACTTTTCTCAGTATTTGGGTAGTTGGAGGGATTATACACACACACATATAGACAGAGAGCACAAGTTGAGTTGAATCAGAAGGGATGATATCTGTAAAAAAAATAAAATTATGGGGTGAGAGAGGAAAATATTGGGAGGAGAAAGGGAGAAATGGAATGGGGCAAATTATCTCCTATAAAAGAGGCAAGGAAAAGCTTCTTCAGTGGAGGAGAAAAGTGGGGAGGTGAGAGGAAAAACGTGAAGCTTTCTCTCTTCACATTTGGCTTACTCAATTTGGTATGAAAATCTATCTTACACCACAGGAAAGTAGGGTAGAAGGGGACAAGTGGGGTGAGGGGGATGATAGAAGGGAGGGCAAATGGGGGAAGGGAGTAACTAGAAGTAAACACTTTTGGGAGGGGACAAGGTCAAATGAGAGAATAGAATAAAGGGGGGACAGGGTAGAATGGAGAGAAATATAGTTAATCTTACACAACATGACTATTATGGAAGTCTTTTGCAAAACGACACATACATAGCCTGTATTGAATTGCTTGCCTTCTCAGTGGGGATGGGTGGGGAGGGAGAGAAGTTGGAATTCAAAGTATTAGAAACAAATGTTGAGAATTATTATTGTATATAACTGGGAAATAAAAAATACAGGTAATGAGGTATAGAAATCTGTTTTGCCCTACAAGAAAAGAGAGATGATGGGAATAAGGGAAGGGTGGGGTGTGATAGAAGGGAGGGTGCATTGAGGGAAGGGGTAATCAGAATGCAAGGTGTTATGGGGTGGGGAGAGGGGAGAGATGGGGAGAAAAATTGGAACTCAAAATTTGGTGGAAATGAATGTTGTAATCTAAGAATAAATAAATAAATAAATAAATGCAGATTATGTGCCAACATCTCTGGCAGAAGATAAAAGAGGGAAATACTAGGAAGAATTTGGTAAGGCCCTATGTATTATTAAATCAGTAGGTACTTTGAAACTCAATGACTTCCATGGAAAGGTAGAAATGAGGATAAGAACTGTGTTGGGAAAATATGGACCAGGAGTAAGAAATGAGAATAGTCAAAGATTTGCAGACTACATAGAAACCTCATGCCTTTACATAATTTATATTCATTAAGAAAAAATTGGAAGGCGTGAACATACCAAGAACCAAGTGAGATCACAAAAATGAAATTGATTTTCTTTTAATAGACAGGAAATGACTATTAACTAATGGGACTGGAATGAAATGAGACACTATACTTCAGTTATTAAAAAGAAGTTTACTTAGTCATAGTACAGAAAGGATATTGAGAAAGGATACATCACTGATTCATTTGGGTACAGTTTCCATGCCATGGAAGTCAGTTCAAGTGTGAGATAAGCATGAGAGAGGCTTTTGTAATTAGGCCACTAGGAAGCTACATTATTGGTTTGAACTTCAGCACCTCAGACCAATTAAGATCTGGAGATAATATCAATGTACCTTAAGAAGAATCTTGCCCATATGGTTTAGCTGCTCCTATGATACACAGAGGAGATAATCGTGGCAACATTAAATCGAGCTCTAGAGTAGAGCCAACCTGGCTGAGGATTGAGGGGCACCTCAAATTTGCATCCAACTTTTTATTACCAGCTAGGTGGGGTGTTTGGGTGTACAGAGAGGACTAGAACCTCTGGTGTGAGGGCTTTCTAAACACCTTTCAAGGCTGCTAGTCCACCTTTGGTGTCCACCTGGCCCTCAGCTCTCACCTGGGACTCCAAGAAGCTGTAGCATGCACAGTAGCCACCCTCCGACAAACTGTCTCAGCAGACTAAACCAGGTTGCCAGTAACTGACAGGCTACACACTTGTTGGTGAGTTAGGGGGCTGTCTACCTCAAGCATGTGAAGACTTCCCCCAATGGAATAGGCAGATGGGAACACTTTGTTCCAACAGCTATGAAAGCAGCTGAAGTAGGGGCTGGGAAGCTCTTAGACCTGGTCAGATAGAAAAGATGCCAAGGTCATCCATTGCATCCTGGGCCATCACCAGTTGTCCTGACTTCTGTCTTGCCCCTGGACTTCAATGCTTCTGGAGAAAGAGTGAGGCTAATGACCTTGTGCAGCTCTGCCTCACTTCAATCCAATTAATGCACAAGAAGACATCATCCTGTGATGGCAGTGGTCCTCTTTGAAAACAAAGGACAAGCAACAGCAGCTAGGTCCATGATTCTGTCAACTGTTTCTCTGACCATCAGACAGTACCAGGAGCCCATCATCTGTCCTGCCATCACATGGCAGAGTTCCATTTGTTATTCAGGGATCGACAATCAAATCAATGTTGCCATAGCTACTGTGAAGGGCATAATAATGTACAGTCACGTGGTTCTCCTCCAAATGTTGTGGTTCTAAGTCTCAGGCTTGCCTGGGTTGAAGCTCCTCCCTTCCCTGACTTCTGATCCTGTCATTGTCTGGACCCTTAGGAATGCCTGCTCTATTATTTACAAACTCCCCTTCATATTCAGGCTATGCCCCTAACCTCGAAATCACTTGGTATATATTTTGAAATACATTTTCTGTGCGAGAATTTCATTTCTGTAAGAGGCAGCCTGGCCTAGTGGCTGGATCTGGTTTTGGACTTAGGAAAACCTGCCTCATTCAATCCTGCCTCACCCACATACAGGTTGTGTGATCCTGCAAAAGTCACTTAGCTTTTCAGTGCCTTAAGCAACTCTATACGAATATATCCTAAAGAAGGCAAGGACTTGTGTTAGAGAAGGGAGTTTCCTATAACATTAAAATCACCGATCTGGAGCCTTGTGCTATTTTTCTAAGCACATATAATTCCTCTCCCCTAGTAGAATGAAAATCCCTGGAGAGCAGAGATCATTTAATTTTTGTCATGACCTAGCACGGTTTCTGGCACATAATATGTACTTAACAACTGAAAAGATTTGTATAACAAACTCTTTTCACCATCAAAGAAGATGGAGCCATCACAATTAGACTTCATCATTACAGCCCCTGATGGGACTGTAGAAGAGAGAGAAATAGAACATTAAAAAAGACAGAAAAAGGAACTGGATTAGAACAAGTCTTCATAAAGGAGGGCTAAGCTGGAGGAGACCCAATAATGTGGGCACTGAGGGATCAATTCCAAAGCAGTGTTCCTATGCATTTCTATGGCTGAAACATTTTCATCTCTATCCATTTAATATATATTAAACCATTTAATATACAAAAAAGGCATCAAAAGAAGTTACCAAAGGCATAGAAACATTATTAATACCCCCCCAAAGGGCTCCTGAAAGAACAACTTATTTATTTTGCCTGCTATATAAAATGATTCAAGAATGAACTATGCATGCATTTAGGGCATCATCTCTGATGAAGGTATGGGTAGGGAATAAACAGGTTTTTGCAGGCGGCATTCCACAGCAGAACTCATCTTTACTATTACATAACTTTCTAAAAGTGGTAAAAAAAAAAAACAACCCAAGATTCCACCGACTTGTTTGTGGGCTATAAAAAGCTTTTGATTCAAATCAAGACTCTGGCTTCCCAAAAGGTGTCTCTCATGGCTACTTCAAATTTATGCAAGGTTTTTGTTCAATAACCCTCTGATCATTGATAGCAGATGTGATATAAAACAAGAAGATCTATACTCACCAAAGGTTTTCTTCACTACTGTACAGGAGATCCAGCATAGAATCCAAGTTGAAGAGGGATGTCTTACAGAAGGGGAAGTCCTCCAAATGCTCCTATTTGCAAACAATATTGTTCCAGTGATATCAAGCTCTTGTACATCGCAGAACTTCCTTAATGAAATCTATTACCATGCCAAGAGTTTGACCTAACCATCCAGAGAGGAAAAAACAAGTAGATGAAGACTATATACTATTCAGATTATGACAAGCTGTTAGACGGACAACCTATAGAGTTATTCATCTCATATATATATATATGTGTGTGTATAAATACATATATAAATATACACATATTCATTAATTCAGTAGACATTAATTTTGGATCCAAAAATGAAGAAAGTTCTTGCCTTTGAGGAGTGTTCATTCAATTAAAGGGATATAACACTAAAAATTACAATAAATTTGGGCCTAGGATGGAATGGGAGGGATAGAGTAGTCTAAATAGACAGTGGGAAATTGCAAAGTTCCTTTAATAGCTCCTTTTTGTTTCTTCCAGAAACAAAATTCCATCTTTTTGATGCCAATATTCTACCAGACTATGAATCATGGAACATTACAGTCTCCAAAGAATAAAACAGACCAATCAAAAGAACATGGTGGGTGTAATTAAGATGTAACACATCATAATAAACTATAAAGAAGAATCAGAGTAAAGGATGTCATCAGTAGGATGTATGGTCAAAACAAACAAACTGGTTACATGGCAAGACTGTGTAATAACTTTGTTGTTGTGCAGTTGTTTCAGTTATATCTGACTCTTTGTGACACTATTTAGGGTTTTCTTGGCAAAAATAACGGACTGGTTTGTCATTTCCTTCCCTTGCTTATTTTACAAATGAGAAAACTAAGGCAAACAGGGTGAAATGACTTGCCAGGGGTCACACAGCTGGTTAGTATCTGAGACCAGATTTGAACTTAATGAGCCTTTCTGACTTTAGACCCTGCTCTCTCCACTGCACTACCTACTATCCTGAGTAATAACCAATGAATACATTTTATGCTCCATTGATATCTTCAAGATGGAAAGAGAAATTGAAGAAAATGCTAAGAGCAGTGAGTGGCCCTCCTGTGTCAAACTTAGAAGAGGATACAGACTTGAGTCCTGCAGAATGGGGAGTCATGGATATATTACTGGACAGAACATCTAGATCAATGAACACAGATCTGGGAGTGTCTATGAGCTATGAAATAACATCTCAGCAACTCATAGATGTATATGAAGTACAAAAAAAGATGATATTCTCAATTGTTACTCCACTAGAGCATGAGCATCTTGAGAGCAGGGACTATTTTTTGCTTTCCTTTGTATCTCCGGCACTTAGAAAGTTCTTGACACTTAGTAGGTGCTTAATAATGCTTGTTGACTTGACTTAGATGTAACAGGCATTTACTGTATGACAGAGTGAAATTAAGGGAATATCAAACTCTTTACAATTCTTTCATATGAATCTTTCTTTAATAAGAACGATTTGTTGTTTGTATCTACATACTTGGTATGACAACGTTTCTAAAAATGACTTAAAAGTCAAACGGTCCATTTGTAATCTTTATTAACTTGCTTCCCAACCCTCTTTTTTTAGAAAGAGAGAAAAAATAAACTTCAACCCTGGCTGCTTTAAGTGATCACAAGTTCCAAGTTAGTCAGGTATGACTAAAAAGTATTTTAGTAATGTCAGTTTTTCTGTTAACATCGTAAAACTATTTCATTCCTTATTAATGGAGATGGAGCTACCAGCCCTGTTCCAGGGCCAGAGAAAGTTGGTATCTATTACTGACCTGTCTCCCTCCCTCAGCACCTAACTGTGGGAAAATCCTCATCATTAGCAGATATTTGTTTAAAATTAACTGGGTCTATGGTCTGAGAGGGAGGCAGCTGAGTGACTCAGCTGGGCACGGAATCAGGAAGGCCTGAGTTCAAATTCATACTTTGACACCTATTAGTTTGAGGAATCAAAAAATGAACTAGAGCCAATCACTTTTTTTCATACTGGTTGTGCAGTTACAGTGAGAAAAAGAGGTCAGAAAAGCAGACATTCTAGCATTAGCTCCTCAAAAAAACAAGTGACCTTAAGTCTTCCCCAAAGCTATCTCCTTTGAAAAACCTTATAGGTGTTTCTTCACCTTCTGGTTTATTGTATTAAAAAAAAGACTGAAATGATGAAAAAGCATAGTAAGAACTTTACACAGGAGACTGACTTTATCAAATTAAGTATAATTTAATGTCATTAGTTGCTGTTAGCTCAGTTAATCAATTCAAATGTGCTTTTGAATATTTTACAAATATTTCAAGTTAGAAAATAAATATTGCACTTCTAACAACATACATAAAAATTGAGTATCAGACTCTCGGTGAGACATGCAACCTTCTATCACATCATTAGGGGCAGCCAGGTGGCACTGAATTGAGCACTGGACCTGGAATCAGAAACACTCATTTTTCTGAGTTGAAATCTGGCCCCAGACACTTTTTAAATGTATGTCCCTGGACAAGTCACTTAATCGTGTTTTCTTCTGTTTCCTCATCTGTAAAATGAGTTGGAGAAGGAAATAGCAAATCATTCCAATATCTTTGCCAGGAAAACCCCAAACAGGGTCATGGAGAGTCAGACGTGACTGACCCTCAACAAATCATACCATTGATTCTATGGGAAAATTAGATTTAATGTATACTTGAATTTAATGTATAATGAATTTATATCACCTTTTCTCTTTATTTCTGAAAGCATTTCACACATTCATCTCTCTATTTATGTATCTATTTATTTTTGAGACTGGAGGTCCCTGTCTCTACCAGGCTGCTCATTTGCAGGCTTGATCCTCCCACTGCTCATTGGCATAAAATCTTTGACCTGTTTTGTTTTTCCAACCTAGGCTGCTTTACCCTCCACTCTTAGACTCAGTGTGGACGCCAAATCTGCATTAACCTAACATTAGCTCAGAACTTCCAAATTCACACAATCTGCCAATCTCAGCCTCCCTAGAAATAGGGACAAGTGCTGCCATTCCTGGCTACCTCATTTTTCCAGGAATATGATGACTAGCCATAAATATAAATCAACTTTGTAAGTACAAACTGGTTGTATAGCAATTTATCTGAAAAAGATCAGGGGAGGTATATCTTTTTTGTCAACAAAAATCCATTTTTTCCCCTCTATTGAAAAAAATTTTTTTAAGTTCTTGTAACAAATATGTATACTCAAGCAAAACAAATGGCATTAGGCATGTCCAAATAATATACATCTCAGTCTGAATCCTAAGTTCATCAGGGGCAGGTAAATCAGTGTACTGATAATGTTTAGCATGTATCAGTGTGGTGCATATTCAGCAATTGACTCTTGAGAAAATGTATATAGGACACACTTTGAAGTTTAATCTGAATTATTAACATTTTCTTCATCACTTTCTTAAGTCTAGACAATCAGCAAAACAATCTAGACCTGATTTGGAGCATTGGCTTTTTTCTGAGATGGGAAATTTTGAAAATCAGCTCTAACTAGACATTTCACGCTTGCTCCACCAACACCCTCTCCACTGATTGAAAGTTCTCTGTGAGTTAGTAACATAACATGGAATTCCAAAAGGCAATTACAGTCAGAAGCATAACTTCCAGGAATAAAGTGATAGCCCAGGTCTTCTGAACCCCAGACAGACCCCAGGGGGGCACCACAGTTAAAATTTTGATAAGCTGGAGAATGTTCGAAAGGCCACCAGGATAATGAAAGGTCACAAGACTGTACCATGTGAGAAGTGGTTGAAAGAATTGGGGATATGTAACCAGCAGAAAGGGGCAGTGAGGTGGCACAGTGGATAGAGTGCCAGTCAAGAAGATACATGTTCCTGAGTTCAAATCTGGCTCAGATACTTCTGTGTGACCTTGGGCAAGTTACTTAATCTTGTTTGCTTCAGTTTCCTCATATGTAAAAAAAAAGCACATATAATCAGAATTAATGTTTTATTATAATGAATTATATGCAGAAAAGCATATTTTCAGCCATTTCTAGCAAAAGATTAGTTTTTGATGGTCACAGGAACCTAACATCCATATTTCCCATAGATTCAGCGAATCAACATTAACATTTTTTACTTTGGGCATTTTCTAGGAATAGTGACCCTGAAAAAATTGAGAACTGATTGTACTTGAAAGCAGGAGTGTGCTGGTAAATGTTTAACAACTGGCTCTCTGAAAATGTGGTCCATACTTTTCTGTTTAACTGGCATTATAAATATGTTCTCCAACCATTTCTTAAGTCTAGACAATCAACAAAACACTAACTCAACCCTGATTTGTGGCTGTTTGCTGATTTCTAAAGTGTAAGTGTCCAAAGTGTAAAATGAAATTTAACAACTGGCTCTCCGGAGAGTTAGCTCCAGAAAATGTCTGCTTAAAAGTCACTAATATGAAAGGGATTTGGCTTCTTCTGCCTGATTATAAGGGCCAGAACCAGGAGTAATGAGTAGAAGTTGCAAAGAGGAAAATTTTAGGCTTGAAGTCATAAAAAATAGAAAAGTCTAGCCATTAGGACTACCCAAGAGGGAGGTAGGGTGGCGGGAAATGGCTTCTTTCTCCTTCAAGGTGTTTGAGGAAGGACTGGATGATTCTTCTGGTGTGTCGCCAGGAACTTGGAAGCATGGGCTATACTAGATACACTAGACAGCAGCGGATACCCTTTCCGGGTTAAACCTGGCCATTCTTGATTCTGAGAGGGCATTTCAATCCCCTTTCTGTATGGCTTCATGCCCTCTTTCCAAAATCTCATGCAAAGAGTGTAGGATCACAGAATCTTAGGGGTTTGTTTTTTTAAGGTTTAGAACAAAAGAAAAACATGTGGGTTAAGAACACTGTTATATAGTTGGTGTTTTTAGGCTTCTGGCTAAACCTCACAAATTTTAGGGAGAGGGGGAAGCCTTGGTAGAAATGACCTCATGGTTATTTTCTTTCAGTAAACCAACCTAAAAAAATGTAAACCAGCTGATTTTTCATAATTTTTAGCGGCCTGAAATGTTAGAGTTTATAGGATCAAATAAAATTTAGTTAAAAAACATTTCAACTTGGGTTTCCTTTGAATGAAGTGGGAAGAAAGTGGATGGATAAGATCTGAGTTACTGTGGCCTTTCTCATTTACATGATCCATTAAAAACAAGCGGCCCTCAAGGGAAACAGTAGGACTTGGTTGAGAAAATGGGATGTTCATCTGGAAGAAACCAGGAAGCTCTCCACCCAATCTCTTTGTTGGATCTATCCTGGACTGAAAAAAGGAGGCATTTCAGCAATTCCATTTCCAGATCTAATACAAAGACATTGGGTGAACATTGGGACTTCACTGGAATTTCTAGGGAAGTTTATCCTTTGTATCAGATCCATAAGTGGAATCACACAGCACTTGGGTTCTACAGAGTGGACATGGAAATGTGTCTATTCAGCAGGAAAGGGGGATGGTGACCTGAGTGGCCTCAAATATGTACTAAATAAGAGGGACCCCCAACCCCACACTTCATCTACACAGCCTTTGTGTCAAGTAAGCCATAACTTGAAGTTGATCCTACTCAGAGGATCAGCTAGCTTTGACACCTTTATCTAATGCATAGTATAGATGTTGGGGCTGGGGGCAAGCACAGTGGAGCTTAAGGGATAGAGAAGGGAACTCTGGTAGCTACTGGTGCTATCACAGATGTTTGATTGATACACTCTTAATGAAGGACACAATTTCTCACAGAGAACATACATTTTATATACAGTTGAAAGAACTGGGAGAAGGGAGCTATTAGATAAAAAAAATCAAGTGTTCTCTTCTGCAATATTTCTCTATCCTGAGTAAATCACAAGAAAAGACCTTCATAAGTGTCCTGCTTGCTTTCATATTTAGAAACATACTGCGTTGGAACTGTGAAAGGTGGATGGAATGAAGGCTCAAATATAGGTCCTACAAAAGTTTCCCAGTAGAACAACAGACAGCCTTTGGGACTCACCCAGCTCATAAGCCTAGGGAGGCAGCCAGGTGGAGCACTGGATAGGGCCCTAGACTGGAGTTCGTATCTCAGTTTAGATACTTGCTAGCTGGATGATCCTGAGCAAGTCACCTCTCCCTGCCCCCAGCTTCCTCATTTGCAAAATGGGAATAATATGGCATCCCCAGGGTTGTTGTAAGGGTAAAATGAGATAATATTGTAAAGTACTTTGCAAACCTTAAAGGGTTATATTAGCTCTTATCATTATGTCCTGCCTGGGTCCCCCACATGCTCCTGTGCCCATGGCTCACATACCTCAGGTAAATCAACCTTAACCACCTCTTGGAAGAATAAATGGAATAGTGAGATGACCAGACAATCAACAAGAAACCAGAAAGTCTCCAACCTTGAAAATATTCCCCTTTCCCTTCACTTTTCAAATGCATGTGATTGAGCCATGAAAAAAGAAAAAGAAGCTATGTAGAAATTAAATCATAGAATTTGGTAGACTTTTTGAACTGGAAGGGACCTGAAAGATCCTCAAACCCTTTCATTATGTGGTTGGGTGGTGGTTGTGGTTGTCTGTGACATCACGGAGGTGAATCCGTGACATGCATATGACTTGGATTTAAGTGAGGCAGGGCTGTACAAAGTCACCAACCTCACTTTCTCCTCTGGAGCCATCTGAGTTCAGTGGTAAGATATAGATCAGAATGACTGGAGATGCTCCATCATTATACAGGTGGGGAAAATGCAGAGAAGGAAAATAACTTGCTCTAGGTCACACATTTACTCCTCCTCCAAGGTCTGTTTCTATAAGCCTTTACTATTTACAAAGGCAATTGCTAACAACAACACCGAAGAAGGTAGGCAGTGGGATCACTACTATTTTCATTTTACAATTGAGGAAGCTGAGGTTCTGAAAGGTTAATCTTAGGTATAGAATTGGAAGACAGCTCAGAAATCACAAAGTCCAGCTCCTCATTTTATAGGTAACTGACATGTACTGGGTCATGCAGTATCAGTCAGAATTAAAACCAAGTTTCTTCCAATTTCTAATTCAGTGCTTTCCCCACTAAATTCATTTTTTAAAATTTAAAATAAATTTTTTGAATTTTTTTTTTTGGTTTTGTATCTTCTACATTTCCATTGGGCTGCTATGTGGTAGAGTGGATAGGGCACAGGGCTGGGAATGAGGAAGACTCATCTTCCTGAGTTCAGATCTGATCTCAGACACTTCCTAGCTCTGTGACCCTGAATAAGTCACTTAACTTTGTTTGCCTCAGTTTCCTCATTTGTAAAATGAGCTAGAGAAGGAAATGGTAAACCACTCCAGTACCTTTGTCAAGAAAACCCCAAACGAGGTCGCCAGAGACAGCCCTTTTAACAAAAAGAAAGTAAAAAAATATTCTGCACAACTAATCAATGTAGAGAAAAAAGTGTTACATTCAGAGTTCTGCATTCATGATTCCCCCACCTTGGCAAAGTCGACCATTTTAAAAGAAAATGTCACTGAGCAGATTTGAGTTCCCACATCTTTGGAATTTTGTAAGATGAAATTAAAGCTGCAGTCATTAGGAATCTGGGAAATATCTCCTGCACAAAGGCTTAAGTAGTTTGCTGTTGGACAAATTGCCAACCCCTGGGATATATGACAGCCTTCTCCTCCCTCTGCCCTCTTGAGTGGCAGGTGTCCTGGGCCTTTCATTCTTTGCTTGCCACCCAGAAAAATAGCCTTTTTAAAAAAATATTGTTTAAAGTTCTCACACTGCCTGAGTGTAATGACCAACTTGTGAATTCAGTAGAAAGACAAAATAGAAACAACCACCTGAAACCAAGGCCCTGAACTTGCTTTGAGTTGTCTTGAGTCTTCTCCATTTCAAACTTAATTTTGAAAACTCATTGAAAATAATTTGCCCACCCCAACCTCTTGGAGTTCCCTAATGGTCTGTCATTCATTTGAAACTTCCAAGCCCCTAATGCCCTTTGATTGATGCCCAGGACCTTAAACAATGCCTCTGGTGTGCTCTGCAGTCAGACAAGTGCTACTCCCCTGCAGGGCCTGCAGGGACTGGGGGAATCCGGAGCAGGAAGCCCACTGTTCCCTCTCTGTAAGGTGATGATATCAGCAGCCTCACCTCCAGCTGGCAGGCAAAGCTGGCTCCCCAGGGGGGTTGGGTCACGGGAACTGCCTTTGCTGACCCGCAGACCTGGGCAAGTGCCATTTGTTCAGCCCTCAGACTCAAAAGCTTTGGGGTCTTTTCTGGCCTGTTGCTGGTTTCTTTGGGTGATTAAAAGAATGTCTCTTTTTTCTGCCTGTTTTGTTTTAGTTTAAACAAGAAGAAAGGGAGGTGATGTTAAATATGCAGAGGGGACAGTTGCCCAAGTGAGTTTAAAACCCAAAGCCTGGGTTCTGTAAGTACACGTGGCCCACACCTGACAATCCAGTGCTCTAAAAAACTGGGGAGCAGGAAACGAGAGAAGAAAATTGTGGGCAGGGAGGGCAGAGTTAATCCACCAAGGCAAGGCCTCTCAGGTTTGCCTCCAGAGAGCGAGCCATCCGATAAGTGGAAGGCCCTGACTTCAAGGCGACCTTTTTGCCTGGGGAGAGAAGGGAAGAATTGGGATGAGAGAAATATCCAGGGGGACCTGGAGCCCTACTTGAAGGAGAATCATCATCCCCCCAGCTCTTGGCAAAATCCTGCCTTCTAATTCCACTGTGATTGCAGGAAGCGTTTCAGGCCACAGAACTCACTCCTGAACAGTCTAGAGGGTTTTACTTTGGGGGTTAGGTGGTAGTCTCCCACCAACTAGGCGAGGGGTCCCAGCTTCCCATCCGTCATCACTCCGTGTGATAGATACGTCTTTCTGTGGAGTATATTCATCTAGACCTGGACCATCTCCGGAGAAGGCGCCATGATAGAGATCCATGATGCAGGAACAAACGGGAGACACAGAGTGGTTCATGAGATTACAGGTTAAGAGGCAGAAGCTATCTTTGTCAATAACATTGTGGAGGGAGGGAGGGGGAAATCTAAGACTTATGGAAGTGATTGTAGAAAACAGAAAACAAATAAATTAATAAAAAAGAAATAATAAAAAAATTTTTTAAAAATCATTGTGGAAATAGAAGTCAGAAAAAGCAAGGCCCATCTCCAAGGTCTTCATCTTTGTTTCCTGTGTTACCCAAGATGGATGTGAAACCCCTGTGAGCTGTGGCAAGGTGATAAGGAATTTCTGTTGTTTTTCTGTTGTGTCTGACTTTTTGTGACCCCATTTGGGGTTTTCTTGGCAAAGATGCTGGAATGGTTTGTCATTTCTTCTCCAACACATTTTACAGATGAGGAAACTGAGACCCAAAGGGATCTGCTCAAGGCCACTTAGATGGCAAGTATTGGATCTTGAGGAGTTTGGCATAATGGAGAAGGCACCGGATTTTGTGTAAAATAACCTGGATTAGGATCCCATCTGGGAGGCATATGACTTTGGGCGAGAATTATGATTTTTTCATTTGAAAGTTTGTGGATTAGACCCCTTAAGGTCCCTCCCACTTCTAAGACCTATGATCATATGTCATGGATGCTTAGGCACAAAAAATTGCTTCCAAAAATATTGGCTATTTTGCATCTATTTTTCCAAGTTCATAGTAGCAAAGCAGTGTGGGATAGTGGGTAAAGAACTAACCCTCAAAGCCCGGAAGACATGAATTCAAGTCTCACTTCTGATACTTCCTGCCACTGAACAAGAATTAACCTCTTGGTGCCCTTTGGCCAAGTCTGTGGCCAAGACTGTGCAGGCCTGCTTTGGTAGAGGAAGCTTGTCACCTAAAGTTTCCTTGACCAATGAAATCTCAGGTCCAATCTCTAGCCATTTTCAAAGTAAAAGTTAGTTGTAAGTTTTTCTTTTAAAGTTTAGTTAAGATTTAATTTCTTTAACTGGATGAATAAAATAATTTTCTTGATGACTGAGTATAAAAAATAAATGTTTGCTTTAACAAGTAAAATAAAATTCTTTCAGGGCATATTTGGGTCAGCTTGTGACCTATTCTGACCCCCCTCATCTTTCAGATAAGGAAACTGAGCCTAGAGAAGTGAGAAGACTTGCCCAAAGCCACATGGCTAGTCTATAGAAAGACCAGGGCTGGAATCCAGTCCTGACCTCTTCTCTATGAGACCAAAGTGACTGAAGGGGAAAGAGAATAAACCAAATCATACATAATTCCCCTCTGTGTGACTTCAACAAGTCACTTTAAATTCCTTAAGTCTCATTTTCAACATCTGCAAAATGAAAGAGTTGGACTAGTTGACTTCCAAAGTCCTTTCTAGCTCAGACTCCATTATTCTATGACCCAGTTTGGCTGGAGATTAGGAGGCATCCACTGGATAGAGCACTGGACCTGGAGTCACTGAAGACTGGGTCAAATCCAGCCTCAGCCACTTATTAACTGTGTAACCCTAGGCAAGTCACTTACCCTCTGTCTGCTTGTTTCCTCAACTGCCAAATGGGGGTATTAATAACAGTTGGGAGGGTAAAATGAAGTACTATTTGTAAAGCACTTTGCAAATCTTAAAGCACTATATGTATTATTAAAAACATGGGATGAGGCTGGAAAATAGAAGACAAATGTCTTATCCTTCCCCTTCCATGAAGGAATAATCTAGGAAGCAGCTCATAGGAATCTTTTCGGATTCCTTAAGCTAGACTTTTCTTTGCAGAACCAAACCAAACCAAACCACCCCACCCCCAAATATTTCTAAATAAGGCCCATCTATATTTCTCAAACTAGCCCTGCTTCCAGTAGGCACATTAGTAAGTCTCTCCGGTCATCACTCGAAATTCCCAAGTTTCTCAGGGTAGACAGATTTGACTAAAGGAGCCATCATCCAGAAGCATACAGGTTCCCCGAAAGTAGGGATTGATTTTTTTTAAACTTCAGTGCCCAGTACAGACTCTGATACCTAGTAGGTGCTTGTGAAAGGGATAAATGAATAGTGCAGACTTATTGCCCTCCAGTGCTGGGAAAACCACCAGTTCTCAAATGGAGAGGGAAGCTCCTTCTAAGATAAAACCTGGGGGGGAAGTAGGGGGAGACTGTGGCTAAATGGGAAACCCAGGGCCTTTTGTACAGTTTCACTTGAAGTCCTAGACATTAAACTGAGCTCACTAGAGATAGAGGCTGCTGGGAAAACAAGAGGGCTAATCTAAGAATCCAGAGGCCAGAAACTCAGCCTCTGCACCGTGGAGAACTGGCTCCTTCGAGCTGGATGATTTGGTTTCAGGTCGCTGCTGTTTTCCTCCTTCACAGAACAAAGTTCCCAGAATACATCATAATTGGCCCTATACTGACAGTGCATTTTAACAGCTGGAAAAAAGAACCAAGGCCCTTCCCTCCCATCCCCCAGCACGGTGGGGAGAACCCTGGAAAACAGGCTCTGGTTTTCAAACTCACCAGGATGATTCATTCCACAGTGAGGGATTGTTATGGAAATGAATCTTGGTCCATTGAGAGTAACTCCCGGAGCCAAATCCCAGAGGCAGATAAGTCAGGGTAAACTTAAGCCTACCCCAGGGCACACAGATGTGAAATACATCTGTGTAATTATTTCCCTCCCCTCTCCCTTAAATCAGGGACTCTAGTCTCCCAGGGGCCTCCCTCCTACACATGACTACATGCTCATTTGGGAGCTTGGGGTCCCCTGGGGGCTATAATTAACTGGGACCCGCCTGGATGCTCTGGAAAGAGCCTGAATGAGACGTCCAATTATAGCAGGCAACCTCTCAGCTCAAGAGAATGAAGAAAAGAAAACCCAAATCATCAAAGTAAAGTTGTAGAAAACTTTTCATTATTTAATTTATTGTGTGCTCATTTTCCAGTGCTGTTTTTATAGGTGGTAGAAGCTATGACCATGCTTGGACTAGTCTTAGTGTATCGAGCACTTAGGTGTTGGGCACTGAGCTAGTCCTGGCAATGAAGAAGGAGGGAGGGTACAGAACCTAGGCTGGTGGGTGGCAGCCTTGAGTCAGGAAGACTCACCTTCCTGAGCTCAAATTCAGTCTCAGACCCTAGCTGTGTGACCCTAGGCAAGTCACTTAACCCCATTCATCTCAGTTTCTTCACTTGTAAAATGAGCTGGAGAAGGAAATGGCAAACCTATCCAGCATCTCTGCCAAAAAAACCCTCAGATGGAGTCACAAAGAGTCAGACACAACTGAACAAGAACCGAGTCTACTCTCAAGGAGCCTGAAGCTTCATGGGGTGGTAAGGGCAGATACGCAAATAATTATAATGCAGGAGAAAGGAAATACTGTGAAAAAACAGATTACTTTTATAGAAAAAAGAGCATTGAAGTCAGGGGCCCCCAGTTTAGATCTCACCTCTAATACTTTCCAGGTCAGTTTCCTCATCTGTAAAATAAAGGTTTGGCCAGAACCAATGGTGTCAGACCCATATAGAAACACACACAATGTGGGCCGCATATTGACTCAGAAAACCACATATTAACATTATCTATGTTCTGCTATATTTTTGTTTATTTTGCTAAATAATGCCCAATTACATTTTCGTCTGGTTAAGGACAGACTTGGGAGTGTTGCCACCTCCCATATAGCCACTGTACATCTGGTATCTCCAGAATAGATGCCTTCTGGAATTCTTTCAATACTAAGGTTATAATCTTATGAAACTTTTAGCTGGGGCTGAGGAGCATCAGAGAAGGCTTCACTGAAGGAGGAGGGAGACCTCCATAAATGGGCAGTTCTTCCAGCCATGGGGGATGGAGAACATTCTAGTCAGATTAGAACTGTGACTGTGAATGAATGTTGCTGTTCATGCTTCATTCCCAGAGAGAATGAATGACATCAGGAGGGTGATGCCTTGCAAGTGACCTGGGTTTAAGTGAGGCAGGGCTGTGCAAAGTAATCAGCCTCACTCTCCCCTCCAGAGTCATGGGAGTCCCATGCAAGAAATAAGTCAACACGACTGGCCTGGCGGTGATCCATAATGCGAATGAATGAATGGAAAAAGCGGGTTATAAGGGCTTCCCATGTGCAAAGGACTATACTAAACAACACCAAGGACAGAAATGAAAAAGCAAGTCCCTCCTCCAGAGGAGTTTGTTTTTCTTATTTGGAGAGAGACAACACAAATAGAAGCTTTGACTAAAGAGCTGGCAAGGATGGAAAACCCTAAAGCTCCTAACTTGGGGTATGGAAATAGAGCCAGTGGGGGCAGTCAAGTGGTCACTGAAGCAAGGCGGATGGGAAGGGTCCTTGTGACACTTAATGGTCTGAGGGCAGGTTGAAATCAGACCATGGTTGTCCTTCAGTGCTGGAATCAGGAATTTAGACTTTCTTTGGTAGGTAGGCAAAGACTTTAGGTAGAAGTGACATGATTAATTACTTGAACAGCATATGGAGGATTCATTTGAGGAGGGGAAAAAAGACATTGTTTTCTCATTTCCATCTGCCTCAACTAGACCCTGCCCAAGTCCCAGATGATTTCTGCCCTTTCCTTCCACTGTTTCCTCTGGAAATTTTATTCTGCTGTTAACAAACTTCCTTTCATCCTAGACCCTCTCCTACTGCACTCCTTCCATCTTTATGTACTCATATGTGTTCCTCAAAGCAGAGGCATGCTTGAGCCAAAATTTAGCAATTAGCTCATTGGAGCCGATTGTTAAGTTTTCAATTTGAGTATTTACAACTTGGGGATTGACAGTTGCTACAAATCAGGGCTTGATTCATTGTTTTGTTAATTTTCTAGACTTAAGAAAATGATGGAGAAAATAACAATACAGATTAAATGTGTAAGTGTGATCTGAATACACTGACTTGTGGGGAGAGCCTAATGTTAAACATTTGCCAGCATATCACTCCCCAAAAGACACAGCACGCTGGTCACCCATGAGTACTAGATGGGCCATTTCAGATGCTCCAGAATACATTAGCTCAAAGGAGGGTTTGGCATGTCCCTTACACTTCACTGCTTCTTCCAAACCCTCCATGCCTCTTCCCATCCTGGTGCTGGTATCTACCAGCCCCCCACCAGTTCTCCCTTTTCTCAAGAAATTCAGTACCTGGCTCTTGTGTTTAGTCATTTTCAATCATGTCCAATTCTTTGTGATCCCATTTGGGGTTTTCTTGGGCAGAGATACTGAAACAGTTTGTCCTTTCCTCCTCCACTGCATTTTACAGATGAGGAGACTGAGACAAAGAGGGGTAAGTGACTTGCCCAGGGTCATATAGCTATTAAGTGTCTGAGGGCAAATTTGAACTCAGGAAGATGAATCTTCCTCACTCCAGGTCCTGTGCCCTATCCACTGAGCTATTTAACTGCATCAATCCCGTCTTGACTCCATAGTTAACCAGTTTCTCTACACTAGTTAATGCACTACCCTCTATACCCATATCTCTTGCCTATCACCACTCATGCTAAACTTCAAACCTGGGTTGAACCTACTGTTTTCTTTCTGTGCCCCTACATACAGCTGAACACTGATGAAAGAAGTCACATACCAAGCTGACTAGGTCCACCAAAAAGAGATTATGTTACCTTATCTCAACTAGGCCCTTCCTAGAGTAAGGTAAACCTTCTCTCTTCCCTCAGGGATTCTCTGTTTTATTCCCTACATCTTCTGCTCTAAATCTTTTCATCTCTCCAAAAGCAGTCCATATCACTCATCTTCCTCCCTCTCAGTAGAGTACCCCACCTCACACTTCCCTGAGAAAACAGGAACCAATCATTAAGCTCCCCTTTTTCCTCTAGTGTCTATCTCAAAACTCTTTGACATCATGACTCAATCTTCTCTTGCTTTGCTCAAGTCCCTAATCATGAGTGACCTTTCATACCAAGGCTAGCTCCTTTCCAAGTACTTCATAACTTCCTCTCCCTTTTCTCCCGCAGGATTGCTTCCATAATTATCTACTTTTTCTCCATAATCTTCAATCACTCCATATCTACAGGTCCCTCCTCTGCTGCCGTACACATGTACTATCCCCTCAAGTTATCATACTTTATCTCTTCTCCCTTGCCCAGACAAACTACAGGAAAAATGCTGATACTCCATCCTCATCCTCTCCTCTCATTCACTTCTCAAGCTCTGGCAATCTGGTTTTTGACCTTATCACACAACTGAAAATGTGACCAGGGATCTCTTAATTGCCACCTCGAATGGCCTCTTCTCCTTTGATACTAGTGACTTCCTTCTTCCTTAGAGATGATAACCTCTTCTCCTGGGGTTTTCATGACTTTGCTTCTCTATAGGTTTCTTTCCTCCTATGTCTGCTTCTCCTCAGTTCCTTTACTGGGCGTCATCCTTATGTCACCCCCTCCCCCTTCACTGTGTTGTTATACACCAGGACTCTGTCCTGGGCACCCTTCTCTCCGCTACACTTCCAGTGATCTCATCAACCACTATGTATTCAATTATCTCTCTACATGCATTTATCTCTAGACAACCCTAGGCTCTCTCCTGAGACCAGTTTCTGCATTACCAACGGCCTATTAGACTTATCCGCCTGGATATCCCATAGGTATCTTATACAATGTGTTCCAAACAGAGTTTATTATCCTTTCCCCCAAACACTTGACTCCTCCAGACATCTGTTTCTACCTCCCAGTCTTCTTACAATTCAGTTGTGCAAACTCTAAGTTATCTTCAACTTTTCTACTGCCTCCCCAGCCCCAATCAATTGCCAAACCTCATCATTTCCATAACATTTCCCTTATCCATCCCTTTCTTCACTCGATTCCATTAGGAAGGCTTTCCTGATCTCCCTAGTGGATGGTGAATGGTATCTTCTCCCTCATCAAACAATCAGGTATATACTTATCTGCTTCTAAGTTATATACATTCAGTAGAAGATATATATATTTCCTCCCTTCTGGAAGAAATGGAGTGTTTAGTATTCTGCCTCTTTATCCCCAGTACCTGGCAGAGTGCTTCGCATATGAAAGATACTTAATAAATGCTTATTAGAGTGGGCATTGGATAACATGGAGTTATCTGGCAGGTGGTTGTAAATATGAGACTAGCATGCTGATACGTTGAGCATGACAGTACAGATTTGGGAGGTTCTTGGCATAGCAACAACAAATTAAGTCATTGGAGGAGAACAGAGTACCAAGGGAAAATATGGGAACAGAAATAAGAAGGCACAGAACTGGAACCTTTGGGAAAACCCAAATTTTAAGGGGAAGATGAAAAATGAGCAAAAATTACACAAAAGAAATGGCCAAATATGCAGGAAGAAAATTATAAAAGTATAGTGCCATAGAAAGTAAAAAAAATGCACATTATATAACATAATGTTTGTATTATTTCATAAAATAAAAAGAAAATTGATTAATTTTTTAAAAATACCATAATGTTAAAACAAGAGAATCTCATGACCCTTCCACCTAATTGCTCCTCTGCAGTTGAGGACTGTCTGCATGGTATACAAATCAGACTTAACATAATCAGACCTAGAGAAAGTCAAGACTCATTAACAAGAAAATCTCTACCAAGCAAAAACAGTCATTTTTCTCTCGTTGCTATTTTACATTTCTGTATCCTGTGACACTTTCAAATTGTTTGACAGAGAGTTAAAGTGAACTGTTACCCAAGATCATAAAACTAGTAAGCATCATAACCTGAATTTCTTGCCAGGTCTTTCTTGACTCTAAGTCCATCCCCTATTCTAGATATTGCCTGTCTATACCTCTCCCCTTAAATAGGATGGAGGGAGGGCCAGGCCTGGAGTCAGGAGGACCTATGTTCAGATCTGGCCTTAGACACTTCTGCACTGTGTGACCCTGGGCGAGTTACTTGACTCCTGTTTGCATTATTTTCTTCATCTATAAAATGGGGATGATTATAGCACCTGCCTCCCCGGTGGTTGTGACAATCAGATGACAGAACTATTGTCATGTGCTTAGCACAGCACCTGGCACATGGTAAGCATCACATAAAGGTTAGCTGTTATTATTATGGTGAGAGACTGTAGAAATATCATTATCTCCCCAAACTTGTCTACAAATGATTCTTTCTAGAGAAAACTCAGTAATTTATGGTTTCACTTGGCCAGCTTTCCTTGGCAGATAAGGACATACTTCTTAGTCCCAGTTCCCTGAGGGCCTTCTCTCCCCCAGCCCAAGTCACTGCCGGGATTTCCCTCCAGAGGAAGGCCTAGAAAAACATTGTGTACTCAAAGTCTTGGGGTTCAGTCGATTTATGCCGCCGCTGCTGCTGCAGCGTACCTTTTCTATACAGGATGAAACAAGAGTAAAGTATACCTCTTAGTACCCATAAATTAATGTTCTGCTACATTTTTCAGCTTAGTTATTATTACTCAGTTTTATTTTATATACACAGAATATTTCTACATGTAAGTGATATATGTATTTTTATATAATGATATAGTATTATTTTAATTTAATTTATTATTCATTGTTTTAATTTAACGTTATTTTAATAACATAGTTATAAGAAGCTAAAGTTTCATTATTTTATGTATTTTTTAAATTGTTCTTATAAACAAGTTTCTAAGTTTTATTCCTATTTTACAGTTGTAAAAACTGACATTTAAATGGGTTAAGTGATATCCTCATGTTTTAACCAAATTCCATGGTTTCAGGTACAGACCACTTGGGTAGACCTAGGAACATCTTTTCCTGGGACCCTTGAAAAGCACGCAGCTTTTCCCACTCTACTGGCAACCTGCCTATTTAGTGTGACTGGATCCCACAGTCATAAACCCTTGAATGTGTGAATGAATGGTCCACGCTGATATTCTATCTGCTGTCACTACTTTGAATAATACAGGCCTAAGTCCTGTTAGCCCTTGGATGTTTGCAACAGGAAGTTCATGGAGGCTTTAATTACAAAAACCCAACTCTTGAGTGTTTTGGTGGAGCTGGGATTCCTAATAATTATTTATTGGCAGAGACCCTAGGCTCAGGGTGGGCTGTATTACACAGCTCAACAAGTGTGAGAGACCACACAAGCGGCCTGATCACAAGGAGGGGGTCGTGGGAGTCGTTTCATGACCTCAGTCGACTGCTTGCCAAGGAAACTGAATCTCCTGTTGCCCTTCTTGCTGTCCTCACCCACACTTCTCCCCTGTTTAATGCAGTCACACAACTGAATCCCCGCCAAGCTTCCGTCCACCTGGGCTGAGCTCCTGGGCAGGCATCACCAGCTCCTTAACAGCCCATCGCGAACATCCCTGACAAGTCATTTTCATCAGCAGGTTCACCAATTAGCTGTGTTGGGAAGGTGGGGGAGGTCTCCTCCATTCTGCTCATTACAGAACCCAGCTGTGTCTACACACTGGCCAGGGCTTTGGCAAGAATAACCAAGACTTACTTTCTGTCTACTCGACCCAAAGAGGAAAAGTGGGGCATCCTTAACAGAGAATCCCTTCTGTGCCAAGGAAAACTCATGCTTGTAAGGTGGGTGCTAAGTGAGAAGGTTTGCTGGAGTTGTGTTTCTTTGATATGCTCTAAGGCTAAGTCTATAAACACAAGGCAGAATGGAGAGCTGAGGCCACTACCCAAGCCAGTCAAATAAGGAACCCTTTCACCAGAGGGGTCTGGATTATTGAAGCAAAATTCCTCTTCATTTAGCTCCAAAATCTTAGATTATTATTTCTCCTTTTTATGTCCATACGATTTACATGGAGCTTGGTTGCCTCAGGATGATAGCAAATCACATTTATGTAGTCATTTACACTTTTTGGGGGGACTACCTTTGATTTAACTGGTTTGAACAACTTCCCATGATATAACTCCCTTTACCAATGCAAGTTAGTATTATTTCTGCAACTTACAGTTTTAGTAACTTATATTGCACTGAGAGATTAAATATTTGATAGGGTTACAAAGCTGCTATGTACTGGAGGCAGGATTTAAATCCAGGGCTTTCTAACTCTAGGGCAGCTAGGTGGCACAGAATCCTGGGATCAGGAAGACTAGTGTTCCTGAGTTCAAATCCTGCCTCCAATACTTCCTAGCTGTGTGACCCTGAGCAAGTCACTTACCCCTGTTTGCCTCAGTTCCTCATCCGTAAAGTGAACAGGAGAAGGAAATGGTAAACTATTCTAGTATCTTTGCCAAGAAAACCCCAGATGGGGTCATGAAGAGCTGGACATGACTGAACAACAACCTTCTGGCTCTGTCCACTAGACAACACTGCAGCTCATAAAGTGCTTTATACAAACCCTTCCACAAACGTTATCTGCGTTGCTTCTCACAACTCTTTGAGACAGGTTATATTAAAGATGAGGAAACTGAAGTTTAGAACAATTCATTGGCTTGACCACCATTGCCAAGAATTGGGCTGAATTCAGTGAGATACAATTGGCTCTCAGTGTAACCTGCTAGCCTTTATGTCAGTCGGCCATCACATCCTCCTGGTAAGGTGAGGAGGGGTTGAATTATACTTCCCAGAATTAGAGCCTCAGTCCTTGTGAATCTGACCATTAAGAGCTCTTTAATGCCCTGGAAGGAAAATAGCAGTCACATTGGAACAGGTGACCAAGAAACCACTAAAGCACAAGAAAACCAGGGCTTCCAAACCAGATGGACTCTGTCCTGTGAAAGTAGCAAAAGGGAAAGGAAACCATTGCCAGATGCATTTCAGAGCTCTGCAGGGCTGTGGTCATGGGAACAGGAGGGGCACTGAAGCAAGGATTCTGCCTTAGCTCAGGGTTGGGACTCTCTGAAAGGAGACAAAAAAGTGGAACTAAGAAATTTTCTGAGGCTGCAGCTTCTCCCAGGCAGAGCAGATGAGCTTTCTTCTGGCTGGTCACTCCAGGATCTATCCAGTTGATTATGAGTTTCAGGGAAGAGCCTGGAAAATACAGTACAAACATGGTTATGTCAACATGTTTTTTAGCCTTTGATCAAAAACCAGATTCTCCCATTTAACTTGGGATGGAGTTTTCAGAGTAAGAAAACTCAGGGAAACACATGAGACCAAAGTGCTGTCTTAGTCCCCCTCTGCAGGGATTGCAGAGAGTGTGAAAGGTGGGGGCACATCACAAATAGGATGAAGCATAATGGTAGGGTCCCTATAGGACATGAAGAATAAACAACATGTCTTGGCTCTTGGGATGGAGGAAGATGATTGAGAAATGAGTGGGAAGAATGCTGCCATTTGCATTCGGAAGTGGGGGTTGTTATTCAGCCATGTTCAACTCTAGATGACCTCACGGACAGTCCATGGGGTTTTCTTGGCAAAGATACTGAGTACTTTGCCATTTCCTTTTCCAATATGTCCCAGTTTTACAGATGAGTAAACTGAGGCAAACAGGGTGAAGTGACTTGCCCAGTGTCACATAATTAGCAAGTATCTGAGGCTTTCATTTGCTTAAATTTTGTTTTAGTTTAGTTTCATTAACTTCCCACTGCCATGGGAAGGAACACCACTATTTCCACAGGCAATACCCAGCTTACAAATGGGTTGGGTCCTCAAAGTTCATTTGTAAGTCGATTGTTTGGAATATGAACATATTTTCCCATAGAAACAGTGTTCTAAGTGGTGGCCTGTCTCCCAGCTGGCGAGCAGAAACCTATTTTATTCAAGTAAGAGGAAAATGAAAACCCCAAAGACTGTGCCAGCGTCACTGATTGTATCTACAGCACTCCCCAGGCCCTTCAAAAAATTCAGCAGAGGGGTGGAGCCAAGATGGCGGAGTAGAAAGACTCACCTATGCTAGGTCTGAACCCACAGCCCATGGATTTCCTCTAAAAAGAACTCCCAACAAATTCTGGAACAGTGGAAGCCATGCAGCAGCACAGAGAAGGAGATTTCTGTTCCAGAGAGCCCTGAAAAACTGATCCCAAAGGTCCATCGTGCCC
>CM053769.1:699386769-699402830 GCA_028658325.1 Potorous gilbertii | reverse complement strand
TCTAAAATTAAGCTATTAGGCATAGGACTTTAAACCAACAACAATAAGTTAGGGTCCTGTAATTCTTGGTAATACTGTGGAGACAATTAGGTCAAGAGCTTGTGAAGTTAGCAACATAAATATTATTTGTGTCTCAGTTGGTTAATGTTTAAAAACAAATATTCTTTTGTGGTCCGTATTGTAAATACTTTAAAAAGAAGTATCACATGACCAAAAGTTTGAATTGTTTTATCTTATAAACTGTGTTAAAGATGAAAATTAAATTTAAAAAAAATAAAGAAAAGAAAAACCCAGAGTGAAAAGCTTACATGAACTGATGCAAAATAAAGTGAGCAGAACCAGAACACTGTTCACAGTGTCACCAGCCTTGTATGATGATCAACTGTAATAGACTGAGCTCTTCTCAGCAGTACAGCAATCCAAAATAATTCCAAGAGACTCATGATGTAAAATGCTATCTATATCCAGAGAAAGACCTATGGAGTCTGAAAGCAGATCAGATCATACTATTTTCACTTTAGTTTTTTCATGGTTCTTTTCTTTTGGACTGTTTCTTCTTTCAGAACATGACTAGGAAGATAAATTTGAATGACTAGAAGATACCTAGTTAACTTGGGGTTCATGGATCAAATTTCTTTCTTTCTTTGTTTCTTTTTCTAGCTTTCCTTCTTTCCTTTCTCCTTTCCTTCCTTCCTTTCTTCCTTTCTCAAATCATTAAACCCAGGGCACTCTGAAGCCCATACACTGCACAACAATAGGTCCCTGATCAAACTCTACTTAATGGCTCTTTTCAGGACCCTCCTGGCTTCAGAGTGATTATCAATAGTAACTGTTGTTCTTTCCCTTCCAGCTTGATTTACTTATTTTTTTTTCTTTTGCTCATTAAAGGACCCATTCCCTGATTACTTCTTAGAGAGGTTTATTCACTGAATGGCCTTATCTCACTCTAAGTGAGTATCTGAGGAGACCAAGGTCTCCCATTGCATCCTGGGCCATCTCCAGTCATCCTGATGAATATCTGGTCACTGGATCCAGATGGCTCAGGAGGAGAAAGTGAGGCTGATGACCTTACACAGCCCTCCTTCACTCAAAACAAAGTCAAGTGCAGGTCATGTCACCATTTCTCTGATGTCATGGTTTTCTTCAAAAACAAAGAATGAACACAGACAGAATATGGAAATATGTTTTACATGATTGCATATACATATCCTATATCAAATTGCTTAGTGTCTTAATGAGAAGGTAGTAAGGAAGAGAGGAAAAAAATCTGGAGTTCAGAATTTTTTAAAATGAATTTTAAAATTACCTTTATGTGTAATTGGAAAAAAATAAAATGCCATTTGAAATATTAAATTCTATATAAGTTTTGAAAAAAAAAAGAACCAGGGCACAGACCTATCCCCATAATAATTCTATGGGATGTCACCCTTATATAGGCCATGGAAATCTAGTCCAGATTATATAATCTGGATTGCCACATCATGAGGCCTAGCTATCAAGAAATAGAACTGGGGCTAGAACCTTGTCTCTTGTTGCCCAGTTTAATGTTCTTTCAACTAAATGTCAACACAGGTGCAACATACATGGAAGCACATGACATTCATTCCCAAACTGAAAAAGTAAACTTCAGATTGAATAGTTTATAACATATCCAAGCAGCAAGTTCTCCTACCTCAGATTATAAAGTGGATAAATTTTGTCTTCTCTATTGTTTTTTCAATGCATCTTTCCCTACCAGCCCATCTAGCCAATATTTCCACACTGACTTCTGTTTGACTAACTCCCTGTCTACCTCACAGAGGTCATGCCCACTTTGTCAAAGATGTTTCCCTAGGTCATCTCTTTGAATATACAATAAAACTTACCTGCTTTGTGTTCTAAACCCTTGGGGTTCTTAGTTCAACTAAGTGAGCAGAGATGTTTTTATGGTCCTCTTTCCATTATCATCAAGGCAGCTAGGTGACATAGTAGATAAAGTGTCAGCCCTCAAGTCAGGAAGACTCATGTTCCTGAGTTAAAATCTGGCCTCAGACACTTACTGTGTGCACCTGGGCAAGTCACTTAACCCTGTTTGCCTCCATTTCCTCATATGTCAAATGAGCTGAAGAAGGAAATGCCAAACCACTCTGGTATCTTTGCCAAGAAAATTCCAAGAGGGGTCATGAAGAATCCGATCAACCACCACATTCCATTGTCATCAGGTCACGAAATTATATATGTGTGTTTATACACACACTTATATACATATGTACACTCATATACATACATAAAAATGCATATATATAAATATATATGCGTCTCCCAAAGGATTTTAACAAGTAACTCTAATCTCTAATGTTAGAACTACCAGAGACTAGGATAGTCCAGTAGGGAAAATGTGCTTCATCAGCTTTTCTATCCCCTCAAATATAGAAATCCACCTATCAATTGATAGTGTAGGCCCTGCTCAGGATAAGGAAAGAAAAAATAATAATAAAGTGACTCTGGTTCTGTACAATTATGCAAATGTCACTCCTTGCCATGTCCAGCCAGAGAGATCACTCTGAGAAATATTTCTTCCCAGCTCGGGCTAAGCAGGCCCTGAACTTGTTGTTGTCATTCAGTCATTTCAGTCATATCTAACTCTTCATGAGTCACTCCATTTGGTGGAAGACAGGAAGGGAATCTCCCCCCATAAGGTTCATTTTTCTCTGTTTTCCTCTCTCAGTACCACATCTCCCCAAGCTCCTGAAATTATGCCCCTACTGAAATTCTACCTCCTTTTCCAGAGAATGGGAGAGGGGAAAGAGGTGGCACCTTTGCCTCTCTGCTGGCAGCTGGACAATAAAGGTTCTTCTTGCTTTTCTGAGTTCTTTCTTCTCTTGTCCTTTTAGCACCATTTTTCTATTCTTCCCCCTCTTTTCCTTTCTTAAAGTAGGCTGAGAAGGGCCCCCTTCTTCCCATCTTCCCTTCTTGCCCCAGTGCAGACATCCAAAGTAGAAACCTGAACTTAAAGGTCTTGTCTCTCCCTTCACCCTTGGCTATAAGACCTGTCTCCCCTCCTCCCTCCTCATGAATAAAAGACTACTCTTCATTGTATGGCATCCTCAGCCTCATCCTAGACACTTGAAACCTTTCTCTTCCATGGATTTTGGACGCAAGCTTTGGTAGTGGTGTAATCATAGAAGGAAATGGAAATCTTATTACCTTTTTTGAACAGTGATACCAGATTAGTAAATAGTAAAGACTTTAGTGTAACTAGATTTCAGTAAAGTGCTTGACAATACCAATTGAAGAAGCTTAATGACAAAAACAAAAATCCTGAGATGGGATTGGGATAAATTACTATCTGTAGGATGTTCAGAGACTAAGTTTACAAGAAAGAAATTAGTTATTAAATTTCATTTTTAAATACATTTATTAAGCAAGCAGCTTTCTTTATGTGTTTTTAATTGATATCTCTCATGCACCGTTCTTATTGCTGGGGAATTCATAGTGTCCAGGGGAAAGAACACTGAATTGGGGTTGAAAGACCTGAATATGAACCCTGCCTATGTCATTTAGTACTCTTGTGACTTTGGATAAGTTACCTAACCTCTTTGAACCTTAGTTTCTTCTTCCTGAGAATTTTTTCATTTGTTTTTGTGTTTTACTCTTGTATTTATTTTTAATTAAATTATTTTTAACATTGATTTTTTAACCCTCTTGCCCCTCACTCACCCATTTAGAAGGCAAGCGATATGATACCCATTCTGCAGGCAAAGTCTGACAAAACAGATTTCTACATTAGCCATTTTGGGGGAAAGAAAGCAAGAAAAATAAAGTAAAAAATACGCTTCAATCTTCACTAAAAGTTCATCAGTTCTCTCCCTGGAGGCAGATAGCTTCATGGGTCTTTTGGAATTGTCTTGATCAGAATAGCTAAGTCTTTCTCAGTTGATCATCCTTACAATGTTGTTACTATGTACAAGATTCTTTTGCTTCTTCTCACTTTCCTCTGCATCAGTTCATGAAAGTCTTCCCAGGTTTTGTTGAAACCATCCCCCTCATCAGTTCTTATAGCACAATAGTATTCCATCACAATCCACTCACTATTTATTCAGTCATTCCCCCAATTAATGAGCATATCTTCAATTTCCAATTTTTTTGCCACCACTTAAAGTTGCTAGAATGTTTTTTACACATATAGGTCTTTTCTGCATTTTAGAGACAAATGTTTTTTTCAATAGCTTGATCATTTCCCAGCATATATCTCCACCAATCCTCATTAGTAGCAAAGAAAGCAGTGATGATATGGCACAGCAATAACATAGAACTGACAAAGCAGGCATGTCTGGCAGCCTCCATAAGCTGCCACACTCAGCCAAGCACAAGGGCTGTTGCATACTCGGTTTTCTTGAAGCAAGATTTATCACTTTAATTAGTTGAAATTTTGCCTTTTTTTAGTACTATTTTCATTTACATTATTTTAGTCCTTGTGTATATCTTTTTCCTGGTTCTATTTTGTTCACTCTGCACAATTTCATGTTTTCCCATGTACTCTCTTCCCTGTATTTGTAATTTCTCATGGTACAATAATATTCTATTAGGTTCACATAATGGAATTTGTTGAATCTCTCTCCAATCCAAATGTACCCATTTTGTTTCTAGTTTTTTGATGCCACAAAGAGTGCAAGATTGTATGATCCTAGAAGTAGCTTCCACTGAAGTCTGCACAGATATTTCCTGCCTGGTTTCAGTCAACTATGAGAGTCTTAGACTGAGCTCCGGTCCTTACGTGACTCAAGGGTACTCAAAAATTTGAACTCCCTAATTGACTGCTTAGTTGGAAGAGCCAATAACTCAGGAGAGCCTTTTAAAAAGAGCAGACAGCTTCGGGCTTTCTAGATCATACTATGTGATTCCAGAGAGGACTGAAGGACAGTTCTTTACTCCACTTATCATGGCAGCCCCAATGTTTTTCCCCATGCAGAGCATTTACTCAATGAGGAAGGTTTTCTCTTGTAGCCTCTGGCTGAATATGCATCTTGTGATGGCTCTTTCTTGATCTTAAGTCAACGAATATGCCATAGTGGATGTATCCAGGGCTGGTAATGACCCTGTGAGTGCTAAAAGTGCAATGTCCTCTCCAGTCGTCCTGATCTATATCTTGTCACTGGGCCCAGACAACTGCAGAGGAGAGACTGAGGCTGGTGACTTTGTACAGCCCTGCCTCCCTTAAATCCAATTCACTTGCAAGTCATGGCATCACCTTCTGGTTGCCACCGTCCTTTCTGAGAAGGAAGGACAAATGACAACTACAAGAGCTAAAAGATCCAGAGGTCCGGGAAAGCTTTCAAGGTGGGAGCTGCAGGGTCCATGGAGCAGCGCAACTGACAGCAGAGGAAGCTTCTGAGTGCAATAGGGTGGCCAATGGAAAGAAGACTGATCCACGTTTGGTGTTTGATCAGTCAGTGCCTTGTGGAGATGAAATGTCGGATGGCCAACCAGCCATCCTGCCAACTATTTTATGTCCTAGTAAGGTTTGAATATGTGCTTACCAGCTGGTTGTAACCATAATTATAAGCTGTTATTCAATCCTTTTAATCCTATTAACTCTGTCCACGGATGCTGGGATTCTTCCTCATACTCTGGGTACCTTTTTTATTCTCCCCTTTGGGGGAAATCCTTAAACTTGTAATCTGCAACTATAATTAGCATTATCCCTAGAACACTGGGGCAGAGTTATTAATTAGACCCCAGACTTCCCCAGGATTAAGCCCAGTCTAGGAAACAAGTGCCTGAGTGTGGAACAGTGAGCAGGACAGGACTCCAACCCCCATAGACCCAACAAGGGTTTGTTGATATGAGAAAATTTTTTTATATGCGAGACTTTTCTGCTATTGACCTACTTGGGGCACATGGCCAATAACGGTATTACTGGGTCAAAGAATATGAACAGTTTAGAGGTTTTGCTCACATAATTCCATATTGTTTCCCAATATATTTGAACCAACTCAAAGCTGCCCAAAAAGTGCATAGGCACATGCCTGTCTCCCTACTAGATCTCTGACAATGGTTGTTTTTCATCACACTTTTGTCCTTGGTTTTTCATCTGTAAAAATGAGGGGGCTGGATTAAATGACCTCGAAAGTCCCTTCCAGCTCTTTATCAGTGATGCTGTAAATGCTTTTCTGTAGCTACATAAAGAATCCAGTAAAAGAAAATTGTAACATTTTTCTGGGCAGCATAGCTAGGAACCTAAGAGTCATTGTTCTCTGATGGGATGGTTACACTGAAAAGATTTCAGACATAACTTGCCCTTTTAGGCCTCCTATATTCTCCTGCATAATTGTTACTGCGTTTCAGGTGCCAGTCTCTTGCTATTTCCTCTTTTGGCCTGCTCAGTTTCTTAACAAATTTAATGATGGCTCTACAGTGAGTGTCTGCTGTAGATGAAGGTATTCTCAATGATAGCCTTAATGACTAGTGGAATGAGGGGGGATGATCTGGATAGTTGAGTTCTGGGATCTTCCATGTTCATCAGAATGTAAATCATCTCCCACTATGCTAATTACTGAGCAGTAGTGTAGTCATCAGCCAGCCCAGGGCAAATGATTTCTTATCACCTCATTTAGTCATTTCTCAAAGTCACATTCACTAATTCAGAAATGCCAGGATTTGATTATATCCAGGTTGGGGATTCCATAGCATCCTCCACAACTTTTTGTCAGACGAGGACAAAAGGACCTTTGCTTCTTAAAGCAATTCCAGGGAAATGTTTAATAATAAATAGAAGAGCTCAGGTGACCTACCCAGTGACAACCAGGCTTTGGTCCAAAGGCTTGTGATTTAGGCCAAAGACATCAATCATAGCAGCTTGTGATACTCCTTCAGAACCCCAGATTACAATACAATTAGAACTACTGTGCTACAAGAAATGATGAACCATAACTCATGAGACCTTATTCAGTATTAGGGTAGTTAGAGGGAATGGGTATATATATATATGGAGGTAGATGTGTGTATATACACACACACACACATAGAGGGCACAGGGTGAGCTGAATATGAAGGAAGAATACCTAAAAAATAAAATTTTCTGTTGAATGGAATGTACTAGGAGTAAGAGAAAAGGAGAGGTAGAATGTAGCAAATCATCTCACATAAAAGTGGGAAGAAAGAGCTTTTACAATGCAGGGGAAGAGGGGGGAGATGAAAGAAAATAAATAAGTGAGCCTTACTCTCATGGAATTTGGCTTAAGGAGGGAATAATACACACTGTATTGGATATGGGAATCTATTTCACCCTGCAGGATGGCAAGGGGGAAGGGGAGAGGAGAGGGAAGATAACAGAAGGGACAGAAAATTGAGAAAAGGGATAATCAGAAGCAAACACCATTGTGAGAGGACAGGTCAGGGGAGAGAATGGAATAAATAAAGGGCAGGATGGGACCGAGGGAAATGTGGCTAGTCTTTTACAACATAAATATTATGGAAGTGGTCTGCATTGTTACACATGTATGACCTATATTGAATTGTTTGTTTTCTCAATGAGGGTGGTGGGGAGGGAAGGAGAGAATATGGAACTCAAAGCTTTAAGAATGAATGTTAAAAATTGTTTTAGCATGCAACTGGAAATTAAGATATACAGGCAATGGAGTATAGAAATCTATTTTGCCCTACAGGAAAATAGAGAGGAAGGGGGATGGAAGAAGGGTGGGTAATAGAAGGGAGAACAGACTGGAGGAAGGGATGGGTGGGGTGTATGCTGTCCTGGGGTGAGAATGGGAAGAAGGGGGAGAAAATTTTGAATTCAAATTCTTGTGGAAGTGAATGTCAAGAACTGAAAATGAATCATATATTTAAAAAAATAAATTAAATTAAATTTTAAAAAAGATGAACAGGTAGACTCCAGAAAAACCTAGGAAGGCTTATATGAACTGATGTCAAGTGAGGTGAGCAGAACCAGGAGAACATTATACACAGTAAGAGCCGCAGCGTGGGAGGACTATTTCTGATAGACTTAGCCTTTCACAGTAATGCAAAGACCTAAAACATTTCCAAAGGACTCATGATGCAAAATGCCATCCACATCCAGAGAAAGAACTACGGAATTGGGGCGCAGAATGAAGCAGACTATTTTCTTTTGTGTTATGTTTTGTTTTGATTTTTTCATGGTTCCTCCCATTCGTTTTAATTCTTCTCTGCATCATGACTAACGTGAAAATGTGTTTAATAAGAATGTAGAACCCATATAAGATTGCATGCCATCTTGGGGAGGGAGGGGGAGAAAATTTAAAACTTATGGAAGTGATTGTTGAAAATAGAAAAATAGAAATAAATTTGGGGGAAAATGTATGTGGAAATCTTCAACAAAATAATTTAAAATTCAAAGGCACATAGAAAATGTTAATATATGTCTTTCTAAGTAAACACGCTACCCACAGGGATCATCATGGGTGGTGCTGATGTTGAATCATGTCCAATTCTTCATGACATTATTTGGAGTTTTCTTGGTGAAGGCTCTGGAGTAGTTCAAAGCTCTTTCTTCAGTTCATTTTCCACATGAGGAGAATGGGGCAAGGAGGGTTAAGCAAATTCCCCAGAGTCACACAGTTAGTAAATATTGGAGGCCAGGTTTGAACTCACGAAGATGAGTCTTCCTACCTACCACCAGGCCCAGCACTCTATCCATGGCGCCATTTAGCTGCCTTGTCCTTGATGACCCTGATTTCTCTTTGAGTAGACACTTAGACTGGCCGGAATGAGGAGGGGAGGAGGAGAGTTGTGGTTGTGGTTCAGTCACTCAGTTTTGTCCAATACTATATGACTCCATGGATGATGTCCATGGGGTTTTCTTGGCAAAAATACCTTCTCCAATGTGTCCCCATTTTACAAATGAGAAGAGGAGACAAATAGGGGTTAAGTGACTTTGCCAAGGTTACATACTTGGTAATTATCTGAGTCCAGATTCAAACTCAGATCTTCTTCATTCTAAGCCTATTGTTCTATTTATGCCCCCAGGAAGAAATTAGTGAAGACCTAGAAACCTGGAGCTGTGAATCATGAACATTTGCCTGATTTGGGCTGTTGGATCATCAAAGCACGGATATAAATTGTTATAGCAATAGTAATGGGGGAGTTATTCACTGTTATCTCATTAGACCAGGGAAAACTAATGTTTCAAATAGAATCTCATTCACTTTCAGGCAAATTCGATTAGTTCTCTTTGCTTTTTAATCTGATTGGAAAGAAGAATACCCAATTTACAAAGCAATCTTTTCTTTCCTCCTACTAATAGCCTTTTATTATTGAGTAGATATAAAAATGGAAGCAAAGAAAACTTCCTTGACCCTTTCACCTTTCATAGTCTCCAAAGGAGAGCGAATGCAGCATCTAAGTTCTGTCCTAAGTCAGGTAGCTTGGGACTTTCCTGGAACCCTGGGCAAGCCTCTTCATTTCCTTAAATTGTGTTTAAGTGAAAGAGTTAGATAAGGTCATTACTGGGACTTCAGAGACACTATACTCAATGGATTTCGAATAAGGAGACCTAGGCTCAAATCTCATGTTTGTCACTTATCACCTGTGTGACCCTGCGTAAATTATATTAACCCTCTTTCTGCCTTTGTAAAATGATGGGGCTGAGCTAGATTAACAGTCCCTTCCAGCTATAAATTCATAAGCATATGATCCACTGGGAGAGGTTGTAGGAAAACCTCATTTAATCAGAAGGCTCCGGAGAAGATTAAGTTATTTTGATTAATTCATTGTTTTTAAAATCATTGATGGAGAACTAGAAGGAATCTCAGAGATCATTTAGTCTAAACTTCTTATTTTACAGGGGAGGAAACTGAGGCCCAAAGGAAGGACCCAACATCATACAGGTGGTTAGCATTTGAATTCAATTCTTCTGCCTCATAAGATCATAGAGTTAAAGATGGAAAGAATCCTAGAGTACATTTCATCCAACCTGGTCATTTTAGAGCTAAGTAAAGTAAAACCTAGATGGGTTTAAGTGACCTAATCTAGGTCACATAGGTAGAGAAGAGCTAGGAATCCTGGAATTACCACTTGGGTCCAATGACTCTAAACACTCCTTTCCCCCCCCCCCTCCTTCCTTCTTTCCTGTCCTTTCTCCTTTTCTTCCTTCCCTCCCCTTCCCTTTCTTCCTTCCTTCCCTCCTTCCTTCTTTGCTTTTTTCCATTCCTCTTCCTTCCCTCTTTCCTTCCTAAATTTCTGAATTTCTCTCTTCCTTTGTTTCTTTTCCTTTTTCTTCTTTCCCTTCCTCCTTCCCTCCTTCCTTCTTTTTTGTTTCTTTCCTTTTCCTTCCTTTCTCTCTTCTTTCCTCATGCTTTCATTCCTTTCTGTATCTTTCTTCTTTCTTTTCTTGTTTCCTCTTTCCTTCCTTCCTTCTTTCTCTTTCTCCTTTCTTCCTTCTTTGTTTCCTTCTATTCCCCCTCCCTCCTTCCCTTCTTCTTATGTTCCTTCCTTATTTATTTCCTTCCCCTTCATTTCTTCCTTCCTTCCTCCTTTCCCTCCTTCCTTTCTTTGTACATTCCTTTCCCCTCCTTCCTACCTTTCTTATTTTTTTATTCCTTTTTCTTCCTTCCTGTCTAGTTTTCTTTTAAAAATAACCTGTTGAACTTTTAACCTCCCTTTTCAATAGAGAGTCATAGTTTCACACACACTCCTCTTTTTCTGCTCTACTTTGTCCATGGAAAATTTTCTCTGCCTCTCTTTCTCTGTTTGTATGTTCATAAAATTCAGAATAAAATTGAATTCAAAATAGTCCTGTTCTTTCTCATGAATCTTTCTCCCTTTCTACAAGTGCAAAATATTCCCAGCATTTCTGGTGTTGCTCAAGAATGGGCAGTCTTGGGAGTCTCTGACTTCCTCATTTCTGGAGTTCTTCAGGAAGAAGCTGAATGTTGTATTCAGCCCCTTTCCACTGCCCCCCACTCCCTCCCCAAAGCTGGCACGCTTGCGTCTCGGTGCCCTGACTGTCAGCAAGCAAGCTCCTTTCATTGCAGCCCTGGCTGAAAGTCTTTCTAAACATATTAGTCATTTTCTTGCCTCATTAAGTCCAGTATCTGGAGCATAATTGAATCATTCTTAAATGACTGAGGATCCTGTAAGGCCTGACTTGGGGCCCTTGTCTGAGCATCCCTCCTCCCTGGGCATCCAAGACTGCAGACAAAGTGTAAAGGATTAGGCTGAATGGGAATCTGACCCTATGAACCCTTTTATTTTAGTGGATCCCTTGCAGGGGTTCACTGTGTTGTCTTGGAAAGCCCAAGGCACCAAAAGTCCCAGACAGGGATGTTAATTGGGACTTTACTGAATGTACATTTTACATATTTTTGTATCCTCACCCCTAAAAAAATTAAATGTCTAATTCAAATGACTAAAAACAGTGTTTGGGGAAGTTGCTCCATTTAGATTTAATTTTCAGGATTTTAAAGGCTCATTTTTTCATGTTTTCATTAATGTACAATAATATTAATTCAGTGGATACTTGGCTGTTATTGAGGCTTTCCAGTGAAAGAGATCAAAGGCAGTTCACTGTTGTTCATTCCTGGCCCTCCTGGGAGAGAAGGAGGCCTCCACAGTGACTCCATCTCTGTAAACATTTGGAGAATGCTTTGTATTTGCAGAAGATTTTACTATCCTTCTTGAATACTTAGTCTCTAGATCACTAGGTTTTATTAAAGGAGAAATTGTAGAGCCAGGAAATTAGGTGAAGTAGAAAAGTCGGGCCCATTTGGGCAGTAAAGGTGAGAGCAAAGGACTTGCCTCCAGGGCCAGCTGTGGGAGAAATCTTCAAGTAACTGCCATTTCTCTTCATCCTGCCATCATCTATCCTCAATGGCATTATTTGGAAAATGAATCTGGGGAAAATTCCATGTTGGAGGGGGGTGCCAAAAAGACCAGGCTGGTTGGAACTGCCCATCCTTCCAAACCACTAGCAGAGCAAATTAGGGAGAGGTTGTAACGTAAATGGTGGGACAGTCAGGCACTTGGGCTAAAGTTGAGACAGTGGAGATACAGGAGCCAGACTAAGTGAGATCAGATAGGACTTGACTTGATGTGTGCCCTTTTAATGGAACTCCTTGGGGCTTTCCAAGCAGTACTGGACTTGGAGCTCATATATTCTGTCCCAGCATTCAAGGAGCCTAAACAAGTCTGGAATGGACTGGCTTCATTCAGACAACAGCTTCATGATTCTTGGCCAAGATCATTGAGGACAATAGGAGTCTACTTCATTGGGGCATCAGAATCAAGGAACTTGCATTTGACTGGGGACCCTAATGTCTGCCCACTCCTAGGTCCCTCTTATGGCCTCTGGTGCACTTGGTCCTTTGCTGTGCCCTATCCAGACCCAGCTTCCCCCAGGGCAGCCAGGATGTCTTGAAATTGTCTTCCATCAGAGCTGCCATTGTCTCAGGGCCCTGTTTGAAATAAACTAATTCATGGGAAGGTGAACAGTTTAAAACACTTCAGCTCTATCAGGGGAATTTGCATTTTAAAAGAAGTTTAGAGACAGTATATATTACCAGTGATAGAGTTTTAGAAAATATGTTGTATCTTGGGGAAAGGGGCATATTTGAGGGATAAAGAGCCTTCACTGAATTGAATTTCTTTATCCTTTCACTCTCTCCACATTCCTGCTGTCTGTAAATGACAGGGCCTTGATTTCACCAAGGAGGAAGACTGACTTAGAATTTAGTAGTAGGATGCCCACACATCTACAGGTTCCTCCTGTCCCACACCTCTAACTTTCTCCCTTTGTTTGCATAATCTGGTTCAGCTGCCAGCTGAGAAATGGAAACTAGATGTTTTGTAGTATCTCCATAACATTTTCAGGTTTGTAAAGCACTTTGCAAACCTTTCCTTTTATCCTTATAACTTTTGCCCTCATTTTGCAGATGAGGAAACTGAGGCAGACACAGGTTCAAATGGCTTAACAAAGGGTTACACAGTTAGCAAGTACTGAAACTGGATTGAAACTCAGACCTTCCTGACTCCTGTTCTATTCACTGTACCACTTAACTGCCTTCCACTGAAAATCCAAAAGAAACCCAACTAGGGCATACTGCCTCAACTAGAACCAAAGGAAAAATAAATCAGATGATTTGTGCTAACCCAGTTGGCAGTAGTGCAGTAGATAGAGCTCCAGGCCTGAAGCCAGGAAGACTCATTCTTGCCAAGTTCAAATCTGTCCTCAGACACTCACTGGGCAAGTCACTTAACCCTGTTTGCCTCAGTTTCCTCCTCCGAAATGCGCTGTAGAAGGAAATGGCAAACCACTCCAGTATCTTTGCCAAGAAAACCCCAAATGAAGTCGCAAGGAGTCAGACACAACTGAACACCTGAACAGCAACTGTAACAGAAGCTAGGAGTGGGGAGTGAGGATTTCTGGTTGATGGGAATGAGCGGCAGTTTCCCACAGCTTCCTGAGATGATCTGGACCTTCCTGAAAGAGTGAGAAAACTTCAAGCAGTCCTGGTCTATTTCATTCTGTAAGTACTATTGACATGGAATCTACGTTCATCGCCATCCTTCAGAGTCCAGCTGCTCAAAGCTGGTACTGTCTCTTGGAGGAAGATAGCAGCAGGAAGCAGCCCAGGTGGTAACTAACACAGCCCAAGATGGATTCTGGGATCAATACAAGCAACAGAGGAAGAAGAACACCAATAGGAGAGAGAGAGACCAGGATTACTGGGAGCTGGAGCAGGGGGCAGAACTGAAGACAGACCGTAGAGCACTGGAATGGAGAGGGGGCCAGTTGGATGGAGGTGTGCAGTGGTGTGGAAGGGCCAGCCCAGGAGGAAAGAGGCATGGGCCCTCTGTAAGAAAGAGCAGACCTGGAATTTGTCCTCTACTGGATCCCCAAACATGGTAACCATGTGGAGGGTTGGCTCAGTAGAAGGAGGGAGAGGATGGTTCCTGTTAATTATCATGAACTCAGGGACAGCTAGGTGGCTCAACTGATAGACGGCCTGGAGTCAGGAAGACTCATCTTCCTGAGTTCAAATCTGGCCTAGCTGTATCTTCCTGGGCAAGTCACTTCACCCTGTTTGCCTCAGCTTCCTCATCTTTAAAATGATCTGGAGATCTTGGCAAACCACTCTAAGATCCTTACCAAGAAAACCCCATTTGGGGTCATCAGAGTCGGACATCACAGAATCAACTGGATCTTTCAAAAGTCTAGTACTCTTTTTAAATGAAGGGTATGGAGAAGGGAGCAGGAATTATAGGGTCATAGGATTTAGGAGAAAGAAATAATCCAGTTCAACTTCCTCATTTTATAGTTACAGAAACTGAGTCCAGAGAGGTGAAATAGCTTGCTCATGGTAACAGCAAAAACTAGACGAGCCAGAATTCAAATTTAAATATTCTTATCCTAAATTTAGTGCTGTTTCCATTATATCCTGAATTCTTTTTTCCTAAAAGCTTATTTTCCCCCAAGCCTTGTGTTAAACAGAGGAAATTGTTTTGCAGAAAGTGTTTTTTCAGGATGTGCTATTTGTGGTTCACTAACAGATCTGAATTAGAGATGAAGAGTTGCCTGTCTTTGGCACAGGTCACTGGATGTCACTTCTGTGGGTGCTTTCCAGGGTTTCCAAAATAAGGCAGGTCAGGCAAACCCTCAGGCTTCTGCTTAGCAGTGAGGCTGGAGTGACACATCCTTCTAACTGAGCTCAGCCAGAAGAGTCCATGAAGCTGGATGTGAGATCACAAAGAAAGCTCCAGCTCTTCCTGAAGACCAGCGCGGAATGCTGCTCAGTCTGCCTCTATCAGATCAATAGCAGACAATATGGATGTTGGCCACATAGGAGTACTTTTTGCAGACTGAGCACTTCATTGTTGTTTGGCTAATTCAGTCACATCCAACTCTCTGTGACTCCATTTGGAGTTTTCTTGGCATAGATCCTGGAGTGGGTTGCCATTTCCTTCTCCAGCTCATTTTACAGATGAGGAAACGGAGGCAAAAGGGCTAAGGGACTAGGCCAGGGTCACACAACTGGGAAATGTCTGAGGCCAGAACTGAACTCAGGAAGATGAATCTTCTTGACTGCACTGCCAGCTACCTATTGCTGAACTTCAGATCCTTTTAAAGAAAGGGTCCCAAACCAAGGCACTGAAAATTTTAGATTCATGCTCAGGGTCACATACTTAACATGGGAATCCTAGTTCTTTTTGTATTAATTAAAGTAACTAGGGAGTTTAGTGGATGGAGGCTGTGCTTGAAGTCAGGAAGACCTGACTTAAAATCTTCCCTCTGGTACTTAAGCTATGCAATTCTTTAACCTTGGTTTCCTTTTCTCTAGAATAAGGATAACAGCCCCTATCTCAGAATTGTGAGAATTAAGTAGGATAATGTATTATCCATTGACACAAAGGGTTAATTGCGTAGGATTTTCTCTTCATTGGTAGAAACTGATTACGTTATACCTGCTTGAGGGCTGGGTCAGAGTTTATGAGAACACAAGAGAAGATCTTGCTGAAGGAAAGATGACTATTCTAACTTCTCTCCGAGTCTATGAAGGTAGGAAGACTCTGGGAAGAAGCCAGCATATATAGCTTCAATCATGTCCCTATGCCCACTAGAGATTTAAGGGAATATCCCCTCAGTGAAATCTGGGACTCTCAGTTGAGCTGTGTTATTTTGTTCCCAAAGGGACAGCTCCTTCTTCAAACTATTGTCTGGTACAGAGTCTCATACACATACACAAACATAGATAGATAGATAAATAGAGATAGAGATACACACACGCACACACACACACACACACACACACACACATATATGTATATATTCTGATTTCTGTTTTGCAACCAAGTTGGATAAATGGGTTTCTTTGCTGTTTGTTTTCATTGTAAAACTGGCATCTAGCGGGAAGGGGGCCAAATCTTGGACATAGAGCTTGGAACATTCACTTCCCATTAAGAAATGGTGATCAGGAGTGTATTTCGGGCCTATCCATTACATCCCCTAGATTAACAATTAAGGGAGCAGATAGATAGACTTCTGGCTCGATACTCCCTCTCTCTGAGGAGAGCAGAGTGGTGACCTCTGGCCCCAACCTCCTGTTCTC
>CM053769.1:699341385-699386269 GCA_028658325.1 Potorous gilbertii | reverse complement strand
GTGGGACACTGCATATAATGGCAGTCTCAACTGATGTATTAATACTACTGAACTGTTCCCCCTATTTTTTATTCTTTGTTTCAAGAAATGACTCAGGATGGGATTAGGACTTAAATAAATGTGTGTGTGTGTGTGTGTGTGTGTGTATACACACACAGAGTGTATATAATATATACTATATGTAAAGTATTTAGAATATTTATATGCAATATATAAAATTTTTATAAATAATATATACACACAAAGATAATATAAAAACAAAAGATACAATGCATTTAAATATATATGTGTATATATACATATGTTTGTGTATATATGTACATATAAACATATACATATACATATTCTGCTGATTCCATCATTAAATTTATTTCTTCACTATTTACTTGTCTACATTTCTGTATGTCCAACCTAAGAATGCTAATAGTATATTGGGAATTACTTATATTAGGGATAAGGGCTGAACCTGTGACTTCACTGATTTAGGAAATTCCTTAAAAACTTCCTCTACAATGCAGGCTGATGCCTCCTCTGCAAGTTTTAGATGAAGAGATTTGCCTAGAGCACTGAGGGTTAAGTTAACAAGGAAATAACAGCCTGTATATATCAGAAGTGGGACCTGAACCCAAAATCAGTTCTTCCTGATTTTGAGGGCAAACTACCTGGATGTTGTTGTCTTTCATCCTTGAAAAAGATCAAAATGGTACTGCTATGTTGGGGTCAAGATACAATGTGTCCAACTGTGGCTAATCAGACCAATATAAGCTCAGATGGCTGCCAATTAGTTGTAAAGATGACCACTTAAATGAGAAATATTATCCTATGGTCTCTTGTATATGGAATGAGATCCCTTTCTTCACAGAGGGAAGATCTATGTAAGAACAGAACTCTCTAAGACCGATCATTTTGACTTTATAACACTTTATTGGGAAAGTCTTCAAAAAGAAAATCAAATAAACTATGGTTTTAAAACCTACCTTACCACTCAACAAATATGGACCCAACGAGTCAATTCTCTCGTACCCAACTTTACCACTTTCATGTGATAAATGAAGTTTCCATGATACTGAAGAGTCTATATGACTTCCTACCTTTCTGATTCATTATCTGAGGACTTTGAGAATTGGAACAAATAAAATTCTATATTTCAGATATTCAAAAAAAATAATTAGAGTGACATGAAAATGATTTCTATTTATACTTTGCAAAGCACTTTTCAGATTTTTTAAAGGATATTTGGGGGGTTTCCTATGTGGGATGCATGCCAGCTTTCTTCAAGCTAATAAAACAGTACACTTAAGCAAGATCTTAATCTCGGCCTTCTATAACAATGACACCACTTCCTACGATATTGTTTTATCTTCCAGCTCATTCTAGCATCCTGTTTACAGCTTTTTTTTTTTTACGCTTACAGCTGTTTATTAGGCTTTGGCATTGAGAAATTAATTTGCTAGCAACACTCATGTATCCTTCCGGGCCGATATGAACGCCATCCTTCTCAACAGCATGTGAAGTTTCGTTGTTGCTTTTCGTCTGAACTCTTGCTCATTTTTTCTTCTTGGGCATGTTAGACATATATTTATCCCTCAGCACTGTGTTTGTTCTCAGCTGCTCCCAGTGTCCTAATGAGATCCTCTGATTTCTCTTCTATATCCTCTTCGGTGATGACTGGGAGTCCCCTCCTGGTTTGCTCCGCTTCCTGGATTACTACCATCTGTAGCACTTTGGAAAGGTTGCTTTTATTTTTCCTGTCCAAGTCATCTGGGCAAATCATTAAAGTTTGAGGCTCTGTCTTGATGACTGGCTGGCTACATGAAGGCCTCCAGCCTACTCTTCTTCTTCAGTGTCTTTGAATGTGTGGCTTTTAAATTCATTTATTACTGGTGGAAGGTGCAGCCTGCAACCTAAAGGCTTCCTGTTTACGTGTAGCTCAGAGATATCTTGAGCCCTGGTAAGACAAACATCCTCATGCATGTCTGCCAAAATATACCCAGGATGACCCAGCGGGGCTAGGAGCACCTTGGGGGACAAGTGGCTGTTTGACTGTCTATATATTGGCTGACACTCCAGATAAAGGGCACAAGCATGGTTCTGAATATGGGTTTTGTGATTTGGACAGGTGATAAGGCAAGATCATTTCCCTCTGCCCTATCAATAGCCAATAATACTTGAGGTAGCATGGTATGGTAGAATGAGTGCTGGATCTGGATTTGAAATTTGTCTCTCTCTTGCTTAATTACTGGTTGATCATGAGTATCTCACTGAACCCCCAAAGTAGTTTTCTCATCTGTAAAATTGGAGGCTTGAACTAGATGGCCTCCAAAGTTTCTTTCAGGTGAAGACTGATAAACTTATAGATAACACCAAAGATAGTGGTAGGGAAGGCCATTAAACTCAAGGATCCTTTCCTAGGAATTCAACCTTTGGTAATTCCAAGACAGATACTCCAGAGCTGACCTCATAAACTCAGATGGGTTTATTTAGTTCAAACCTCTTGATCTACAAGAAACAAAGCACAAGGAAGGTAAAGGACATGCCAAAGCCTTCCCACTCAATTTGTGGCAGAACTGGGACAAGAATTGAAGTCTTGTAACTCTTAGTTCAGGCTTCTTTCTTCTAAATGAAGGTGGGGAACCTGAGGCCCCCAGGCCTGCAGTTTTCCCACCCCTGTATCTAAACTATACTGCTCACTCTTCCCAAATACATCCTGCCTCTCATTTTTATGCTGAGTGGCTTCTGATGAAGCACTGAGTTCTTTAGACAAAATTCTGAGTACATGAAATTCTATCCCTCAGGATTATACACCCTTCACAAAGCAAGCTACACAAATTAATACAATGTTAGACACCAGAGTTTCTTTTTTAATTAAATTAGATTTTTTTAATTGAACAAAATCCATTTTCTCTCCCTCCTACCTCCTCCCCTTCTCCATTAAAAAAGGAAAAAAAGAAAAAGAAACCCTTTTAATAAATATTCATAGTCAAGCAAAACAAATTCCCATGTTGGTCATGTCCAAACTTATTCTGTACCGAGTCTAATCATCTCTCAATCGGGAGGTAAGGAGGAAACTTCATCATCTGTCCTCTGGAGTCGTGGTTGGTCACTGTCTCAAAGTTCTTAAGTCTTTAAAATTATTTGTCCTTGCAATATTGTTGTTACTATATCAATTATTCTCCTGGTCCGACTCATGTGGCTCTGCATCAGTCAGATTGGTCTTTGAAAGTTTCTCTGATACTGCCCCTTTGTCATTTCTAAAGCAAATTAGTTTTCCATCACATTTCTAGACCCTGATTGTCCAACCTTTCCTCAGTAGATAGGTACCTCTTTACTTTCCAGTTCTTTGCCACTGTAAAAAGACCTGCTATAAATATTTCTGTGTATATGGATCCTTTTTGTCTTTCTGTGATCTCTTTGGAATCCAGGTTTTGTATTTCTAGATAAAAAGCTATTCCCAGTTTTGTAAATTTTAGGGCATCAAGTTCCAGATTGCCTCTCAGTATGGCTGGATCCATTCATAGACCCACCAACAGTGCATTCGCGTGCCTGTTTTCTTTCTGCCTCCTCTAACATTTCTTATTTTCCTTTTTGATCAGCTTTCTCAATCTGACCTGTATAAGGTAGAACCAGAGTTTTTTTCGTTTGCATTTCTCTGATTATTAGTGACAGCTAGGTGGCGCCATAGTGCAGAGTGCAAGGACTAAAGTCAAGAAGATTCATCTTCAACACTGACTGTGTGACCCTGGGTGAGTCACTTAAGCCTGTTTGTCTCAGTTTTCTGATCTGTAAAATGAACTGGAAAAAGAAATGGAAAACCACTCCAAGGTCATTGCCAACAAGACCCCAAATGGGGTCACAAAGAGTTAGACATGACTGAAACAACTGAGCAACAATAAAAAATCGGCAGTGATTTGGAGCATTTTTATTTGCTAGTTTGCATATTTTTCTTTGAGAACTACTAGCCAAAGTTTTCAAAAATGACAAGTTGTTCCTGCTCCGTTCTTCCTCTGGACCTACCTCAAGTTCCCCCAAAGCCAATGAACAGATGTTCAGCTCCCTATTAAAGGAGTCTGATCCTGATTTCTTAATAGCTAGAGAATAATTTGGAGGATAAGAGCTCTGTGACTGCTTCAGGAAAATGCACAGCCTTCCAGGAATCCCAGGAAATAGGAGTAAAGTTGATTTAGAGTCTTCTTCAGATCATTGTCATATTCCAGACTGGACCAGAGACATCTGATCTCTGCATGTGGAGAGGGTGGAGTCATTTATTGTCCACAGCACAGCAGGGTGGTATAGGAAAGAGAAAGAGCTGCCCTCACAGTCCAAAATGGACATTATTTTTCCCTGGGCCCCTAGGCCAAGAGATATCTGTTAGGTTACTGGGCAGAATAGCTTGCCTAGTAACTGTTTCCTTCGGTTGTTAAGCCCCTGTCAAAATGTTATTCCCCTTTGGTTTAATATCTGATAAATTGTTAAGAGTCATTTCTTGTTTAGTCAATTTGCATGGTGACCACCTGTGCCCCACCTAATGTTAGACCCCAATTGCCAGGTAACCAGCCCCTCCTCCTTCCCTATTGGCTACCTCTCCTGGCACCTCTCCTCTGTTGGGGTCCTTTGCCTAGGTCACATGGCTAGCACCCTGACAACCAGTCTTTCATTGGGTACCTTTCCTGGCACCTATTTTCTGTTTGGGGGCTCTTGCCTAACAACAAGTCCCCCTCTTACTCTGTCAGAATCCTGTTTGGGGTGGAAACCGCAAGGCTGTACTGAGTAGCGCCGAAATGCTTAAAATGCCCTCACCCACCTCAGTTCGGGGCTGTCTCCTCTGGGTTTCTCCATGAGGCAGCTGCCAGCCTGGCTAATAAATGATGCTCTCGAAATTCCTAATTGACATTTGCCTGTGACTTATTAATTCGGTCCATTTCAAATCAAGGGTCAAGGTTCAAGGTTCAAGGTCCACCTCTAACACATACTTCCTCACTGACCCATAGTCACCGCTCGGTGGTCTGGGCAACTAAGACTGTAAGTTGCAGAGATGGTGCTGCCTTACTTTGGTAGAGAGAGTTTCCTCACCAATGTTTGAGAAGTTACCTGGATCCCAGTGAAATCAGAGACCATAAATTTCTTCTGAATCTTCATTTCCGTTGTGTCTGACTCTGTAATCCTATCTGAGATGTTCTTGGCAGAGATACTGAAGCAGTTTGCCATTTCCTTTTCCAAATTCCTTTGCAGATGAGGAAACTGAGGCAAACAGAGTTAAGTGACTTGCCAATATCACACAGCTAATAAGTATCTGAGAGCAGATTTGACTTCAAGTCTTCCAGGCCCTACAGTCTATCTACTGTGCCACCTACTTGCACTTTGTAGGGACTCATAAAATGCTTTTTGAATTGAATCTGGGCATCTGAGCCCTGCTCTTACCACTTGTGGTAGGACAAAAAGATGGCGGAAGCAGTCAATGTCCCAGGGAACCACAGAGATGACAATGGAACAAGGACAGGAAAGGAAGAATCAACAGAGGTCAAAGAAGAATCAACGATATTCACAGGACTTCATTTGGGCTTTAAAACACCTGCCAACCTCCTCTGTGCTACACACATTTCTTAGGGAAATGATCCGTTGTTTGGGTAGAAAATAGAAGGGTTTTGACATATACAAACCCCAAGCAGGCTTTTTGTCTTCATGCACTGCCTTTCTTCTTGTCCCCTACAAAAAGAGAGAAGAATTTAACTCACTGGTGGCTCATTGGTTAGAGTGATGGGTCTGGAGTCAGGAAGACCTGAGTCCAAATCCAACCTTAGACATTTAATTATGTGACATTGGGCAAGCCCATAATTGGAGATCGTGAAGTTACTACCACCTTAGCATTCTAACAGGGACAGATTTTCTCATTAAAAGTGGGGAGATGGATAGGATGCTTGTCACTAAATTCCATCATAACAGAAGACCTTGGGCATCTAATAGAGTTTGCCCGTCTCAAAGAGATGCTCCATCCCTCTTCAACTCACAGACTTTTCCCCAGGGCCCAGGCTCCCAAAGAATCTGGCTGAATATGTTCTTCCTTCTACATACAGATTAACATGTGCACCGTTAGAAGCCACTCTGCACAGTGCTGAAGCATGTCATGTTCCTTTGACCATTGGTGGTGGCCTCCAGAAAGAATTATGGTGATCTTCAGAGAGCTTCTGAAGTCCTAAGTCCTGAGACGGGCCTCCCAGCCTCAAGCCCTGGGTTTGCAGCCGATCTCTTGTGTGAACTCCCAGAATAACTCTTGAGGTTTGTTGTTTTTCTCCAACTAATGTCAAATGGCTGGCCTGTAATTTTCTCAATTTCAAGAGAACTCTTTCCTCCAGCTGCCTGAGTCGATTGTACTTATGAAAATATTCCCAATTTCCTCCGACACTGGGCAAGATAGTGTGCATGGTAAAAGCTTGATAATTTTAAATGCTTCTGACATTTTCACTTTGCTATATGCCAGTTTTTCATTTGATTCCCTCTTCTTTTTATAAAGACAAATTAGAAAGCAAGAACCCTCTAACCTCTGGCTTGGCTATTTCTTTATCTTCTGGTTTAAGCTGATGTTGCTCTGTACTATTACTCTTGGAGTTTTTAAAGCCATGGAATTTCTGAGGTGGAAAGGGTGTGTGTGTGTGTGTGTGTGTGTGTGTGTGTGTGTGTGTGTGTGTGTGTGTGTGTGTGTGTGTTCTGTATGTTTGCCACTGCATTCTGCTAGGAAGGAAAAAAATCTAGAAATAGTAAACGTCTCTGATTGCCTAGCGAATTCTTATATCTTTTAAATTATAAGAATAATAGATTGAGGGTTAAGAGGGACCTTAGAAGTCAAGTCACGCCCCTTCATTTTACATATGGGGAAACTTATGGGTTTCACAGCTAGAGTCACACAGTTAGGAAGCTTCCCAGGTAGGATTCATGGCTAGGTCTTCCTGATTCCAGGTCTAACAATCTGTTAACCACACTAGCTGCCTCTCTAATTTTCAGGCCTTGCCCTTGAAATAGATCTGCTACCTCCATTTATAATAGCAACCAACTCCACAGCTTTCTATCATCCGCCCATTCCAGATGAACAGGAGCCGCAGGGTGACTGGCCACATGTCTCCTGAGACAGAAGTTTTGTCTGAATATTCAGTTTTGAATCTAAAGAATAGAAATAAAACTTTAGGTGGATTAAAGACATTAGATGACTTCAAAACTTCATTTTATCTGAGAGGCATTTTAAGCCCCCTTTTTCACCAAGCCTTTATGCCAGAATAAGCATGCAAGTTTTCTTCTTTCTACTTTCCCTGCCTGGTTTCTAAGTGCTATTAGACCATGATGAAGGAGTCAAATGAATGGAAAAGAAAGAGGATAGAAACTATCACAAGGAATTAGATAATCTACACAGTGAATAGAGTACCAGGTTTGGAGTCAGAAAGACCTAAGTTCAAAGCCAGCCTCAGAAACTCAATAGCTGCTTGACCCTTGTCAAGTCATTTCACCCTGCTTGCCTCAGTTTTTTCATCTGCTAAATGATAGCAAACCATTCCAGTATTTTTACAGGAAAACCCCAAATGGGGTGACCAACCAGTTAGACAGGACTGAAATGACGCAACAAAAGCAATCAAGATTGAATTGTGACCATGGAGAGCGAGGATAGAGGAGGCTACGGGCAGTGCTCCCTGCTCTCTGGAGGTCTCACTCTCCCACTTCTCAGGGACTTCTGACCTCCTACTTCTATCTCAAAGCATCCAGGAAGTAAAGAATAGCTCTTCTTCCTAACAAAAAGATGGGAACAATTGAGGAGTTGCCTCTTAGAGAGAGAGAGAGAGAGAAAGAAGTGGCCTCCTAGGTCAGAAATTTCTTACCTTTTTCAGGCCAGGATCATTCCAGAGAAGAACTCTTGTATTTCTTCATAAGTTTAAAGCTAAAAATGATGATGCCCTCTAGTCCTCTTTCTACAGATGAGGAAACTGAGTCTCAGAAAGAACCATAGAATCATTGCAAGACTCACAGACTTAGAGCTGGAAGAGAAAATACAGGTCATCTAGTACAGTCACTTCATTTTACAGATGAGGAAACTGAGGCCTTAGGAGGTTAAGTAACCTGATCAATATAATACAGGTAGCAAGTATATGATCTCAATCTAAAACATTAAGTCACATTTTCAGCATCCCCACTGAAGGGCTTTCTAGCCTTCACTTGAATACCTTTAGGGATAGTAGGTTCACTGTCTACTGAAGAAGTCCTTTCCATTGTCAGGCGCCATCATGGACAGGAACAGTCTTTCAATCCGGACATATGTTCAGTATCCATAAGTAGTCATTGTTAGGACAGCCAAGGAGGCTGGACAATTGAACCTTGATAGGAAGAAGGCAGACACTGATACCAACAGCTAAAATTAGGACCTTAGTTTTTATTCCATTCACCTGTTGATTAAATACACGGTAGAGAAAGAGCCCTGGTGCTCCCAAACTGGATTTCATTCTGTGGATAATTATATTGGAAAAGATGGTAGCTAGAAAGTCACCAGAGACCTCTTGGTGGTGGAGCAGAACAGTTCTTGGTAACTAGTATTCTTAGTATTAGTCTTTCCCCAATGTATCTTTATGTTCCTCTGTGTTCATGTGTGCCTGGGACAAGGCTCCTGCACTGGACTGTGCTAAAAGTTGACTGGACTCTTAGGCACAAAATAAACCCAAGGGCTGTGCAATGATGAATTTGTGCCAAAGGATCATCCCTTAACAGAACCTTTTGAGCCCTTTACTAGTATTCTGCTATTTAACCACAAAAAACTTCACAATGAACCACTTTTAAATTCAATCTACCTTATTAATGTTTTTGTCACTTTCTTTTTTAAAAAATTCAGTCAATTGTTTTAATACTAATTGCTTTTACATCACTTTGTAACATCCAATTTTTCTCCCCTTCTCTCCCCTCCCCCACCTCCTAATACCTTGCATTCTGATTAAACTTTCCCTCACTGAGCCCTCCCTTCTATCACACCCCAACCTTCCCTTATTCCCATCTTCTCTATTTTCTTGTAGGGCAAGATAAATTTCTATACCCCATTACCTGTGTTTCTTATTTCCCAATTATATGCAATAATAATTCTCAACATTTGTTTCTAATACTTTGAATTCCATGTTCTTTCCCTCCTTCCTTCCCTACCCATCCTCACTGAGAAGGCAAGCAATTCAGTACAGGCTATATATGTGTTGTTCTGCAAAAGACTTCTATAATAATCATGCTGTGTAATCTAACTGTATTGCCTTCTATCCTACTCTATCCCCCTTGTTTTTTTATTCCCTCATTTAACCCTGTCTCTTCCCAAAAGTGTTTATTTCTAGTTACTCCCTTCTCCCATTTCCCTCTTTTCTATCATTCTCCTCACCCCACTTGTCGCCTCCTCCCCTATTTTCCTGTAGTATAAGATAGATTTTCATACCAAATTTAGTGAGCATGTTATTCCCTCCTTAAACCATGAGGAGAGAGTAGCTTCACTTTCCCCCTCTCCCTTTCTCCCTTTTTCCTCCATTGAACAAGATTTTTCTTTATCTCTTTTATGAGTTTTAGTCTGCCTCATTCCATTTTTCTCTTTCTCCTCCTAGTATTTTCCTCCCTCACTCCTTAATTTTTATTTTATATCTTTTTTTGTGTGGATATCATCTCTTCTGATTCAACACAGCCTGTACTCTCTATCTATGTGTGTGTGTGTGTGTGTGTGTGTGTGTGTGTGTGTGTGTGTGTGTGTACAATCCTTCCACCTACCCAAATACTGAGAAAAGTCTCAAGAGTTATAAATATTTTCTTTCCATGTAGGAATGTAAACAGTTCAGCTTTAGAAAGTCTTTTATGATTTTACTTTCCTGTTTACCTTTTCAAGTTTCTCTTGATTCTTGTGTTTGAAAGTCAAATTTTCAATACAGTTCTGGTCCTTTCAACACGAATGCTTGGAAGTCCTCTGTACCACTGAATGACTATTTATTCCCTTGAAGCATTATACTCAGTTTTGTTGGGTAGGTGATTCTTGGTTTTAATCCCAGTTCCTTTGACTTCTGCAATATCCTGTTCCAAGCCCTTTGATCACTTAATGTTGAAGCTGCCAGATCCTGTGTTATCCTGATTGTGTTTCCACAATACTCAAATTGTTTCCTTCTAGCTACTTGTAGTATTTTTCTCCTTGACCTTGGAACTCTGAAATTTGGCCACAATATTCCTAGGAGTTTCTCTTTTTGAGTCTCCTTCAGGAGGTGATTGGTGGATTCTTTCAGTATTTATTTTGCCCTCTGGTTCTAGACTATCAGGACAGTTTTCCTTGATAATTTCATGGAAGATAATGTCTAGGCTCTTTTTTTGATCATGGCTTTCAGGTAGTCCCATAATTTTTAAATTGTCTCTCCTGGATCTATTTTCCAGGTCAGTTGTTTTTCCAATGAGATATTTCACATTGTCTTCTATTTTTTAAACTTTTGGTTTTGTTTTCTAACTGCTTGGTTTATTTCACAGTCATTTATTTCCCTGAACTCAATTCTCTCTTTCAGAGAACTGTTTTGTTCAGTGAGATTTTGAACCTTCTCCTCCATTTGGCTAATTCTGCTTTTTAATGCCTCATTCTCCTCATTGGCTTTTTGGACCTCTTTTTCCAATTGTTAGCCCTTTTTAAAGGTGTTATTTTCCTCAGCATTTTTTTGGTTCTCCTTTAGCAAGCTGCTAACTCATTTTTCAAGCTCTTCTATTGCCTGTGCCCAATTTGTGCCCAATCACTTTGGAGGCCCTGGAGGCAGGGGTCTTAACTTCCTTGTTCTTCCTCATCTGAAAGGATGGGAGGAGATACCTGTTCACCAAGAAAGTAACCTTTTATGGACTTATTTTTTCCCCCTTTTTTGGGCATTTTCACAGTCAGTTACTTGACTTCTGAATCCTTTGTCAAGAGATTAGACTGGACTTTGGGCGGGGTTGGGGCCATCACCCAGGGATGAGGTTTAGATCAGCTGCTCCGTACCACCAGAGTCTTTACGCTGAGCTGCTTGAACAATGGAACCAGATGCTTCCTGGCCTCTGTAGTTGCCTATAGTCTGCTCACCCTTTGCCATCGCCTGGGGCTATTGCTGGAGAAACCTGTTCCCTCTTGCTCAGCTGGGAAAGCCCTCCCCCACTGACCTTTGGAGCTGTCTTTGTCCCTTGTGGGTTGAGGTATCTGGGACCTTCCCTGCTAGGAACTCTGCCTGGAGGTCTGTTCAGGTCCTGTTTCTCCCAGTGCCACAGGGCCAGGGCTGTACTGTGCTCTGCTCAGCTCAGTGTCCCATGAGATAGACCTTTCCTGTCAGCCTTCCTGATTACCTTTGGCTGGAAACCTCTTTTGCTCTGTTGTTCTGTGGCTTATGATGCTCTGGACTTTGTTGAGAATCCTTTTTACAGGTATTTTGTGGGCTGTGGGGGAAGTGTTAGAGTATATGTGTCTTCCTACTCTGCCATCTTGGCTCCACCCCCATCACTTTCTTAAGTCCAGACAATTAGCCGCAGCTGATAGAATAGAGGACCAGTGCAGGAGTCAGGAGGACCTGAGCTCAAATCTCACCTTAGACACTTGACACTCACTAGCTATGTGACCTTGGGCAAGTCACTTAACCCTAACTGCCTCATCCTGGGATATCTCCAGCCATCCTGATGAATATTTGGTCACTGGATTCAGATGACTGTAGGAGAAGTGAGGCTGGCGACCTGCACAGTCCTTCCTCACTCAAAGCAAAGTCCAGTGCAAGTCATGTCCTCATTACTCTGATGGCATGGCCTTCTTTGGCAATGAAGGAGGAATACAAGTCCAGACAATTACAAAACAAAAAATTAAGTCCTGATTTGTAGTGTTTGCTGATTTCTGAGGTGTCAATGCTCAAGGGAAAATTTACAACCAGTTCAAAGGTGGAATCTGGCTCCAGCACAACCCTAATCTTGGGTGTGTTTGTATTAGAGGTCAGGGAACATTGACCTAACAAATTTAGCTCAGTAATGTGCCATGATGAAATCTGGATAATGAATTGGAACTTCTCATTCTATCTGCCCTCTTTATAAGAGGTGTCCTTGGAGAAAATAGGACCAGAGGATTACCTGCCTAAATTCCTTTGTAACAGCAATGAAAACAACCTTGCTTGAATAATTTGATTTAGAAATCCTAGAGGCAAACCAGAAATATCTTATTCCCCTTGGTTGCATCATTCAGTTTGTTATTAATCATTGCACATTAATTCTTCCATGTTGCCAAGTTTAACTTGCCAACTTAAGTCGGCCTAGTCATTCTTGGTCTTCACTGTGAACTTAACTGCTCCAAACTGAAAAGGGGCAAGGTAGAATTCTTTCCTCCTATTTATCCCATTACCAAAAACCATATCTCATCATTCCTGGGACTACCACTGAACTGTCTGCCACATGGTTCATGTGCTAATCAAGCGCCTAAGAAATTCCCTAGCTTTATCTGTCCAATTTATCTTTATCATCATCATAAGAATTGACTAATTTCTTGTCCTGGACACTGTTTCCTATGAAGATGTGTTTGTGTGGGAGTATGTATGTTGAGGGGGAGGGAGTCCTGGCCACCAACCACTAAGGAGAGGGGCAAGAGCAGGTCTAATGATACCATCTTATGGATCAAGAAGCTTCCTTTAGATGCCTTACTCCAAGCTAGACATTGAACGAGCATTTCTATGAATTCTGAACACAATCTACAGAGTCCTGGACACAAAAGCCACCTTGCCACCTTGCTACCCAAGTTTTGAAAAGTAACAGATATTCATCTCAGCTCTGTCCTCTGAGTTTGGAAGACAAAGAAAACACATTCTCTCCACACAGAGCAGAAGAGAGCCCAGGTATATATATATAGATATATATATAGATATAGATATAGATATAGATATCCAATGGAAGGAGACAAAACTTTGATCAACGTCTTTTAAATGCACAATGACCAAAAATTACTTAAAAATCAAATGTGTAATGAATCCATGTTGTTTCTGGCAGCCTGCCTGTGTGGCATCTTGCAACTTCCCTGCAGTCTTGCTTCTGAACACAAAGCAGGCACACTTTGCCCTGTACATGTCCTCACACCACACAATGCCAGCAAACACTACCAAAATGAAAAAAAGGAGTCTTGAGTAAAAAAAAGTTTAAGAAGCCCTACTCTAAAAGAACTTATGATGGAGGGCCAGCAGCAGTTGTAACCAAACACAGAGAAGATAAGAGTACATAGAATGAAAGCAGAAATCTATGAACATATTACATATATGCACATTGTGTTCATCCTTTGTTGCTGAAGATCATGCCATCAGAGAAATGGTGACATGACTTGTACTTGACTTTGTTTTCAGTGAGAGAGGGCTGTGCAAGGTCACCAGCCTCACTTCTCCTCCAGAGTCATCTGAAGCCAGTGACCAGATGTTCATCAGGATGACTGGAGATGACCCAGGATGCACTGGGAGATCTTGGGCCCTTTAGGCCAATGTCTTTGTGGGTACTCACTTAGGGTGAGGTAATGCCCATTCCTTGAATAGGCCTGGTGGAATAGATGAGAACAATTTGTTCCAAGGCCATAAAGGTGGCTGAAACAGGTGCTGTGGAGCATGTAGAGCTTGGTCAGACATCAAAGATTCCAAGGTTATCCACTGCATCCTGGGCCATCGCCAGTTGTCTTGGCTTTTGTCTTGCCCCTGGACTTTGAAGACTGTGGAAGAAAGGGTGAGAATGAAGACTCTGCCTCACTTAAATCCAACTCACATACAAGCTCAAGGTAAGACATCAGCATGTCATTGGTTGTCTTCAAATACGAAAGATGACCAGTAATAATCTCCCAAAGTCTGTCCAAGCTCATCCTACCATTTCATTCTCTGGGGTCTCCTCCTTTTGCCTTCAGTCTTTCCCAATATCAGATTCTTTTCCAATGAATTTGCCAAGAAAATGGCACAAAATGCTAGCAGAGTGTTTAAAAGAATCCAAGAGGTTACCCAGTCCATCTCCCTACTTTTAAATTGAGGAATCTGAGGCACTTTGCCCAGGGTCACATAACCAGTAAGTGTCTGCGGCAAGATTTAAACCCAAGTCAAACTGGGTTAGTCAAATCGTATCCGCTTGCCAGGTTGAATGAACAATAACCATGACAAAGTCTCCAGGATGACCTCTGCCGTAACCCAAGATAAATAGTTTTAGCTTATTCAGGACATATGACACCTTTTGCCTTCCATATTTAGTGATGAACACAGTGAATGCTTTTTCAGGGGATTTATTAAAGTCTTCTTATCCTTTATCATCTAAACCATCTTTCCCACCATTGATGACTCATTTAGGCTTTATCTTCTTTCCTCCTGACCTCACCTAACTTTTGTACAACCACAGTGACCTCTGACTGGGCCCTCAACCTTGGGCTGATCACCACCTTCCCTTGGGCTATGAATGTGGGAGAGACATATTACATTCCCAGCAGCCAAGCCCAGCCCTGAAGGAAAGGGGGAGAGAGAGGACCCATTGGGCCCCAAATTCACTGGCCCATCTTTCTATGTATGAGCAAGCTGACTCAGGTCCATCCCCTAAAGAAAGAAACATTCCACATCTCCATAATCTTAAAACACTGATTTACATATTTTTTTTTCTGTCACTGCAATCTTGTGCCCAGGACAGAAAGAACAAAAGAAATGGTTTCACCAAGCTGATATTAATTTCAGAATTGTGAAAGTAGGATGGTTTGCCAAAAGACATAGACATTGTTAGCAAGTTTGGTTAAATGGAGCAGGAAGTTTCATTTCTTTCTGAAAATGTTATGCCACATTTCACCTTCCAGTTCAATTTCCATATTGTCATCTCCTGTGTTCTTCCTCTATTAATTCGATTTCAACCAGCAAATCAAGGATCTGTGGTTTATTTGGGGTGTGAACTCCCTACATAGAGGCACATCAGGAAACCTTTCTGTAATTCAGTAGCTAAGTTTTAGAGAGTATGGTCTCCGAGAGGTTTAAGCGATTTGCCCATGGTCACACAGAGAGTAAATGTTCAATTATCAACTACTACATTAGATTATAAGTTCCTTGAAAGCAGAAACTGTCTTTTGCTTCTTTTTGTATCCCTACTACTTAGCACCAGGACTGACACATAGTAGGTGCTTAATAAATACTTCTTGATTGATGATTGATTGTCTATTTAACCTGGCTCTTCCTGACTCTAATTCCTTTGATCTGTCCTCTGGGCTAGTGGTGTTAAATGTGTGACCCAGTGGCCAACATTTTCAGAATTAGATTAAAGTGTAATTGGGAAATAATTAACAGCAACACATAAAAATATAATAAAACATAAATAATAATATACTGTGACAATATGTGCTTGCAGGGATGTTTATGTTTCAATTGTTGTTCAGTCACTTTCAGCTGTGTCTGACTTTTCATGACCCCATTTGGGGCTTACTTGGCAAAGATACTGGAATGGTTTGCCATTTCCTTCTCTAGTTCATTTTATAGATGTGGAAACTGAGGCAAACAGAGTCACATAACTAATGTGTCTGAGGGCAGATTCGAACTCAGGTCTGACTGACTCCAGGTCTAAGTGCTGTAGGTACTATACCTTCAGTTGGCCGCATGTAGAATTAGTGGCTCCATTTCTATTAGGGCTTGATACCACTCCTCTAGGCCATGCTACTTTCGCTTGTCTTGTCCCTCACTGATGGGAATTCCACTAAAGAAAATCTTTCAATCATTTCAGACCAGGAACTTTTCTGTAATTTCTAGAATTCGAGGGTTGCCTGGGGCACTGAGAGATACCTGTCAGAGACAGGACTTGAACCCAGACCACCTAAAGTTTGAGGGCGCTCTTCTCGAGGTTGTTTGGCATTCTTCTTCATCCTTTATCCATCTTTGTCTTGTTTTATAATCTTTTTGGCCATTGTCACTTAAAACATCTTTTCATTTTATCTTTACAGCTAATGCCAGGCTTTTTTCTATCTTCTGATACCATCCTTTATCTTTAGGAAGCTTCTCCCAGCTTCACCATAATTTGTTCATCCATTGTCACCAGCAGATACAATGTTCTTTCCTGACAGTAATGCACCTCTTCTTTTTGCTGTAGTATGCTTGGCTTTTGTATCTCTATCCAAACTCATCTCAGTTTGGTCTCCAGTAATGTCCACTGTAGGGCAATGGTTTTGAAATTTTTCTGTTAAAAGCAGCTCACTAAATTTTTAAAATGTTTCACTAAAATTCCTTGCATTTTTTGAAAATGTATACTTCCTTCTCCTCCTTCCCAAGGCTGGTTCTTCCTGGTTGTCTTTCCCTTTACTTCTTGATGAAAGAAAAAGAAAATCCAGTGCTGTGGATAGAATGGGTTAGGGTTAGAATTGGAGCACATTTAAAACTTTCCTTGGAGTCAGAAAGAACTCAGTTCAAATCCTGCCTCAAATACTTATCAACTCTGTGACCCTGGGAAAGTCACTTAACTTCCATGGGCTTCATTTTCTCTACTTGTAAAATTGAAGGGAGTAATAGCATCCTCATCACAGGATTGTCAGATCAATCAACTAAAAGGTTCCCAAAGTCTTAGTGCATTCTTTTTTAAAAATTCTAATTAATTTATTTATTTTTAGTTTTCAACATTCATTTCTACAAAACTTTGAGTTCCAATTTTTCTCTCCATCTCTCCCCTCTGCCCACCTCAAGACAGTGTGCATTCTGATTACCCCTTCCTCCAATCTGCCCTCCCCTCTATCATACCCCTCCCTTCTATTATCCCTATCCCCTCTATTTTCTTGGAAGACAAGATAGATTTCTATACCCTATTGTCTATATAACCTGTTTCCCAGTTGTATGTTAAAACAATTTTTAACATTCAGTTTTAAAACTTTGAGTTCCAACCTCTCTCCCTTCCTCCCTCTCCACATAGCCCCTCCGAAAAGGCAAGCCATTCAATATAGGTTATACATGTGAAGTTATGCAAAAGACTTCCATAATAGTCAAGTTATGTATAACTAACTATATTTCCCTCCATCTTATCATGTCCCCCATTTATTCTATTCTCTCTTTTGACCCTATCCCTCCTCAAGAATATTTACTTCTAATTATGCCCTCCTCCCATTTGTCATCCCTTCTATCATCCCCCACCCACTGCTTAATCTCTTCTCCCCTACTTTTCTGTAGTGTAAGATAGAGTTTCATAGCAAATTGAGTGTGTATGTTATTCCTTCCTTGAGCCAAATGTGATGAGAGTAAGGTTCACTTTTTCCCCTCTCACCTCCCCTCTCTTCCCTTCCATTGAAAAAGCTTTTCTTTTTGCCTGTTTTATGTGAGAGATAATTTGCTCCATTCTATTTTTTCCCTTTTTCCTCCCAATATAGTCCTTTCACCCCTTAATTTTATTTTTTTGGATATCATCCCTTCTGATTCAACTCACCCTGTGCCCTCTGTCTATATATATATAATCCCTCCAACTACCCAAATACTGAGAAAAGTCTCAAGAGTTACAAATATTATCTTTCCATGTAGGAATGTAAACATTTCAACTTCAGTAGGTCCCTTATGATTTCTATTTCCTGTTTACCTTTTCATGCTTCTCTTGATTCTTGTATCTGAAAATAAAATTTTCTATTCAGCTCTGGTCTTTTCATCAAGAATGCTTGAAAGTCCTCTATTTCATTGAATGACCAATTTTTCACCTGAAGTATTATATTCAGTTTTGCTGGGTAGGTGATTCTTGATTTTAATCCTAGCTTCTTTGACCTCTGGAATATCATATTCTACACCCTTTGATCCCTTAATGTAGAAGCTGCTAGATCTTGTGTTATCCTGATTGTATTTCCACAGTACTCAAATTGTTCCTTTCTGGTTGCTTGCAATATTTTCTCCTTGACCTTGGACCTCTGGAATTTGGCTACCATATTTCTAGGAGTTTTTCTTTTCAGATCTCTTTCAGGAGGTGATTGGTAGATTCTTTCAATATTTATTTTACCTCTGGTTCTAGAATATCAGGGCAGTTTTCCTGGATAATTTCTTGAAAGATGATATCTAGGATCTTTTTTTGATCATGACTTTCTGATGGTCCCATAATTTTAAAATTATCTCTCCTGGATCTATTTTCCAGGTCAGTTGTTTTTCCAATGAGATATTTTACATTGTCTGCTATTTTTTCATTCCTTTGGTTTTGTTTTATAATTTCTTGATTTTTTCATAAAGTTATTAGCTTCTTTCTGCTCCATTCTAAATCTTTAAGGAATTATTTTCTTCAATGAGCTTTTGGACCTCCCTTTCCATCTGTCCAGTTCTGCTTTTTAGGGCATTCTCCTAATTGGCTTTTTGGATCTCTTTTGTCATTTCGGTTAGACTATTTTTTGAAGTACTATTTTCTTCAGCATTTTTTTGGGTCTCCTTTAGCAAGCAGTTGACTCATTTTTTCAAAATTTTCTTGTATCATTCTCATTTCTCTTCCCAATTTTTGCTCTACTTCTCTTACTTGATTTTCAAAATCCTTTTTGAAAGGATTCCACGGTCTGAGACCAATTCATAATTTTCTTGAAGGCTTTGAATGGAGGAGTTTTGACTTTGTTTTCTTCTGTTTGCATGCTTTGGTCTTCCTTGTCACCAAAGTAAGATTTTATAGTCTGATTCCTTTTCCAGTTTTTGCTCATTTCCCTAGCCATTTACTTGACTTTTGAGCTTTCTGTCAAGGTGGATCTCTGCTTCCAGTGGGAGTGGGGAGTGTACTGTCAGCCATTGGATTCCCACCCCCCCCAATCTGTGGGCCTAGATCTCCAGAAATAGTACATGTCTCTGCCCCTGCTGCTGCTGTGGGTGCCTCGAATTCCTCCATCCCCTTCCCCCTCTGCCACGCTGGGGCTTGGGCCAGATCACTCCACTCTCCCACACTGGTCCCACAGGCTTTTTCCACTGACCTTTCAATTTGTCTTTGGTGTTTTGGGGTCCTGAAGTCTGGAAACTGACACAGGTGCAAGAGATTCCACCTCCCCAAGGCCTGCTCAGGTCTTTTCTGTGCCAGCCCCAGCAGGGCCTAGGCTGGATTGTGCCCTACCCCTGTGATATGATAGACACTTCCCAGCGACCTTCCAGGCTGTCTTGGGCTGGAGATTTGCTTCACTCCATCATTCTGTGGGTTCTGCAGCTCCAGAATTTTAGAGCTGTTTTTACAGGTATTTGGCTGGGCTTGGTGGGAGCACTCTAGAAAGGCTGTGCTATTACTCTGCCATCTTAACTCTACCCCCTCCCCCTTCTCCCCCCACCCTGCCCATCTTGGTGCATTCTTAAGATTGACAGCTTAAGCTTTTAAGATCCTCCATGTATATAAAGAACTCTGTTAACCTTGAAGCACTACATAAATGTTAGGTATTTTTATCATGAGCACAATAACATTAATTTCCCAGAGTATGGCAGACAAAATTTCATTGTGTTTAACCAGTGAGCAGAATGAACTGCCTGAGTTGAGGATTCTTTATTGTGCTTCTTGGAATCATAGAATTTTAGAGTTGTAAGGTATAGTGGGTATCCCTTCCCATGCAGGAGTCAGACTGACCATGGAGAGATGTCCCCTTGTGGTCAGAGAGCATGGATTCCAAGAAGTGCCTGGATGGGGTGGAAATAGAAACAAGTGAAGGTGTTAGCCCTTCCCATTCCCCCTGCCCCCAACTAAATGATGAAAAATGCTGGCTCTGTCCTTGGAGAAGTGGACCATGATTAGGGGGTAAATTCTCTTTTTTTAATAAAATTTTATTTTTCCCCAATTACATGTAAAAATAATTTTTAACATTCTTTTAAAACTCTTTTCGCTCTCTCCATTACCTCCTCCATTCCTGAGATAGTAAACAATTTCATATAGGTTATTCATATGCAATTATGCAAAACATATTTCCATGTTAGTCATGTTGTGAAAGAAGACACAGACCCAAAGGGAAAAAATACATGAAAAAGATAAAGTGAAAAATAATATGCTTCAATCTGCATTCAGTCACCACTCCTTCTCTGGAGATGGACAGCATTTTTCATCATGAGTCCTTTAGAATTGTCTTGGATCATCATATTCCTGAGAATAGTTAAGTCATTCACAGTTGATCATACAATATTGTTGTTACAGGGCGCAGTATTTTGCCGGTTCCACTTGTTTCACTTTGCGTCAGTGTGTCTAAGTCTTACAAGATTTTTCTGAAATCAACCTGCCTGTCATTTCTTACAGCACAATAAATAGTATTTGGCTACAATAATATGCCACTGCTTGTCCAACCATTTCCCAATTGATGGGCCTCCCTTCAGTTTCCACATCTTTATAGGGGGCAAATTCTTACCTGAAACAGTCAGAAGGTAAGTTCCTGGAGAACTAACATGATTGAGGATCTAGCACAATAAGTGAGGATATATGAAGCCCCAGGTGCCAGAGCTGGCTTGATGCATTCACCTTCAGCTTGCCTGAAGTGTCCATATAGCAGGGCTCCAAGGTTACAACTCTCTCACTTAATTCTTAATTAACTCTCTGCAGCTATGTTCTCAGTTAGCTCTGTCCAAGAGTTCTTGATAATGTTCTGTTCTCATTCCTATCATCCTATGATTTCCTGATGTATCTCTAAGATAGGATGAAAGGTCTAGTTCAGCATCAGGCTAACATACTTCCCACCTCTAAGGGAAAAACAAAACAAAACAAAACAGAACCATTAGCCATAGGGCATTGGGTATTTGCCTGTAGTTTTTGTGGGCAAGGCCAATGCCTCCTGCCAACTTGTATCCACCTTCTACTCATGCTGCAGACCTACATCATTCCACCCTCCTTTTTCTTTATCCTTTATTGCAGTCTGTAGCACCATTTTCTGGGCCTGTGAGACTTCTTATGAGTCTAAGGGAGACTTTAAGACCTCCTAACCCTCCAATGAGGGAATGTTGCTAAAGGAAAATGAGGTGTTCTCGTTATCCTTCCTGGATGTCGCCCAGTGTTCCAGTTAATGGACAGATATCCCTCAAATTTCACTTTTGTTTTCTTATTCATGGGTATTCATTTTGTGTTGTAACTCCCACTCAGGGCTTTGACATTAAAGGTGGAATATTAGGGACTTTGGTGCCATGTGGCAACTCCCAGCAGGGATCCAGCTTTGAAACTCTCAGCTGATGCCAACAGATTGTTTTTTTAAGTCAAAGGCCAAGCAATTACTGCCTGGAGAGAGTAAATATTTTTACTACAGGCAAAGGAATGGTCTTTATTCTATGCACAACTACTTGTTCCTTATCGCTTACTAACTCTGATTCATCTCTCCCTAGTTAAGAGGGAAAGATTAGTTTTAAAGGCACAGAAGGTTCTCTTCGCCCAGACCTTCAAGGTCTGCACACATAGTCAGATGGGGATATGAGCAGAGCTTATCTAAGACAGGAATAAAAGAGGCTCCTTGGAATCTATCTATCATATTATTGTTCAGACATTTTCAGCTGTGTCTGACTCTTCATGACTCCATTTGGGATTTTCTTGGCAAATATACTAGAGTAGTTCTCCATTTCTTTCTCCAGCCCATTTTCCACATGAGGAGACTGAGGCAAACAGTTATGACTTGTCCAGAGTCATGCAGCTCTTAAGTATCTGAGACTGGATATGAACCCAGGTCTTCCTGACTCCAGGTCCCGTCACTTAGCTGCCCCAGCATAATATACCCATTGGGAAGGAGGTTCATTTGTCCTTACAAAGCCTTGCTGGATGTGACTGTTTTATTCTCAGATAATGAATAGGCAACAAATGATATCCTGCTTGCCTCTCCTTGGAGAGACAGTGTGGCCCAGTGGGAAAAAAATATTGGATTTAGAGTTAGAGGAAGGGTGTTCACATCCCAGCTCTACCACTTACTAGCTGTATGATCTGGGGAAAGCTGCTGAACCTGCTTCCTCATGTGTGATTCATGACCTCTAAGCTCCCTCCTAGCTCTAAATGTTCAGAATTCTATATTCCATAGAATTCTGTACTGTATTTGGATTCTATATTTCTCAGAGACTGATGTTCCTAGTCACCGTGGGAGACTTTTCAGCTACTGCTAACTTAGTGAAAGCTGGAAGCTAGGTTTGGTTTCAAGTACTTGGGATGAGAAGCCATGATAGGACCCCAAACATATGAAACTTATAAACTAGGTTAAACTCCATGTAGAACTCAAACCCTTTCTGCTCTTCTAGTATTAAACCTTCTGCCTTAAACCCAGAAGCTATAGCTCTTTCATTCATTTCTTGAGAGTCAATCTTGGCTTCCACTCATCCTCCTGATCTAGACTCCACTGCCTGCCTGCCTCTGGCCCCTGGATTCAATACATTGTACACACAGTCACTGATCTGTATATGGCCAAGATTTCTGTTACCCCCCCAAGATTATTTCCCGGGCGTATGTGTGTGTGTGTGGGGGGGGGTGGGTGGGTGGGTTTACTGGGAAGCCAGAGTCTATGCCATGGAAGAGCCTCAGTCCCAGCCTATGGCAGGTCCTACTCCTTGCCCTGAACATTGATGAAGTTGGGAGCAACTGTGCAAATTTCATTATCTGTCCCATAGGATAGTAACATTTTTATTGTGATAGCTTTGTTGCATTTTTAAACTTTTTTTCCATTATTAAGTATTTATTTTCACTCCCTCCTGCCTTCCGTCATCCTCCACTGAGAAAAAAGAAACAAAATTCTTGTAATGAATTTCCATAGTTGAGAAAAACAAAATCCCACATGGGCCATAACCCAGCAATGATGGCCTCATTCTGTATCTTGAGTTCATCAGTTCTCTGTGCAGAGGTTACAGGTAGTCAGTTTCTCATCAGTCCTCTGGAACTGAAGCTGGTCACTCCACTGTTCAGAATTCTTAAGTCTTTCAGTTATTTGTCTTTGTGATGGTTATTGTGTACATTACTCTCTAGGTTCTGCTCACTTCACTCTGTATCATGTCATCAGAGTTTTCCCAGATTTCTCTGAAACCCCGCCTTTCATCATTTCTTGTGGCACAATAATAGTCCATGACTATTATATGGTCCATAGACCACACACTTAACCACTATTCAATTGATGGATAGTCCCATAATTTCCGGTTTTTTTTTTTTGGTGATGGATATTGTTTCCTTGAGTACATTGCTAGAAACTGAGTTGAAGTCCAGCTTCATTTTGGTGAATTAGATACTGAAAAAATTACTCAGAACTTTTCCTTCTTCAAGTTCCTTTATCTTTTTGGGTGTTTTCATTTTGGTAGACGACCTAGAGGCAAGGTGACTTTTGGCATGTAGTAGTCACACTGTTGGAAGAAGGAAATGGAACTGGAGAGGGAAAAGGAGCGTAGGAAGATAATTGCCCTTAGTGGTGGGACAAAAGAACCTTCCCAGAGTGTGCTGTGGAACAGCGTATAATGAGGTGCTTTTAGAGACTGTTATAAGAGCAGAGATTATAGAAAGTACTTTTTACAATGGAGTTTTCTTTATAAAAAAAATCTTTTGCAATAAAATCAAGAGAGACAAGGGAATGCATATGGTGCTGAAATTTGAGTCAGGAAGACCTAGATTCAAAGTCACTGAACCTGAGACTTTGATTTCCTCACCTGTAAAACATTCTGAATACCTGTTTCATGGAGTCATTATAAAGCTCATAGAAACTAATAGAGAGGACGTGGCAAACTTGAAAGTGCTATATAAATGCCAATGTTGTTGTTGAGTTGTTTCAGTGATGTCTGACTCTTCATGACCCCCTTTGTAGTTTTCTTAGCAAAGAGACTGGGGTAGTTTACGATTTCCTTCTCTGGTGAATCCAGCAGATTCCTTTTTTCAGGCAATCAAAAGTTAAGTGACTTGCTCAAGGTCACACTTCTAGGAAGGATCTGACGCAGGATTTGAACTCAGTTTTTCCTGACTCAGGCCCAGAGCTCAGTTACTATTATTAGGGCGATGGTTACTCCTGATCATCTTATAAGGATATAGAAATAACTCTAGTACAGAATGCTTTTCAATAACAATATTTTCTATAACTGGATTTTACTACATGCAGACACTGCAGAATCTACCTCTTTAGAAGATGGTCTGTAGATAATAGTTTATAAATTCAGGAAGCATCAAGCCTGCAAATGGGGTATTTTCAGAGGGAGCTAAAGGGCTCAGCTTTTCTCTAGGATGAGCAATGAGCAAAATATTTTGCTGCAGGAGGAAGGTCTAGAAGTTAAAGCTTCACTAGGGGTACATCAGCAAGAAAAGTCAGTGATGATGGCTTTTTGTCATCTGAATAAGACTGAGACATTTAAATATGAACAAAGCGGGCAGTTAAAGATAAAAGAAACAGGGCAGGGAGGGTAGGCACTTTGTATTGCAAAATACCAAGATTCTTTTTCAAGTCCCAGTTGGCCTCAGTGGACCCTTCCAACCCTAAGATACTGGGATCTCTGTAATCTACTTTCATTTTAAAAACAAAAAGTCATCGCTCTGGTTTCACAAAGTTATAACATGCTGAATGAGGAGCACTAGAAAAGAGGACCTGATATGGAGGAGAAGTTGTGCTTAATCATTTCAGTTATGTCTGACTCTCCGTGACCCCATTTGGAGTTTTCTTGGCAAAGATACTGGAGACGTTTGTGTTTCCCTCTCCAGCTCATTTCACAGATGAGGAAGCTGAGGCAAACTGGATTATGTGACTTGCCCAGGGACCCACAGCTAGGAAGTGTCTGATGCTAGATTTTAACTCAGGAAGAAGTCTTCCTGACTCTAAGTCCAGCATCTCTCCCCTGTTATGTATTGCCTGTGTGACCTTGGATAAGTCATTTAACTTCTCAGAGACTTTGTTTCTTTATCTTTAAAATAAAGTAGTTGGACTAGATGATGCTTACTGTCTCTTCTAGCTTTAAATCTATGATTCCATACTCCTGTAAGTTATTCTACTGCCATCTCATGGGTTTCTGGCTCAGGATCTACATTTGCTTTCATCTTCTTACTTAGATGACACAAAGATGGACCCATCTTCAAATCCATCATTTTTCAATCCCATTAACTCTAATAATGACATTGTCTAAAACACATCACACCGAAGAAGTTATATGCAAACTGGAAGTAATTGGATTTTGCTCAGATCAATTGCAAGGAACACAATAAATGTAGTAGGACCTTTTATTAGGGGAGATTTGCTTCCAAAGATAAAATCCCAAATATACAAGCATACTCCCAATACGTGGGAAGCAGAGTTTTCCTCCCTACTTACATCTCAGTTCCTAGGGAGGACAAGGGGATTAGGTTCATGACTTAGCTTGGTTGCCATAGAGCACGGTCCCAGTTCTAAGTCCAAAACACTACTTGGGCTCAGCCCTAGGCACCATGCCTTCTCAGGGCTTCCATGTTGGTCGGGCTTCTGCCACCTTGCCTTCCATCCTGACTCCAAAATTGCTTTGGCTTGAAGAATAGGTGAGGATCTCCTCAGGCACCTGAAGTGGAAGAAGAAAAACAACACAAAGCAGAAATAAACCCCCTCACATCCCCTCAGGCCCATTGGTTCAGCTCAAAGCATCACAACCATGACAGTGCTCCAAATAGAACAGCTGAAAAGATGGTGAAAATGAGGAAGAATGACTGAATCTCTCCAGTTTTAAAGCCACAGGCAGCCAATCAAAGGAGGCTATCCCCATCCATGTGGTAGGACATACTGCAGGCTCCACGCTGAGCAAACTGGGCATGCTCAAAACATATCCAGAGAAGCTCAGGTTACATAGAAAACACAGGGTTGCCAATTGGGTGTGTTTGGAATGGAGATGAATTGTACTATATCCTTTATCATATGATCACTGCCACACTTGTGAGTCATAACTCTCCATAATATCTGGCCTGCTTGGAGTTTGTTCTGTCTTCTTTATGGAGAAAGTCTAACTTTATCCTAAAGTAGTGTTTGGAGAAAGAAGAAATAATCTTTCAGATGAACGAGTCTCAGTTCCTTCTGCTTTATGTAGGGTGTCTGTAATAAGGGCACATTGTACTACAATTCTCATAATGCCTGATTAGAAAACCCTCTCCTAAAATCCTGAAATGTGTTACAAGATATTGTGCTGTAGCACAAGGAAGAAAAATGAAGAGGAAAGAAGCAGAGCAAATTAAAGGCCTTTCCAATGCCACTGATTAGGAGGTCAGAATTTTTATCATAGTTTTGAGCTAACAGAAGAGAACTGAGCTGCCAAAAAGATCCTATAATGTATTGTATCCACACTAAAGGAAAAGCAATGTATCATAAACCTATGCCTTTTCTAAAGTCTTTAATTTTACACAAAAAGAAGGCAAAAGAACCCAGAAAGCACCTCAACAAACATATGATTTAACTTGCCAAACAGAGAGAGGCAGTGATCATAGACAACATCAGCTGAGACTATAAATTCATGTGCAAAATCTTATAAAGAAGACTCATGGACATTGATGAGTAATTTCATAAAGTGGAGAAAGATACTGCTTTAAAACCAATTTAAAGGAAATTTGGCAAGATACACAACTAAGCAAAATCATCTCAAGGGCATTTAAGGACATAAAGTAGAAGGAGTACAACCAAACAAGAAAATGGAAAAGATCTGAAAAGATCACTTTAACCAGTCATTCTCACATCAAGTATAGTGGAGCTATCACACTTGGATCCTAATATTCCAATCCTTGATGTGCTTATAAGAAAGGTTTAAACCACTAAGAAGAACAAAGATGGGGAAAAAACCAGCTGGAATGGACCAAGTACACATAAAAGAAATACTTACTAAAGAAGACACAATTGAGAGGGGGGGTGCTGAAATACCAAAAAGAAAGAAAATGTCAACAACTACCAAATTATATACTTATCCTCCTACCTATATAAAATCTTTTTGTAAGTTATCTAAAAATGAATTAAGGTGATCTTTGACATGGGCATTAGTCACAAAGGACATTCAACTATGAACCACATCTTTAACATTTACAGTTGACTGAAAGGTGTAGAGCAGAGGTGGCAGCACTGAGAACCCCTGCATTCCTGGAAGTAGCACTAGATTAAAATCCAATTGGAGAAATATTTAATAAAGTAAATAAAAATAAAATAGAACATAGTGGCCCTGATTCTATTTGAGTTTGACACCGCTGATGTACATGATAGAGATACTGTTTCACTTGGGGATTGTGAAAAAGTATTTGACATAGTATGACAAAATGATGCCTTCAAGGCCCCTCTTCTAATAAAGTGTCAATACATCAAAATCATTCATAATGTCTTGAAAGACTTAACAGAAATAACCCTATTTAACTCTTTGCTACCCATGGCACTCCTCAGTCAAGACAATCAATCACCTGACTCTAGAGGAATTTTCACTGACTATTCTCCATTCCTGGAATTCTCTCCTTCCTCCTTTCCACTCCTGGCTTCCTTCAAATCCCAGCGAAAACTCTACTGTCTTTAAGAAGTCATTTTTGAAGCCATTTCCAAACCCTGTTAATGCTTTTATCTCCAATTTACATTATCTTTATCTTGCCTGTACATAGCTGTTGCATGTTGGATTATATTGGAAGCTCAGTGCCTGGCACATAGTAGGCACTTCATAAATGCTTATTGACCGACTTCATCATAAATATTTGGTGAGGCATAAGACAAGGAGATATATGCTTACCACTGGTGTTTACCAGAGTGATGGACAATATCCAACAATGATCCTCAATTGAAATGGAAATCTTTGTGGATGATAAAGTCCTGGAGATATTACTCTTTATGGATGCCATTGTTTGTTGCATCTGACTCCAGAGAACCAGTGAAATTTGAAACCTGTCTCTTGACAGAGTAGATAGACTCAAGAACCAGCATGAGAAAAATATTTTTGGACATTGTCAATGAATGATTTTGTTTTGCTTGAAAAACTTTTGTTAAAAAGGTTTGGGTTTCTTTTCCAATAAAGGGTAGAAAAGAAAAAAACAAAGGCTTATCAATTGAAGAAAAAAAACCCCCAATAATTTTAGAAATTAAGATGAAACCCTAACTCTATTGTTATAGAGTTAGCTTTCAGGATATTTGTAGTCTCAACAGGTGCAACCTCCTAAGGCACAACTAATTTCACAAAATTTATGGTGTTTAGCAGAAATCCCTTTTATTTGTGCTAAAATTTCTTTCAAGACTCAAGGCTTTACCCTAGTCCAGGGGTGGGGAACCTGCAACCTCAAGGTCACATGTGGCCTTTAGGTGCTTGGGTGCGGCCTTTTGCCTGAGTCCAAGTTTTACGGAACAAATCCTTTTATTAAGGTGATTGTTCTGTGAAGTTTAGATTCAGTCAAAGGGCCGCACTTGAGAACCTAAGGGCCCATATAGGTTCCCTACCCCTGGATATATTATAGCTTTTCCCATATATGGAATATTTGTATATGTTTCTCTTCTCCCCTTTAGACTATAAACTCTTTGAGGGAAGGACCTAATTTCATTGTTGTATTCCTTAATAGTTTACATGGCACCTTGTATGAATTATGCTTTTGTTTATTTTTTTTGAAGGCAGTTGGGTGGGTATGGTGGGCAGACCACTGGATCTGGAATGAGAAAGACCTGAGCTCTCCGTTTTGGACAATTCCAACTTACCCCAGTGGGGCAAACCCTCTAACCTCTCTCTACTTCTTTTTCTATCTGAATAGTGGAGATAGTAAGAGCACCTCCCTCCTGGGGGGCAGTGTTGTGAAGATGAAATAAGATACTATCTGCAAAGTACTATGTAAACTTAAAGGGCTATAGTTATTGTTAGTATTAGTTCAGATCTGGGATTTCACTGACACAGGGAACTCCTGGTAGTGAAGCCCTCTCTGCCAATGCATACTGTCAATTATTTTGCAACTTATAGACTTAGAACACATATTTTAAAAAATTTAATTGAGTATGGAGAGGAGCAGCATAAGCAGAGGTGAAAAGATGAGAAGCCCAAGTACTCAGGGAAGTCAGTAGAGCCATCTGGCTGAAGTAGAGGCTGCCAATAGAGAATGCAGTGGGATGTTTTATATGTGTGTGTACGTATGTACATATGTATATACAGATATATGTAAACAATATAAAATGAGAATTGTAAAATGGGTACTCAAATAGCAAACTAAAGAATTTAGACTTTATCCTGTAGGTTATATGGAGCTCTTGGTAATTTTTGAGCAAAAAGAAATGTCATGTTCAAAAGCAGTATTTCAGATGACAAGTCTAGTGGTCTCATGTAGGGGAGTGAGGGGGGTGACATGCAAGGTATCTCAAGGAAAAATATTACAGTTGTGCACATATAATGAGATATAATCCTGTCTCAGGAATAGAGAAGTGTGAAATATACTGTATTTTGAAGAAAGAATTGATGAGATGTGGTAACTAACTGGACATAGAATGGGATGAGGATGAAAGAGGGCTCCCTTACAGGGCACGGTGAATGGAATTTTTTCTACAAGGTTTAAGAAAGGTCATTTGGTCCAATCCCCTGACTTCAAATAGATGAACGCTGAAACCCTCTGGCATGGATAATTCATTTTCCTTTTTCTCCTTTAAAGTGTGTATAGTTCCATATATGTTAACACATTCATGGAAGCACTTTTTGTGGAATAAAAGAAGTAAAAACAGAGTGGGAATGGGGCATGACTATTCAAACTATTCTATGGGAATGTGATGTAGTGACTTTATGAGGAATGGCGATTTACGAGAGAACATTAGAAGATTCGTATCAACTGGTGCAGAATGAACTCAGCAGAACCAGAAAAACAAGAAAAGCACAGTGATTACAACAATGAGAGCAGAATGGAAAATAAAACTAGGTGGTACAATGGAGAGAACTGAGCTGGGAATTGGGAAGGCTCATCTTCATGAACTGATATCCAGTCTCAGACATTTATTAGTTGTGGGACCTTGGACAGGTCACTTAACCCTGTTGGCCTCAGGTTTTCTCATCTGGAAAATAAACTGGAGAAGGAAATGTCAAACCACTCCAGTATCTTTGCCAAGAAAATCCCAAATGGAGTCACAAAGAGTCAGATACAACTGGAATAACTCAACAACAACTAATCATAGTCATCAACCTTGGTCCCTGAGAATAGATGAGAAATAAACTTCCTTTCCTTGAAGAAATAGGAGACTGTGGGTTTGGAATCTGGCATATGCTCTCAGGTGTGGTTATTGTGTTGGTTGGTTTTGCGTAATTGTTTTTCATTTTGTTAAATCTTTGTTACAAAGGAAAGGTCAGTGGATTGAGGAGAGGTGTACTTAGAAATGACTGTAATATTAATTAAAAAATAACACTTTCAAAAAAGAAGCAAGAAAAAAACCATGTGGAAGCAGAGATTGTCATATGTCTCACCAAATTCAGTTCCAGGGTTTGTTCAGTCTTATGGTCACAAAGTTCCCCTACAAAGCAGGGTCTAGAGTGTCTGATCCATACAGTGTCTGAAGAAAGAAAGGTCTAGTGTGTCTGACCCATAAAACGTCTGAGGCTGTGTGGGCTCAGCTGTTGCCATGGAAAATAATGCAGGCGATAGTAGCAGGAACTTTCCAGCTGAATGGACTTCACAAGAACCTGGAGGAAGAGGCTGGTCCCACACAGCCAGATATTAAATAAAAAGCCCACCACCACAGAGCGTAGTGGATTGGGAGAGTGCTCTCGAGCCTAACACTGTCTCTGGCCAGTTCTTGAATTCCTATAGTCCCAGCCTTGCATGGCCCCTCTCACCAACACCCTCTCAGACTATTATTGGGATTTTGGACTTCCACCCCACAACATGGATGCCATACCACCTCCCGCTTCTAGACTTTCAGATTCCATATATCTTTTGCTCTGTTATCTTGTTTTTTTCACCTTGATTCTCACTGTGGCCTCTCTCACTCAGCATATATATACATCAGGTCAGGGTGCTCTCCAATCCCACCTCTCTCCAGACTAGAGAGAGAGTACCATCAGCCTCAAAATGAATCATAGTGGATGAAGTCCTCAGTGGACCCAATCTCGGTCCAGGGACAAGGAAACAGGTAGCCATAAGTAAGGTCAAAGGGAATGGCAAACAAGCTACTCTAAGAGGAAGTTATGTTGGGAGTAGGGAGTTGGGGAGGATCAGGGAAGGAGTGGCTACAAAAAAACCCAAAACACTGGACATAGGGCCAAACAACCTGGAGCATCCCTCTGAAAGGCCAGCTTCCTTCTCTCACTACTGAGTTCTTCCTGGAGTTTCCATTTTGTGGAGAGAACCAGGCTGCCCACCTGGCCCTGTTTCTGACTTCAGGACTTTTCCACTTCCTCAACCCCTTTCCATTTCCCTTTCTGTGCTATCTTCCTGTATTAGAAGGTAAGTTTGATAAGGGTAGTGACTATTTCTTCTTTGTATTTGTATACCCTGGGCTAAGCACAGTGCTTGGCATGGTCATCACTTGATAAATGCTTGTTTCCATCCTTCCTTCTTAACAGGAAATACAGGCTCCAAGGAGCTGCTCAATAGTCTGTCAAGCTTAGATCCATGGGGACCTCTGGGTACCCTTCCCTCTCACCTCTTTCTTCCCTCACAGTGTAGATTTCATGCATACATATATACATACATACACACATAATGTATGTACATATATGTAATATATACACATATGTACACACATATATATGTACACACACATATATATATGAACACACATATATATGTATACTATTTTTCCTTCATATATGTATACCCCAGGCTTCCAGAGTTAGGGCATTTTGCACTCCACAAGGTGCATAGGAAACTCCTAATTGGTAGAGCAAATGCTCTATGCTCAATGCTGTGATCCTGTGCATTTTGGAGAGTTTGTGGGAGAGTTTTCAGGAGGACATGCAATCTTCCAGAGAGACAGTACTGACCTCAGAGAGAGACTGAAAACTGCAGACATACACAGGAAAGGGGCTCCCCAATACGTCCCTAATTCCCAGCTTGCCTCAGGAGAGATTTGAGGGAGAATTTCCTCTTGAGTGAGATAAGGACTTCTTTACTGGCTTGAATTGAGTTCTTATCTTTCTTGTCTAGATTTCTGGTGTATCATAATCTGTAGAGCTTTTCTAATTCTGTTTGCTATTTTGCTTGGATTTGTGATGGTCTTTTGTGTAATCAACATTTGGTAGGAAGGGACCAGGCTAAATGGTATCAGCTTGGGCTACTTTCCTCCTTTAAGGGCTGCTATATAAGGAATGAGCTTTTGTCCTATATCTATTATATATTTTGACCAGCAATATTTAGGGGGAGGACCAGATATAATCCTAATCTATTACATTCTTTCAGAGAGTGTACTTCTTTGGCTTCCCTCAAGGTAGGATTTATAGTTTCTTTTGCAGAGGGATGGACAAAATTCCAGAGATATCTATCAATAATTCTCATGAGATGCAATTAGACAACCCAGTTGGACATATATGTTTTACACATATGCAATCTTATACTTGGACAGTTCTTCAGGAATTTTATAGAAGTAGGGACTTTCAGGCATCTTTTGATTCTTAAGATTCTGAGGATTTTGTTTCTACAACATGTGCCAATAGTATGGGATATTTTTATGACAGGTTTTGTTTCTGAAAAATGTTGAGATTGTTTTCCCACAGAAATAAGGGTATAGCAAGTGTTATGGCCTTACGCACTCTGATTCAGCATGACACTGGCATTTTACATGAGCTGATGTTTTTAATCAGTCAGTTAGGTGAATCAGGGAAAAATAAAGTATTTGCTCCATCCATGGCAGTAATTTTCAGGGTGAGGAGGCCTCTAAAACTTGAAAGGAACCAAGTTGGGACCTTCACCTTCTACTAGCTAAGTAGTAGAGGCTCTGATCCTGAGGGGCCAAAAGCCACAGTCAGCATAGGCTCCGTGGCTGCCATCTTTTGATATCAAGTATCTGCCTAGAGTCTAGCAAATATGTTCCCCATAAAGTGCTTTGCCATTCTTAAAGTGCTTTGTAAATGTTAATTATTTTTTAATATTAATACAAGATTTCTTCTCAAAATATGAAACAGAATATTCAGCTCAACAACAGTAATGAAGAAACTCCTAAAGCCTCTACTACAAACATAAATATCAAGTGAATTATTTAAAATGTAATAAATGTAGAATAATCTTGTTTAGCAATATGGAACATAGAATGAACACCATGATCGATGGTCTTTGATCACACACCTACCATCCAAGAGTGTAATTGTCTATAAATATTTCTTTGCTCCTTGAGCAAAAGGCTGTGGCTGTTCAGTTATTTCAGTACTGTCTGACTCTTTGGACCCCATTTGGGGTTTTCTTGGCAAAAACATTGGAGTGGTTTGCCATTTCCTTCTCGAGATCATTTTACTGATGAGGAAACTGAGGCAAGACAAAGTTAAGTGATTTGCCCAGCAGCTACTAAGTGTCTGAGGTTGGATTTGAATTCATGAATATGAATCTTCCTGATTTCAAGGCCAGTGCTCTAATCACTATACCAGGGAAAGGCAATACTATGTTATCTGTATGATGTATGGCTTGGAAAGTATGTAAGAATCTTGGACCACAATGAAGAACTGAAACGAATGATCATTGAAAATGATTATAACGTTTTTTAATGTCTACAACCTTACAATCTCTGTGAACCACAGTTTCTTCAAACGTGGAATGAGGATAATATTTGTACTATGAGAGTTGGATTATAAGGAAAACTGAGCCCTGCAGAATCAACGCTTTTGAATTGTGGTGCTGAAGAAGACTTCTGAGAGTCTCTTGGACAGCAGGGAGATGAAATCAATCAATATTTAAAGAAATTAATTCAGACTATCCATTGGAAAGCCAAATACTGAAACTGAGGCTTAACTAGTTTGGCCACATATGAGAAGACAGGACTCAGTGGAAAAGATCCTGAGGTTGGGTAAGATTGAAGGTGAAAGGAAAAGAGACCACAGAGATGAGATGGATAGATAGTATCATGACAACGAACATGGGTGTGGACAGACCTTGGGAGACAGTGGAAGATGGAAAGGCCATAGGGTTACAAAGATGGACTGAACAGCGACATGAAGGAAGTGGTTTATGTATCAATATGAATGCCACTATTACAGTTGCTATTTTAGATCAAGAAGGAAGTAGTAACATTTTCTGATAGACAGGGATAGATTCAAAGTACAGATGGAGGAATATTTTTTGGACGTGGCCAATATGATAATTTGCTTTGACTGTGTTTACAAAAGGGAGTTTGAGGTTTTTTGTTTTTACTTTCTCTATGAAAGGAGAGAGGGATGTGGGAGAGAATGTAGATCTGAAAAGAAAACTTAATTAAAAGAAGTAAATAGCACAAATATGGAAATGTAAGAATAACATCTTGCTTCTTTTCCCCTGGGCATCTAATTTTTTTAGATGAGTTTTTATTTCCACAGATAGAAAATTCAAAAGAAAGTAAAAAGTAAAGGAGTTGGTGGTTGAGAAGAAAGGGGGATGAATAATGATGGGATACTTGGGGGAGGAAAGAAAATAGAATTTGAGTTCTAGAAGTACATAGGAAGGTTTAAAAAGAAACAAAAGAAAAAGAATCTCATGATTCTATGAACAAAGAAAAGGAAATGATATTGAGACCCAGTTTTCCCAAAATAGGAAGGTGCATTCAAGAAAGAAAAAGAAACCAAGGAGCTTTGTAATTCAGAGGCAGGTAAGAGTCACTGGTTCAGGGTCTAGAGATGGTATAGAAATTCATTTCTGTGACCCTCCTTCAACGAGTCTTTCTGCTGTGGAGAATCACTATTGTAATACCAGCAGGTCTGAGGCATAACATCGCTTTCTGTGTGATTGTATTTAGAATCTTCCAGCCTCCTGCTACCTCCTCCTTCCAGTCAGTTCCTTCTGTCCATCCAAAGCCCCCCAGGGCAGTGCCCCTGCTGGTTTCTCCCTTTATAAAATTACCTATTTCTTTCCTCTCTCCCCGTTGTCTTGGCAGCTAGTGGATAGAGTAGGAGTCTGGGAAGACCTCAGCTTCAATCCCATTCCCATATTTAGAATGGGTGATGCTGGGCAAATCACTTAATCTCTCTAGGTCTCCATTTTCCGTAAAACGATCGCAATTCTCATTTCTTTAACTGACTGAGCTGATCTAGAAAATTAGACTAGCAGTTTGATTATGAAGTCAAACTCATTTGTAAATCATAGTCATGAATAGAATTGGGGTCTTTTGTGCCAGCTCCCTCAGCAGGGCATTTCCATTGATTCTTCTTCTTCCCTCCCCCTTAGAACAAGGGCTCATGGGAACCCCTTCCCCCAGGGTCTGATAATAGACCTGGCTCACTCTGTGTACATCTATGAGAGTCAGCAGCCAATGAAAGACCCGAGAATTACCACCCCAAATCCGTTTTGGTCTGGGATGAGTCTTTAATCTCGAGTTTAACCCTGGATGAATGTGCTCACTTGGCTGAGAGACCCCAAACTGGAAGACAGCGATTCATCAGGGGGTAACAAGCAGACACATCTGCCAAATCTTTACCTTGGGAGATAAATTTATTGGAAGGGCTGGGGTGGGGGTTGGGTTAAGAAGGGAAATGCTTTTTTAAAGAACCCATAATGCTTTTTCTCCATACTGGTCACTACCATCCGCCACTTCCATTTCTATGTAATATCTCATAGGATAAAAGATGAAGAACTCAAAGGAAGCTCAAAATGACGTCTAGACAGGGGAGTGGAAGGAATAAACATCTATGAAGAGCCTATAGTATGAAAGGTGCCTGGGCTAAGCACTTGTCAAATATCTCCCTTGATTCTTAGCACAACATTGTGAGGTAGGTGCTATTGCAGACAGGAAAATGAGAGAGAGGATAAGTGACTTGTCCAGGGTTACACAGCTAGTGACTAAAGGTTCATTTGAATCCGGGTCAGGTCTTCCCAACTCCAGGCCTATCTACTACTCCTATCTACTGAACCACCTGGCTGGACACTTACTTAACTGTGTGACCTGGGTAGGTCAATTAACCTAACAGAGGCTTGGTTTTCTCATCTGTAAAATGAAGGTGAACTTGAAACTCACAAGGTTGTTGTGAGGATGAAATGACACAAGCATATGTTATGTGACTTGTCGTGTATAAATGCTAGTCCGAGGCCACTCCTTTTACAGATGCAGAAACTGAGGCCCAGAAAGGTGAAGGCGATTCCCCCCAGCTTACACAGGTACTTCAATACATTATTTAATTATTTTGAAAAAAATGTTAGCAGCACTTCCATATTTTCTACCTGCCATTTTTTCTTTTTAAACATCTGGGATATAAATCCTGATGAGATAATAAGTATAAAATATATTTTTAAAGCACCATTTCTAGAAATAATACAGGATTGTTTCTTTTTATAGTTTGCATTGAAGCCAATAAGACTGTAGGCCATTCTGGACCTGGGCCTAGGAAATGACTCAGTCATGGTAAATAAGCTTAGGAGTTAAAGGAGATATTGGGGTTGATTTTTTTGGAATGGCATATATTAGAGGATAATACAAATTCTGCTCTCGTCTGCATATTGTTTTGCAAAATTCAGTCATGAGCTCATTTGGCCTGGATGGCTTCCCTGAGGCAGTCTCACAGACAAATTCAGTTGTCTGAATTTTATTTGACCAAAGAAGAGGCAAATTGAGGTGGGGGTAGGAAGGGAATTGGCTTATCTGGTTATGAGTGGGGACAGTCTGCAATTTTTTCAGTCAGACCAGATATGGTCAACAGTTTTTCTATTTATTTTTAATAGAAGGACCCAGAGGTCTCTGATCATATTATCTACTGTGTACGCTCCTCTATTGAGAAGCATTAAAAATATCATCTCTCAATAATGGGAGAAGAGAGAACAGCTGTTACTATTCTCTTAGGCAATGCTTATCTAGTTATTTATTTTTGACTACCAAACACCGGTCAAGCCTCTAGATGGATTCCCTAAAACAGGGCCTTTTTCTGCATGTAAATTTGTTCTTCTGAGTTCTTCCCTGTCAGAATGGCTTGACCACTTAACACTCTGCCAAAATCTACCTAATAATCTAGGGGAGGGACTCAGTCAGGAAGCCTTTGGTTCAGCTCCTGTCTCTGAGCTTTCCTAACTGTGGGCTACAGGTGAATCACTCAGACCTCTCTGATTCCCAACATCCTCATCTGCAAAATGGGAATTACCACTACCATCTCTAGTGCCTACCTTAGAGAGCTGTTGTGAGATTCAAATAGTGTAATGTTCCTAAAGTACTTTGGAAACTTTGAGGTACTGGGTCAATGTGTAAGCCTAGTCCTCAAGCCTATTAGTGTGGGACCCTCTCCTTATAGGGGAAGACCAATGTCCCACATTGTAGGAGGGTCAGGGTAAAGTTGGTGAGAGCAGGAAGGAGCAAGCTTCTTCAGCTTTCTTCAGTCTCTTGGGGCGCTTCTGGCTTCCAACTTCAAGAGAAAAGATGGAAGATGCCAACCTCACTTCAGATCTCTAAAGGAAAAGAATGAGAAGAAACCAACATGAGAGAAGTTGGCAGTCTCCATCATGTCCCCAAATACCCCCAAATTACTACTATGGAGACTTCTGGGATCTTCCCTTTGGGTGAGATCTAGGGTTGTCTCTTGGTTGAGCTGGGTCATTTTGCTCCCAATGAAAGAGCTCCCTGGCTTTCTATTGTCTGGTATATATTCCCATATATGTATTTTCTCCACTTTTTGTTCAGCTATTGACCTAGATAAGAGGGTTCTTGACTATGTGTGTTCATTGTGGAACTAGAATTTAGTTAGAAAATCATATAAACCTTTTTTTTATAAAGTCCTTCTGCTTTCTCCAATTAATGAAACCACCATCAGAAATTAACTTGAGTCTGAAAATTGTATCCCCTAGACTACTATTTAAGGGAACAGCTAGGTATGATTTTAGACCAATATTCTCTCTGTCTGAGGAGAGTGGCCGAGCCATTGTCTTCCTGTTTCCTTTCCTTCTTCTGGAAGAAAATAAAGTCTCTCTTGGGGAAAGGTGGGGGGAGAAGAAGCTAGAAATTTCTATTCTGCTTCCCTTCAGGACACACAAGAACATCCATCCCCATGCTACATTTGGAGGGACAGCCTTCCCTTAGTAACTATTATTTTACTATTAATTGGTAACAATCATTAATTATTATATTATTAATTTTATACTTGCTCAGTCATTCACTTGTGTTCAATTCTTCATGACCCCATGGCTCACAGGCCCTTCTGTCTTCCACTGTCTCCCAAAGTCTGGCCAAGTTCATGTTCATTACTTCCATGATACTATCAATCCAGCTCATCCTCTGCCACTCCCTTTCTCCTTTCGCCTTCAATCTTTCCCAACCTCAGGATCTTTTCCAATAAGTCCTTTCTTAAAACGTGGTCAAAGTATTTAGACTTCAGCTTCAATATTTGTCCTTCCAATGAATAGTCTGAATTAACTTCTTTAAATATTGATTGATTTGATCTCCTTGCTGTCCAAGGGACTGTCAAAAGTCTTCTTTAGCATCACAATTCAAAAGCAATGATTCTGTGGCACTCAACTTTCCTTTTAGTCAAACTCTCACAGTTATACACAACCACTGGAAATACCATAGCTTTGACTATATGGACCTTTGTCATCAAGGTGATGTCTATGCTTTTTAGGATGAGGTCTTAATTGCTATAGCTTTACTTCTAAGGAACATCTTTTAATTTCATGACTATAGGCACCATCTGCAGTGATCTTGGAGCCCAAGAATATAAAATCTGACACTGATTCCATTTCTTCTCCCTCTGTTTGTGAGGAAGTCATGGGAACAGATGCCATGATCTTGGTTGTGTTTTTTTTCATTTTAAGTTTCAAGTCAGTTTTTACTCTCTCCTTCTTCACCCTCATCAAGAGGCTTCTTAGGTCTTCTTCACTTTCTGCCATCAGAGTGGTATCATCTGCTTATCTGAATTTGCTGCTATTTTGCCTAGCAACATTAATTCTGGCTTTTGTTTGTGCTGTCCAGTATTTCACATTATGCACTGCATATGAGTAAAATAAATCAGGTGACAGTATAGAGCTTTGTTGTACTCCTTTCTCAATCTTAACCCAATCAGTTGTTCTGTGTTCAGTTCTGGATCCACATACAGGTTCCTCAGGAGACAAGGAAGAGGGCCTGGTACTCCCACCCCTTTGAGAACTTGCCATGTTTTGTTGTGATCCACACAGTCAAAGGCTTTAGTGTAGTCAATGAAGCGGAAGTAGATGTTTTTCTGAAACTCCCTTGCTTTCTCTATAATTCACTGAATCTTGGCAATTCCTCTGCCTCTTTGAAAACCAGCCTGCTACAGCCCACTATTCTGGTAATTCTCAGTCCACATATTGCTGAAGCTTAGCTTGCAGAACCTTAAGAAGAGTCTTGCAGGTGTGTGAAATGGGTACAGTTGTTTGGTAGTTTGGGCACCTTTGGTATTACTCTTCTTTAGGACTGGGACATAGACTGTAAGTCCAAATTTGTACTATTAACCATCATTATTTTGTTGACATATTTTGGTTGGGTTCCATTCAGAATGAGCTCCATACTCTGTCATTATAAAGTATAGTCATTTAAGTATTATCCTCAGCTCCAAGCTCTTTCACTTAAGGCTCTCCTCATGGGTAGAGATCCATTACTCAATGTCTGTGTGAAGATTGAGTCGGCAAGAATTTGAGAAAAACACACCTTGGGCTATGGAGAAGAGAAACTATGTGTTTAGGTTATCATATCCGAAGAAAGCTACTTCCTTGAACAGCAAGAGAAAAGATAAGATTTTTAAAAAGAAAAATCAGAGAGATCTTGCAGCCCCCAGAGCCCTGTAGTCCAGCCAGGGCATGAGAAGGAGTGAGTGAATAATTGTCTGCAAGGCAGACAATGAGCAGTTTTCATATCTGCCTTCAAGATAAGGATTATAGATCTGGCAAAGGTTCCAAGAAAGACAAATAACAAGGTTGAGGGGAGCAATGATTTGCAAAGGATAGCAGACTAAAGAGATTAGGACCACAGTCTGGAAATCTGAACAGCGTTGCAGGCTACAAAATCATGAAATTATGTCTGAGGTAAGGAAAAACTTATACATCAGATTCCTGAATATTATGGCTGGGGCAGGGGTGGGGAACCTGCAGCCTCGAGGTCACATGTGGCCCTCTAGATCCTCAAGTGCAACCCTTTGACTGAATCCAAACTTCACAGAACAAATCCCCTTCATAAAAAGATTTGTTCTGTAAAACTTGGGCTCAGTCAAAAGCCCACACCCAAGGACCTAGCAGGTCACATGTGGCCTTTAGGCTGCAGGTTCCCCACACCTGATACATGATATATGGAAAAGACTTATAAGGACAGCTAGGTGGTACAGTGGCTAGAGTGCTGGGCCAGAAGTCAGGAAGACCTGAGTTCAAATCCACCCTCACAAACTTACTAGTTCTATGACTTTGGGCAAGTCACTGAACCCTGTTTGCCTTAGTTTCTTCATCTGTAAAATGAGCTGAAGAAGGAAATGGTAAACCCCTTCAGTACTTTTGCCAAGAAAACCCGAATGGGATTGTGGAGAGTCAGGCACAACCGAAATGACCAAACAACAACAAAGATTATAGCAATTACGAAGGAGGGATCCAAAGCAGGACAAGAATTTGAGGTAGAAGACGCAGGTCGGGGGGATCGCAGGTCGGGGGGCACCTCGAGAAGCACCTTGATGACTATAATCAAGCTGAATGGAAGGGAAGTACTCCAGGAGAGGTATAAGGGCAAGTTAGAACAAAGCTGTAAAGATAGGAAGAATGAAACAAGAACAGAGAATAAGTAACATAATAAATAACAAAATAAGTAAATAAATAGTTTGGCCAGAACACAACAAAAATGTGAAGATGAATGGACTAGGTTAAAACTGGACAGAGAGATTGTTACGAGAGAGCCCTTGAATGCTGGGATGAGATGTTTATATAAGTATTCACCAGGCAAGGGAAAGTCCCTGAGATAACTAGCATCTCTGGAGCGCTAAGAGAGGTCCTGGGTAGAATGAATCACCTTCCCCAGCCTCTGAACACAGAAGTTTCTAAGTGTCCATAATGACTTAACTCAAACACCATCTTCTCTATGAATCCTTCTTTGATGACCTGAGTTAAAACTAATCTCTTTCTCCTCTGAATTCCTATCACATTTAGGACCAATCATTAACAACCATGGACAGGATGTCCCAAAATTCTGAGTGTCATCTTAAGCTTAAGAATAGAAAACTACACTAAGACTTTTGGGCGATTCTCTAATTTTAGTTTCGTGTGTATGTGTCCTACCTCCCTAATTCAACTACAAGTCCCTTAAGAGTCTTATTCGCTTTTGTATCCTCACTTATACAAAGTAAACACTCAATAAATATTGGCTGCCTGACTCACATCCGATTAAAGGGCAGATATGATGAAAAGGAAAAATAGGTGTTAGGTTATTTCAACATTGTAAAGGAACAAAAAATTTGGGGACATCTTGGGATGGAATTTGTGGGCAAATTAGAAATTTATTTTATGTGCCTGGAAGAGATAGATGCAAATTGCCAGAAGCCTGGGGAGAGGGCAGTTTAAAAGCTTGGGGCTTTTTTATAGGGTAAGAGATTGGAGACCTAGAGAGAATCCAAGACCCTTTCAGTTCCATGAATTCACGAACAGGGCATTCCTCATAGAGGAACTAGATTCTGCTGATAGAACATCTTATTAAAACCTTCTAACTCTCCCCCAGTTAAAAAGGATTTTCAGATCAAAGCACCTGATTAGAGACTATTGAGAAAACTCATTTTGACAGCCTGAGCTTTTACTGTTGAATATACGTATACATGTATGTATATATTACATTTAAGATGTGTTTATGTATGTATATGTATAGATACATATGCATATGTATATACACACAGAGAGATACATACATGTGTTGAAAGGAAATTTCTTCATTTGGCTTTCAACCTGATTAATGAGGCAAAACTCAGCACAAAGAAAAGTAGCAGGAGCTTATTATATATATATATATATATATATATATATATATATATATATATACATATATTACATATATTATATATATGTCAAGGCAGCAACACTTTGATGGGCTGATCACTATAGATAAGCAATGGCTTCAAGATGGGGCCAGCTTTTGTAGGTCACTTTATTTTGCCTGTTCTAACAGAACCTCCTCTGACACTGATTGACAAACAAGGCTGGGAATAACGGGTCACTGAGTCAACATGACTTTCAATATATGTATACACACATATAAACATATTAGCAAAGGCAGTGTTGTAGAATGAATGGAGAACTGACTTCAGGTCCCCTCTCTGATACCTATAGCTATGTGACCCATGGTAACTCATTAAGTACCCTGGGCCATTCTCTAAGACTATAAGTTACTATACATATAAAATACTATAAATTATTACACATATAAAAGACTATAAATGGTTCTGCATTAGTGGAAGGAGTTTCTACTCAGGGAGTTCTCCATACTTAGTGAAATCACAGGTCCTGACCAAAAACTTATAGATTCATAGATTCAGATTTGGAAGAGACTATATAAGTCATCTTGTTCCACTCTCATTTTTTGAGGAAGTGAAAACTGAGGCCCAGAAAGGTCAAGAAACTTGTCCAGCACTGACAGGTAGAAGTAGTAGAATCAGGATGAGACTGTAAGTCCTCTTTCTCTACAAGTCAGTCCCTTTTCTACTTTACTACTCTGACTTTGTTCGACAGTCGGTCAATAATCATTTATACCAGGCAGAGGCAGCTAGGTGGCACAGTGGATAGAGAGTCAGGCCTTGAGTCAGGAAATCTCATCTTCTTGAGTTCAAATCTGGCTTCAGACACTTACTAGCTGTGTGACCCTGGGCAAGTCACTTAACCCTGTTTACTACCATTTCTCATTGATAGAATGAACTGGAAAAGAAAATGACAAACCACTCCAATATCCTTGCCAAGAAAACCCCAAATGGGATCACAAAGAGTTGGACCAACTTAAAAATGACTGAACAACAACAGATGTATCAGGCAAAATGCGAAGCACTGGAAATATCAATCTAAGCAGAACACAGACTAGGTCCTTAAGGTGATTGTGTTCTAATAGAGGAAAACAGCTCAAAAAAAGGGAACTGTTAAGTTTACGTTGTATGCTGTTGTTGGTCATCCTTCATTTGAAGAGGACCATGATGACCCCAGGATGATGCTTTGACTGTTGCATGGATCGGATTTAAGCCATCAGCCTCACTCTCTCCTCCAGAGTCCTAGAAGTCCAGTGGCAGGAGTTGGAGATAGGGAGATGGGATTGGGGTGGGCAAGGAAAAGGCATCTAGGTAGTGGCACAGTAGAGAAGCTCTTGAGGAGATGAGCTAGCAGTGCAGTCTCGAGCAAGGTGAACACATCTGTGACGAGGGGCTCTTCTTTAAATTAGAGGGTCTGGGAAGAACCAGCCAATCAGAGGGTAAAGACTCGGGGCCAGAGAGTAATTCCAAGGCAGGAACAAGCTTCCAGAGTAAAGAGGTATCCGCTATCCTGGTTACTTAAAAGCCTTCCATCCAACACATATCTGCTTGGCCTCTTTTTCTATGGTATACAAGGATTATAACACTGTACCAACTTATAAATTCCATGGGAATCTATGAGCACTTAAGGGTTAAAAGCACTTTGAATGAAGTTCCACTTCAAAACAGAAAGCAGTATTATTAAGTGATTCCATTTCAACTTTTATTTTTTTGGTGAGTTTGGACTCGTTAATAAAAATGTAAAATCCTGCATCTTTCCTGAATGATTCCATTGAGCAGTCTTGCAAAAGCTATTCACCCCGCCAGGTTGTCTCTCCTAGTTTATACTCACAGGTCGCCATCCCTGAGTCCTGGCATCACACCTTTGCTCCAGGGCTTTGGCCCATTTTCCTCCCTTTAGGAATGTCGCTATTAGTCTGAAAACCCTGTCGGATGCTTTCTGGACTGCAGCCAGTCGCAAACAAAGAGTATGAGAGATTTAACAATTTTTTTCTAGGTCAGTAATTTTTCTACCAAATTCCTCTTGTGTTATCAGTAAACACTGCAGTTGCCTTTTCTTTTGAGGTCTCTGAGGTTAAAATGCACTTTAAACAATTGTTTATTTTTGGACATGCATATCATGTTGTCTTTCATTCTGTTGAAGTGACTACTTTCTGGGAGGTCAAGGAAAGTTCAGGTTTCCAAAGAAACTAATAGACATAATTCTATATTGGAAAACATGCAGGTGTTTTCCCATAGAATTTTTTTACACTTAGGAGTTATTTTTCCATGTTTCCATTTCTAAATATTCCATCTAGAAATTAATACAGAATGAAGGTTTGTCCTGAAACTTGATTCTGACTGATAGATCATAAATCCATTAGAATTGAGGAGTTTTACAAGTTTTCTTTTTCTTTCTTTGCTTTGTTTTTTAGAACTGAACCTTGTGATTTCATTGGTATGGGAAACTTTCAATGAGGAAATTTCCTCTACCAAAGACAACTGGTTCTTAACAATACAATGGTTCTCAAACTTCTAAAAATTATTGAGGACCCCTTCCCAAAGAGTTAAAGATCTACCCCCCTTCATAGGCTTCAGGTGGAGCCTATTAAGGGCAGCTTGATTAGGGGAGGCTTGTTTTGTAGGAAGGCCCACATCTTTTGTTAATTGTCAATGAGGCATTGGGTCTCCAGGGCCATGATGCCCTCAGCCTCTGAAAAGTATATCTATCTATCTATCTCTATATCTATCTATCTATCTATCTATCTATCTATATATACATATATATATATATATATATATATATATATATATATATATATATATATATATATACATGCTCTGAGGTGAGGTTTTGCTTTGGGGGCTTGGAAGAAGGTTCATGTGCCAGGTGAGACTCTGGGTAGCCATTAAGGAGCCCTCTCCCCTCCTTGAAAACTCAGAAGTTGGTACTTCTCTCTCTGGTAACTATTTATGTTATGTATCTAATGGCCAGACAGTTGGATCTGGATGTTGATCTG
>CM053769.1:699329967-699341285 GCA_028658325.1 Potorous gilbertii | reverse complement strand
TCTATCTATCTATCTATCTATATATATATATCTCTCTCTATATATATACATATATATATATATATGTATATATATATATATATATATATATATACATATATATATACATGCTCTGAGGTGAGGTTTTGCTTTGGGGGCTTGGAAGAAGGTTCATGTGCCAGGTGAGACTCTGGGTAGCCATTAAGGAGCCCTCTCCCCTCCTTGAAAACTCCGAAGTTGGTACTTCTCTCTCTGGTAACTATTTATGTTATGTATCTAATGGCCAGACAGTTGGATCTGTATGTTGATCTGTGATGCATGTAGTGCTTATAGTCAGACAGTGAGATGCCCTGTCTGTTGGTCTTCATTTCTCGGCTTATATTTTCTCTGTTGGTATATATGATTAAAGAAGATCGTTGAACCTCCCTCAAAAGTTGCTTTCCTTTTAGAAAAGCAGATTAAGAACCTGTGCTAGCAAGTCATCCTGGATGTGTCAGGGTGCTTGCTACAGTTCAAATCCAGCCTCACCTAGTCACTAGTTGTAGGACATTGGGGAATTCTGCCTCAGTTTCCTCAACTGTAAAATGGAGGTAACGATAACACCTACCCTCCAGCATTGTTATAAAGATCAAATGTGATGAAACTTGTAAAGCTCTTAGCACAGAGCCAGGCATACAGTAAGTACTTCATAAATACTCCCTTCTTTCCTTCTTATAAAAATTGGCTATGCTTCTGAAAAGACCTTCTTGTGAACACTAACATTTTTAGGAGCCCTATGTAATTCTTGTGGTCTATTATTTGAGTAGAGGGAGGGGTGAGAGGCTAGAAGAGTAGGAGAGAACTGAGACACTCTATGAAGGAATCCACCACTACTTACTTTATAGGATTTTTCTTCTCTTTTCCACTAATATCATCATTCAATGGTCTTGCCAGACCTGGGCATGAACCACAAACCAAGTCCATTTAACTGAGGGGTATATTTAATCTAAAGACATCAGGGCAGCTGTGACAAGACCTTCCCTGACTTGAGTGCCAAGGGAGATGGATCATTGGTCAAACTTCATAAACTGCTGGTAAAGAAAAATCTCTGACCATCTGTCCCTTGCGCCTCCAGGAGTGAGGTAAGCACTGGGTCCAGAGAAGGCTTGGAATCCACGGCTGAGAACAGGGGGAAGGTTTCCGTTTGGTGCAGTGGCACAGCCAGTGATGTGAGGTGGACCTTGTCCCACTGCACCTCCCAGCTGATGGCAGTGCTTTCCCCTTTACAGGTTAGGATAGGGTCCTCAAACAAAGTATGGTACCTGCAGTTCCTGTGCAGTTGCTTTTCAGTCATGACCCCATTTGAAGTTTTGTTAACGGAGATACTGGAGGGGTTTTCCATTTCCTTCTTCAGTTCATTTGACAGATGAGGAAAGTGAGACAAACAGAGTTAAGTAACTTGGCCAAGGTCACCTAGCTACTAAGTATCTGAGGCCAGATTTGAACTCAAGAAGATGAGTTTGTGACTCCAGGCCCAGAGTTCTATCCAATGTACCACCTGGCAGCTCTAATTTATTTAAGAGATAACTTTTTATTTCTGGGTCATTTATCCATTTGGAGTTTATTGTAGTATATGGTGTGAGAATTTGATCTAATCCTAATTTTTGGCCAGATTTCCAGATAAGTGTCTGAGGCCGGATTTGAACTCAGAAAGATGAGTCTTCCTGCCTCCAGGCTTGGCACTTTATTCACTGTGCCACCTAATTGCTCCAGTATGGCTATAGTCCCCAAAGATGTGCCTGGGGTAGGCCTATTCCTTAGAAGTATATAATAGCTGCTATTACCTTCCCATTATTAGAGTTCTTTTGTAAGATTTGGAATTACCTTAGTGATCATCTAATTCACTTCCCTCATTTTTACAGTTCAGATAAAATGACTTACAAAAAGTCATTAGAGGGATGGCACAGCTAGAGGTAAGGTCAAAGGAATGGCAGAGCTGGGGGCTGAACCCAGCCAGGTCTTCAGACTCTAGATCCAGTGCCTTCCACTGCACTGACCTTTAACTGTAGGGGAGCACAGGCATACTTTCAGGGCAAAGTGGAAATCTTCAGCTGCCAGAAAAAGATGGTCATCTTCAAGTAGGCAGAACTGGTCACAAGAAAGACCCTGTTTCTTCCCTCCAGAGAAGGCTTGCACTCATTACTATTGTAAAAAGATCTTCCAGTTGTGGTGTGGTGGAAAGGTCGGACATGGAGCCGGCTCTGCCACCTATGTGACCTTAGGAAGTCCCTAAAGCTTCCTCAACCTAAGTCTCCTCATCTGTACAGAACCTGACTGGTGCACCTCACAAAGTTGTGAGGAAGATCAAAAACGAAAGCCTATTTACTGTATGTGAAAATGCTTTTCTTTTTAAAACCACAAAGTGTTACCTAAATATTAATGGCAATAGTAAGGCAATTATGTTAATGATAGGGAGGCAACTGTGGGCTTATTAATAAACAGCTGGCCTGAAAGCCAGGAATGGAAAAGGGAATAAGCATTGCTAGAGTACCTACTGTGTGCCAAACACAGAACTAAGCAAAAATGTGGGCTCAAGTTCCTCTTCTGACATACACTGGCTGTGTAACCTTGGGCAAGTCACTTAACCTGTGGTGACTCTCTAAGACGATTAAATTGCAGAGCAGGTACTCACCTGCATAGGTAGAAGGATTTTCCTCATCTAGAATTTCCCTATACCACTAAAATCACAGATCTAGTCCCTGACCCAGTGTTAATGATGCACTCAGGAAAAATTAAAGGTGTCTTCTAACCATTCTAAGACCTTAAATATTATAACTTCCTAATAAAGAAACTCCATAAGGCATCCATAGAAAACTCTTCAACCATAAAGCATAATATTCAAGACTTTACAATGAAAACAATTCAATTCAACAAGCAATTATTAACTGCCCACTATGTGTCAGGAACTGTTAGGCCCAGAGCTGTAAGGGAATTCTGAGGCCATGTAGCTCAACTTCCAAGGCAGTCAAGTCACTTGCCCAAGATTTACAAAGGCAAAACAAAAGGAAGAGTCCTTACCTTTGAGAAATTTTACATTGCATTATGTTATGTGGATACAATTCATATGCTACTATATAGATATAAGATTATTTAAGAAGGGAGAGAAATACTAACAGCAGCCTCTCCCAACCCCCTTTTATATACTTCTTCTTCCTCCCCTTTTCTCATTACAAAGGAAACTCAGCTTAGAGACTGTCCTTTGTTTGTATTTGTGTGCTTGGAGCAGCTCTGTGGCCTGGTGGATAGAACACCAGTCTACAGTCAGGAAGACCTGGGTTTAAATCTGTCCTCAGACACTTGCTAGCTGTGTGATCCTGGGCAAGTCAGTTAACCATGTTTGCCTCAGTTTCCTCATCTGCATAATGAACTGGAGAAGGAAATGGCAAGCCATTCCAGTGTCTTTGCCAAAAAACAAACAAACAAACAAAAAACAAAAATGAGATCACAAAGAGTAGGACACAAATGAAATGATGCAACAAGAAACTTGCATCCTCAGCACTTAGTAGAATGCCTGGTATAGAGTGAGCACTTAATAAAAGCTTTAAATATTTAAATATTTATCAGGAGATGATGCTTCTGTGCTAAGCTTGACTTGAACAGACTCAACTGTTACAGTTGATGGGAAATTGACTGCAGGTGGATAATCAGGGTCACGGGCCATGAGCCACAGTCTGGAGGAAGGAAGCCTCTCTGAGGAGTTTGTAGAGGTTGCCTTTCTTGGCCTCAGCATCTCCTGAGACCTAGGGGAAGGAAGGTGTGGGCTGAAAGCAGATGCCTAATTTGAATACTGTGACCCTGAACTTATGCCAAATTAGATCAAACTTAGGCTAGATCAGCTTTGTTTGAGAAGTGGCAACTGAATCAAGGTCACGTTAAGAGGTTTTGGAGGGTCTGAAGACATTGTCAGAGGCAGAGCTGAAGAAGAGCTGAAGAAGGACTCTCCACAAGGCAGTGTCCTTCCCACATAATGAACTTAGCCCAGTGCCATTTTACTGGAACAAAAGATAAAGCTCATCTAGGATGTGAAGACTGGCCTGTTCTCTTGAAAATATTGCTAAGGTTTCCCCAAAGTGAACAATCATCTTTCAGTTTGTCAGATGAACTCAGTGGAAAACAAAAGAGGATTCAGAATTGAGAAGGGATTTGTCAAGTTCATGAAAAGATGTCATTATTTTTATATGACTCCTTTAATACAAGACTCTTTTCTTTCCCTTTTTTTTTTTTTGAGCTAGGACATAGAGAGCACCCTCCGGGGAGAAGAGAAAAGTTGAGTCTAGATAATGCAATTGTAGGCAAAACAGAAATAGTCTAGACACATTTTGTCATACCTCATTCATTTTCCACTCCCCTACTTCACACAGTGTGGTGGCTTATTGATTTCTCTCTGTGCCCTTAACTATGCTCATTTCCAAAAAACAAACCAGTTTGTGTCAAGTAGAGGTGAGCTATTGGGTTTATTTGTTCTGATAGCTTTTAGATATATCATTTTATTATTTATTTTAAAGAATTTGACCAGGCAGAGAAACAATATATATTAGTACTTCATATTCCTATAGCACTTTAAAGTTTATAAAGTATTTGTCTTCTAACTCCAGTTAGAAGCAAAGCAAGCAAAGCTGATGCCTGGGGATGAACAATTTTCTGAGACTTAGCAACTTTGGTGGAGATAACAAGGGCATTTTGGGCCAGGCCTCGCTCAGGTCAGTCCAGAGATTCAGGCTCAGGATTAGAATGCAATGAAATACTGAAGGATCATTAAATTCAATGAAAATGCATGTATTTGTAACAAGATACTTAAAAGGACATAATTACTACCAATAATTAAAATAGATGCTTTCCCTTTCTGCTTCTTCATTCGTCAAGGCAGCAAGCCTAGATCAGAACGGTGTCCTCAGAGGCAGAGCCAAGATGGTGAAATAAAGGCAGAGACTCATCTGAGCTTTCTCCCAAAACCCTCCAAATGCCTTTAGATAATGATTCTAAACAAATTCTAGAGCAGCAGAACTCACAAAAAGACAAGGGAAACCAAGACAACTTAGAAAGTCATCAGGAAAGGTCTATCACACCAGGATAATAGAAGAGTGCAATCCAGCACAGGCTCAGTTCCAGCAAACAAGCAGCAGACCTCAGGGCTACTGAATTGGTGGCAGCAGCAGCAGTTTCCAGACCTCTCAGCACACAGATGGTAAGGGGATCAGACAACAGTCAGAAGAAGATTTATAGGGGTTCCTCTGTTGGCACCAGGGGCAAGACTCTGTTGCATTGCTTATGCTTTGACCTGGGTTGCAGTCCTAGGTCTTAGTCCCCGTACAATGAGGAGCACTAGCACAGCAGAGCTTGTAGCCACAGGAGAGCAGGGACACTAGTCACAGCTTCAGGGTTGAAAACAGTACTTGTGGTCATTCACAAATAAGTGCCCAATACAGGAAGGGAGTAAACACGCTTCTACCTAGATCATATCATCTTGGAAGAGCCCAAAACTTACAGGTCCCCAAAATTACCTCTAAAAACAACTGCACAGAAAACCTGTATCTTGGGACAGTGCCCCCTCTACTTGGGAAGCAGAGTCCCACTTTAGCATTGAGTTAAAAATCAAGAAGTAAGCTGGAAAATTGGCAAAAAAAGAAGAAAATTTTGAACATTGGAAGTTACTATGGTGGCAAGGAGATCAAAACACATGCTCAAAAGAAGACAACAAAGTCAAAATCCCTGTATCTAAAGCCTCAAAGAAAAATATGAATTGGTCTCAGGCCATAGAAGAGCTCAAAAGGGATTTTAAAAATCAAGTAAGAAAGGTAGAGAAAAATTCAGGAAGGGAAATGAGAGTCATGTAAGAACATAATGGCAAAAAAGAAGTTAACAGCTTGGTAAAGGAGACATCAAAAAAATTTTGAAGAAAATAAGACCTTAAAAAACACAATAGGCCAAATGGTAAAAATATTTTATGATGAAAGTTGTTGTCCATCTCTAGAGAAAGAACTGGTAGAGCCTGAATGCAGATCAAAGATACTTTTTTATTTTTCTTGAGGCTTTTTGTCTATGTTTTCTTTCACAGAATGATTTACATGGACTTTTGTCCATGTTTTGCATGGCTTTACATGTATAACCTATGCCAAATTGTTTGCCTTCTCAGTGAGAGAGAGAGAGAGGTTAGGGGAGGGACAGAATCTGGAACTCAAAATTTGAAGGAAAAAAATGTTAAAATTGTTTTTACATGTAATTGGGGAAAAAATAAAATATTTAATAGGTAAAAAGAAAGATGTCTTCGGTATGAATTCCACTAAATCTCCAGCTTTTTATGTCTCAAGATATAAGGCAGAAAAGTCAGTGGTTTGGTCCCTAGTCCCCCATACCAACTGGTATTGATTAGATTCCTTCTCTTTCTCAAATGAAATAATATGTATGTAAAATATCAACAACATATGTGTGTATGTAAAGTGCTTTGTAAACCTAAAAGCATTATATAAATGCTATCATTTCTATATCCTTTTCTTCTATGTAGGGAAGAAGACTGGAGGAAAAAGTGGGAAAAGTATAAGAGATTATAATAGAGAGAAATATACAATCAAAACAGTGAAGTGAATAGGATGAACTAACCAATAAGTGGAAGATGGTGGCAGAAGATATTAGAAAACAAAATTCAATAATATGATAATTACGAGAAACACCTAAACCATAAAAATTCACATAGTTTTAATTGGAACACAATTTATTATGTTTCAGGCAAATTAAAAAATAAAAAACAAGGATAGCAATCATGGTCTCAAAACAACAAAAGTAAAAATATATGTGGTTAAAAAAAGAAGCAGAAAAATGACCATGCTTACTTAATACCAATATGCTTCAAATGTCATATCACTTAAGTGTGTAAATCATAAGTTAGACAAATTACAGGGAGACATAAACAACAAAAATAGTTGGAGACTTCAATGTGCTTCTTTCAGATCTAAACAAATATAACAAAAATACAAATAAGAAAAAAGTTCAGAAACTGAATAGAATTTTAGAAAAGTTAAATAAGGTAGATCTCTGGTGAAAACAAATGCAAACAGGAAAGAATATACAAATTTCTCAACTGTTAATGCAGCCTTTACAAAAATTCGTGTGCTTGGATATTAAATACAGAAAAGCAGAAGTATCAAACAAGTCCTTTACTGACAAGTGCAATAAAATCATATTCAATGAAGGGCCTTTGGGGAAAGGAATAAAATTTAAATAGAGATTAAATAATTTAATCCTGCAGGATTTGTATGTAAAATCATAAATCATATGAATAATGGATGATTTCATTAAAGAAAATAACATTAATGAAATATCAAACCATAATTTTTGGGATGCAACTAAAGCACTCTCTAGGGAAACATGTATTTTTCTAAGCATTTTCTTTGACAAAAGAAAGAATAAATGAATGAGACATGTAACCAGGACAATCTGAAAAGCACTGAAATAATAAACCCTAGCCAACTATGAAAAATAAAAATCCTGAAAATAAAGGAGATATTTTAAAAGCTAAAACTTAAATTGATGAACCTTAGAGCTAGGTTTTGGGGGAAAAAATAAAATAGATAAATCATTAGCTACTCATAAAGCAGAGAACAAAAACAAATTGCTGATGTAAATTTTTTTTTAAAAAAAGGAAAAATCAAAAATGAAGAAGAATAAGGGAAATTATTAGAAATTATTTTTCCCAATTGTATGCTAACAAAACTGAGAAGTTAAAGGAAGTTGAAAAATATTTCTAAAAATATAAAATGTTTGGATTAACAGTACAAGTAATATTACGTTTAATAGTTTCAGGGGAAAAGAAACAAAACTCCTAACAGAAGCCCCCAGGACATGGATGTATAAGTGATTTTTATCAGACATTCAAAGAACAGTTAATTCCAATATTACACAAACTTTTTACAAAAACAGGAAAGAAGGGATGCTACTAAACTTACTCTACAAGACGAAGATCATCCTTATACTTAAACTGGAAAGAGATAAAGGAGAAAAGCAAAAATATAAATCAATGTCTCTCGTGAATATTGATGCAAAAATTTTGAGTAAAATATTAACAAAGAGGCTACAGTGATATTTAAAAGACTGTTGTCATAGTATATTTATACTAAGAAGGCAAGTTGATTCAATATTAGGAAAAGTATATCAAAAATATAAAGCTATGAAGTAAGATATGGTCTATGAACCATATTAAGAACTAAAACAATAAAAATCACATGATTACATCAATAGATGAAGATAATACTTTTTTAAAACAAAATAGAAGACCCTTTTACATGAAAAAGAATAGCCATAAATGGACTTAAGATGTTGAATAGTAGTTATCTAAAACTAAGAGTTAGCAATATCTGAAATGAAGAAATGCCAGAAGATGTTCTAATATCAGAAGGTAAGCAAAGATAACGATAGCAATAAGACAAGAAAAATAAATTGAGGGAAAGGAAACAAAATGATCACTTTTTGCACATAATATGACTGTTGACTTAGAGAATCCTGGAAATTTAACTAAAATTAATTGAAATATTTAAGGACTTTAGTAAGGTTAGGGTACACACAAAATCATCTCCCTTTCTGTATGTTACCCACAAAATGCAACAGAAAGACATGAAAAAGAAATTTCATTCCAAATTACTAAGAATGTACAAAATGGAAGTTCAGCTACCAAGAAATGCAAATTATATAACTATAACTATGAGGAAAGTAGGTGACTCAGCAAAGAGGGCACCAGGCCTAGAGTCAGGAAATCTCAGTCCCAATACAACCTTGGACATTTACTGGCTAGGTTACCTTGAGCAAGTCCCTTAAACCCTTTTAACCTCCATTTCCTCAACTGCAAAATAGGGATATTAACAGCACCCATCTGAAAGGATTGTTGTGAAGTTCAAATGAGATAATATTTGTAAATATTTAACACAGTGCCTTGCACATATCAGGCATTTAATAAACACTTATTCTTTCCCTCTCACTACAAACAACAACATATTCCAGTTCCTGTAAAAAGGTTTGGTTGGGCTGTGACAATATAATAAAAATATTAACACTGTAGTTAATTTGCATATTCAGTGCCATGTCAACCATAGTACCAAAAGCTTGCTAGTTCTACCAAAAGAGTTGGGAAAAAAAACAAAATTTATTTGGAGTAACAAGTCAAAAAGCTCATAGGAAATAATGAAAAAACAGTATGAAAGAAGGGAGTGTTGCACTACCAGTTCTGAAACTATATTTCAAAGCAATAATTATCAAAGCATTTTGATTCTGGCTTAAAATATAGAAAAGTAGATTAATGGAATATCTTAGGTATGTAAAAAAAGAAGCAACCAAATATAGTTGCATCAGGTTTGATAAACCCAAGGAACTGAATTACTGGAGTATCCCCTCCCTATTCAATAAAAACTGTTGGCAAAACTCAAAAGCAATTTGGCAGAAATTAGGGTTACACCAACATCTCACACCACTCACAGCAAAGTAAGTTCCCAATAGATATATGGTCTAGGTATAAAATGTTACACTACTGTGCAGTAAGAGAAGACATGAGGAATTTAGAGAAACAGGGAAGATTTGGATAAAAAAGATTTTGATACAGAATGAAATAAGCAGAGCCACCACAAAGTAAATGAAAATAGCACCAAAAGGAAGCCAAAGTGTTTATCAGAAAAGAAACTGATGGTCCTGGAGAAGAGGTAATGAAATATACCTCATTCCTCAGGACAAAGAGGCAGGAGACTTCTAGGGAGAAGGTTATAGACACTCAGTTCCAATCACTGTATTGGATGTTTTTGCTTAATTATTTTTCTTTATTACAAAAAGCATTCAAATGTGTTGGGGAGAAGAGGAGTGGAAGTGGTCCAGATATGACTGCAATGTGAAGACAAAATATTCCATAAAACATTTTTAAAAAAAATCTAAACAAAGCAACATATATTTAAACTTATAGTATTTTCATTCTATCTCTGCTATTCAATTCATACTGAATAAATATCATCACTATCTTCCATATTCCCTTGTGAGTCATAATAATAAGATAGATCCCATTTATATAGCACTTTAAGGTTTGCAAAGCATTTTAAATACATTATTTCATTTGAGTAGCATTAAAGGAAGCAGTGTATAGTTGAATGAACCCTGGCTCAGGGTAATCAAGTGATTTGGGTTCTGGCCCCCACTATGCCAATTGTGTAATCTTAGGCAAGTTACCTTCCCTCTCTGGGTCTCAGTCTCCTCATTTGTGAAAGAGAGAATTAGAATAGATCATCTGTATAGTCCCTTCTAGTTTATAATTCTAGAACAGTGGTATGTTATAATACTTTAATTCTTAGGGGTATTAGAAGGCACTCATAATTCATGGTGGAAAATGGAAAGCCCTTGGAAGTATAACTTTTGAATTTAATGTAAAGCATTGTTATCATAAAGAACCAAAGCCAGCTTTCTGTAGATTGTTTTATGCCAGTCATGAATATTGTAAGAGAGTTAATCTCCCCAGCCTCTTGTTGCCTGCATCTCTTTCCAAATAGGTTCCCCAGTCTTTTCTAAAGTGAAAGTTGGGCAGGGAATTTGAGGTTGATCGAGCCTGCCAATTACTCTTTAATCAACAGCTGAAAAAGTTAAAGAGTTTACATCCATAAAACAACATTACAGTACAAAAAGAAAAAAAAGAATTCTCACTGTAAGGAATTTTCCACCTACTTGGGGATAAGATCACCTGGATGCAAGCCAGATTGATTTTCTCCATGGCAGTGGTGACATAATAGAAGGAAATGAACACAGAGCCTTCTCCCCTCTAGTTTTGCTGGAGTCAGATTTGCTCTAGTTTGGGAATGACTGGCAGAAACCCAATCCATTACGCCTTATCAAGCAGGTTAAACTATATTTTCTTGTGACTCAGGGAGTAAAACAGGCCCATAGATGGAGACTGTACAAAAGAGAACACCATGGCCAAGCACCCTCCTAGTTTTCTAGGCACACAAGGATCTGCGTTGGTCTCTGTTCTGTGACCCATTCAATGTGAGTATCCTCAGGACCATGTTTCTCTGACTGTACTGGATTATGAAAGCTATTTCACTTTTCCTCTTTGAGATACATGTCTAAGAAAGAAAGGACTTTTTCTAACTCCTTGGAGGGCACTTGACCCTCTCAAGACCTCTCTGCCCTTCAGGTAGAATTTAATATTTTTATTAACATTTTGTTCTGCTGTCAGTACTATGAGTCTTTCTGTCCCGATGGTACTGGCCTTTGATGGCAAATCTTTTAAGGACAGGTTGTAACTCAGTCATTTCATTTTACATATCAGCTTGCTCAGTCCC
>CM053769.1:699309881-699329467 GCA_028658325.1 Potorous gilbertii | reverse complement strand
TGTCTTTTCTTTATTCTTTAGGAAAATAGGTCTTTAGAGGTCAGGGGTTGTCTTCTGTCTAGTTCCTTTCCTTCCAGCTTTAACATAATTTAGAATGTTTTTGTTCTTAGAATGAGAAGCTTTTAACATGAACTCTGCACAGTGGGTTGGACCAAACAGAAGAGTTACAGGATCACAGATTTAGTGCTAGAGGGGACATCAGAGGTCATTGAGTCAAACCCCATCATTTTACTGATGAGAAAATAAAGACCGAGTGGGTGGTTAAGTGACTCGTCTAGGTCACAGGGCTTGTAAATGTCTGAGGCAAGATTTATATTCCAAGCTTTCTGAACTCAAGCCCAGCACTATATCTAGAGTCTTTAGTCAATACAATGAATGAACAAATGAAAAAGTATTTATGAAGGATTCACTACTTTGCCAAGTTCTGTGCTAAGCTTTGGAGACTCAAATAAAAAAGTGCGGCAGTTCTTTCCCTCAGAGGGCTTATGATCTTTATTAAAAATAAATTTTATTAAGGTTTTCTTGGCAGAGAAATTGGGGTAGTTTGCCATTTCCTTCTCCAGCTCATTTTACAGATGAGAAAACAGAGGCAAACAAGAGTAAATGACTTGTCCAGCCTCACGCTAGTAAGTGTCTGCATTTGAACTCAAGAAGATGAGTCTTCCTGACTCCAGGCCCAGTACTCTATCTATTGTGCCACCTAGCAACTGCCCCCCTCTTTTCTTTTTACATTACCTAAATTTTCCCCAGAATCTTCCCTCTTTTCTTTCCCAAAGAGTCAAACTCTTATATTAAAGGGTTTTTTTAAAGAAAAAGTGAAAAAAAAATCAGCCAAGCATGTCAGTACATTGAACCACTTATCCTTGCTGTCTCCTCTCCCCACTGTGTATGCAGTGTTCCACACCTGTGGAAAGGGAGTGTACGGGTGGTATCTTCTCATATTTCTTCTTTGAGGCCAACTTTTTCCTTGTAATTCTGCAACATTCATTTTAGATTATTCTGTGGTCGTTCTTTCATTGACATAGTTATAGTCATTGTATATATTCTTTACTTGGCTTTTGCTTGCTTCATTTTTATCAGTTGGCATCTTTCCATGCTTCTCTGTATTCGTCATACTTGTCATTTCTTTTGACCCAGTAATATTCCATTCCATTAATATACCACAATTTATTTAGCTGTTTCCCTATGGGCGGGTGCCTGCTTTGTTTTTAGGTCTTTGCTACCATGAAAAATGCTGCTAGAAATATTTTGGTGTATATGAAGGCTTCCTTCTTCTGAGTGACCTCCTTGGGCTATATCCCTGGCAGTATAGTGTTTGGGTTAAAAGGAATATCCCAACTAAAATTCCATGTCCTCCAGGAAGCCTCCCAATGACTTCCCTCTGTTAATTGTTTCTTATTTATCTTGTATATAACTTGCTTTACACACACACACACACACACACACACACACACACACACACATGCTTGCACGCATGCAAGCAGGCACGCACACATTTGTTTGTGTGTGTGTTGTTTCTTCCATTAGATTGTAAGATCCTTGAGGGCAGGTCCTATCGTTTGCCTCTTTTTGTATCCTTACGGCTTTGCACAGTACCTGGCACATAGTTGGCACTTACTAGACGTTTATTAAGTGAATGAATGGACATCTTAGCCACTTTGCATACTTCCCAATTTCTTTCTGATATGGATGAATTAATTCACAGAGAATCTTGCATCCTAATGGGAGGATATATATGGAAATTGTGGCTAGAAAAGGGCAGATATGGAAAGTCACAGAGATGGTGAGCTTTATTAATAGTGTAGTCAATTGATGTGCCCCTTTCAGGGACAGGGGTGGTATGACAGTGTGATGTGATTATTGAGCCTACAGCAGGAGGAGGAAGATGAAGGAAAAGGCTTCTGTTGCGCAAGTAGGATGGATTTGGAAACCCAGTCTGCTCCAGGTGGCTCTAGGGATCGGACTTGCTCACCAGCCAAAACATCTCAATGTATTAACTCCCCCAAAGGGTGATTTCCACTAGGGACTGGAATAATTTTTTCTGGATTCCGTCCAGAGGTGCTGGTCCAGGAGGGGAGACTTTGACCACGACAGGGTAGATCACAAATCTCCATCAAGAAAGTTTCATGTCTAGAATGAAAGATCATGCTGAGTTCATCGTAATTAGAAACATTTTAAGATCAGTCAAAGGGACATGGACAAGTAAGTGCTTTCCAGCCTCCTTGAAATTACTGGTGGCCTAAAGGGAAGGTCAAAGAATGAGGAAAGATTCCCCTGGGCAGCTAATTCCCTCAGTTTTGAGGCCAGCTATTCTGCTTGGTGAGGGAGTCTATTGTTCTAAGTTGACATTTCAAACCCTAGCCGAATTTTCATTTCTTGCAGGCACTGAGGATGCTGACAGGTAAATTGTGTGGAGGAGACCCTAGAAATTGAATGACTGGACTCTCATTGAGAGATAATATCAAGAAAGCACTTTGTAAACCTTGCAGGGCTATATATAAAGACTATATATTAGTATCCTAAGAATCTAGAAAGCATAATGGATGAGGAAGAAGGAGCATTCGACATGATGATGGGTTCGCTTCCCACTGCTTGGCAAATGGAAAGTCTCCTTTGGAAGCACAGTGTTAAAGGCAGCCTTACCAATCAGTGAAATAGGCAGCTGTCTCTGTGGTGCTGTTGGAGTGGCAGCCCACTTGCCCCAAATTACCTTTGCCAACCATATATTCAATACCTAAAACTTCATCATTAGTAATTAAAACAATGCCTATCCCAAGCTCTGATTTCATCCATTATTTCATTTTACCCATTTTTCTAGGCCCTAATTTTAAAAAAAACAAACAATACCATGAAAGGTTTATACATTAAACGGCTATCAATCATATATAATGTATTACATTAGATATTTTTAGGTGCTTTCCTGGATCAGTTAATTGAGATCAGGGCAGCTGGGAAATCAGACTTGATGAGAGAGGAGGCCAGAATAAATTTGGAGCTAGGGACACTGTCTGGAAGAGGATAGACTTGTGTGGGTGGGGTGCTAAAAGGCAGGGGGCACTGGCATTATGGGAAAGTGAGGGAGAGGGGACTGTTTCATTAGGCAAAACCATGTGATTGGGAAACTGAGCAGAAAGAATCCAGTCCCCTTGGGAGAATTTGGATCTGAGGCGGAACTGTCTGGGCCCACTTTGTGGGGGAAGGGTGGGGCGTAAGCAGGGACAAAGAAGAGCATACATATAGGAAGTAGCCCGTGCCTGAGCCAATGGGGACTGTATGGGGGGAGGGGCTAGGTTGATTTCAGATGGCTGGCCGAGCACTGAACTGGATTAAAGCCAGCTCTGCCATGGTATTACTCTGAGTGAGGCATAGGTTTACAGTCTGCAAACCACAAGTATTCTTAACAATCACTTTACCTTTTGGCTTCAGTTTCCACATCTGTAAAATGGGACTAATAACACTCGCATTCTACATTTTTTAAAAAATATATTTATTTTTACTTTACAACGTCAAGTTCCACAAGCTTTTGAGCTTTAAATTTTCTCTGCCTCCCTTCCCTCCTACCTCCCCAAGACAGCGTGCAATCTGATAGAGGCTCTGCAGATACATTCATGTTAAACATATTTTCACATGAGTCATGTTGCAAAGAAGAATTATTGCCAAAAGGAATGAACCCCAACAAAGGAGAAATAAAACAAAACAAAAAAGAGACTGCAAATAGTATGCTTCAATCTGCATTTGGATGCCATAATTCTTTCTCTGGATGTGAATAGTATTTTCCATCATTGCATTCCATATTTCTTTTTTTTATATAATTATTTTATTTGTTTTGAGTGTTCTATAATCACTTCCATATATCCCAGATTTTTTCCCCTCCCCACTCCCTCCCCGAGATGGCTTGCAGTCTTATATAGGTTCTACACATACATTCCTATTAAATACAATTTCACCATAGTCATCTTGAACAGAAGAATTAAAATGAATGGGAGAAATCATAAAACAAAACAAAACATAACACAAAAGAAAATAGTCTGCTTCATTCTGCAATCCAATTACACAGCTCTTTTTCTGGATGTGGAAGGTGATTTGCCTCAAAAGTCCACTAGGAATTTTTTAGGTCCTTGCATTGCTATGAAGGACTAAGTCTACCAGAAAACCTCCTCGCACACTGTGGTTGTTGCTGTGTACCAAGTTCTCCTGGTTCTGCTCCTTTTGCTTAGCATCCGTTCCTATAAGTCTTTCCAGGCCTCCCTGAAGTCTGCATTCCATATTTCATAATTGTTATGAGTCGACAAGCACTTAACTAGCATTTATACAGCACTTTAAGGTTTACCAGCACTTTACACATAATATCTCCTTTGATCCTCACAGCCATCCTGCGACACAGGTGCTACTTTATGAATGGGGAAACTGAGGCAGACAGAGGCATATCCAGGGTCACACAGTGAGTGTCTGAGGTCATGTTTCCACTCAGGTTTTCAGGTCTAGTGTTCTACCCCCTGCACTACCACCTAGCAGCCTCTCTTAAGCAATTGCTGTGTGCCAAGCACTGCTCAAAGCACTAGGGGTACAAAGAAGGAGAGATGACTCAGTGAGTAGAGTGCTGGGTCTGGAGTCAGGAATATTTGAGTTCAAATCCAGCCTGAGACGCTTGGTAGCTGTGTGACTCTGGGCAAGTCATGTAACCCTGTTTGCCTCAGTTTCCTCCTGGTCAAATGAGCCAGAGAAGGAAATGGCAAACCCCTCCGATATCTCAGCAAAGAAAACCCCAGATAGGGTCATGAAGAGTCAAACACGGCTGAAATGACTCAACAGCAAATACACACACATATGCATTCTGTCAATTGTGAGTATAAGCTATTTTAATAAAATTATTTTAATTATACCTCCAAGATTAGATCTTGGAAAACATTTGCTGTTGGTAGGCCTCCTACTCTAGAGAGGAACCTCTTTGATATTCAGTTTGAGTCCTAAGGTCTCAGCTTTTGAGAACTTCATGAAGTGCAATTCACCCTTGGGAAGAGCTCTAAAGATGAGAAAGAAATGAGGGGATTGGAAGGGAGGGAGGAAGAGAGAGAGAGAGACAGAGAGAGAGAGAGAGAAACAGAGAGAGAGGGAGAGACAGAGAGACAGAGATAGAGAGACAGAGACAGAGACAGAGAGACAGAGAGAATCCATTTACAATGCAGCCATGTAAGAGTAATAATAGATTGCTTTTGCTTTCCTCTGAGGGGTGAGGGAGGGCTGGGGGGGCGTGAGTCCCGCTTGCCTCAGCACTATCTGAAGGGAGGCTTCAGGGCTCTGGCAGAACATGCTGCCTGGTCCCAGAGTGTCACCCAGGGTCTTGAAGTGGCTGTGGCTAGAGAAAGCTAACCTTGAAATTAGGCGGCGGTTCTGACAAATGTTGTATCTTCTTACTGGGTAAGCTGTCTTTATCCTTGCACCAGTTTTTTACTTTAGACCCATTCTTTGTTTCTCACAAAGGCAGACAAGAGATTTAAGAACATAAGCCGAGGTTTGGGAATTTGTCTGATGTTCACATAAATATATGTTTTTGTTTTGGTAGGGAGACTATTTTCTTTGAAAAAGGAGCAAAGATATAGATAGTCAAAGAAAGAGACCGACTGCTAAACAGGGCTGCCCTCAATACCAAATTACTTCATGGCATCTAGAACTCGGTGGCTGCGTAGCCACAGGATTTGTTCCATATTCCAAAAAGAAACTTGGCTCTCCACAGACGCTGTAATGCTTTCCAGGACTGTGGGAAGGTGCTTGTGCCCTAGCGTGGTCAGACCCCATCCAGTGTAGAGTAGAAGAGCAGTCTTAAAGGAGCAATGACTCCTTCCTTCTGACTGAATCTCATTCTTGAACAATAAGACGATGCCAGGATGCCAAAGTCCACCAAACGAACAGATCTTGCAGGTCTGGAGAAGGTTACTAAGGGCTTCTTGGATTTTATTTTTCATGGAAATGAGTTTTTAATGATTTTTTTTCAATTGTCAAGCACTGCTTTGTCCCACCCCACCTCTCTCCATTCCCTCTCTGGAAAAGAAAAAACCAAACCAAACCCTTGTCACACATAAACACAGTCAAGGGAAATAAATCCCCATATTTGCCATGTCCAGAAATGTGTCTCGTCCTGCACGTTAGCTCATCACCATCCTCTGTCACGGCATGGGTAGCAGTCTTCGCTACTAATCCTTCGGAATTCCGGTTGATCGTTGCTTTCATCCTTACTCTTTCAGGACTCTCCCCTTTTGCAGTTTTGATGTTCTAGTACAAATTACTCTCCTCGGCCTGCTCCCTTCCCTCTGTATCAGTGTGTCCAAGTCTTCCCAGGCTCCTCAGCAGCCAGCTTTTTGTTTCCTAATAACACAACAGTAGTCCAGTAGTCCAGTAGATTCACTTACCACAATTTGTTTATCCATTCTCCAGTGGATGGACACCCCCATGAAAGTTACTTTTTAAAAAGACTAAGACTATAAGCTATTAGAAGCCAGGGATCATATCCCAGATTTTAACCTTGGTAGATCCAGCCTCAGGATCAGAAGTGAGAAACCTCCAGCTTCAATGACGCACGTGGCCCTCTAGGTCCTCAAGTGCTGCCAATTTCACAGAACAAATACCCCTTAATAAAAGGATTTGTTCTGTAAAACTTGGTCTCTGTCAAAAGGCCACAACTGGGGACCAAGAAGGCCACATGTGGCCTCAAGGCTGCAGGTTCCCCACCCCTGTGAGTCTAAGCCAATTAGCGACCGTTCTGGTTGCTTTCTCAGCCCAGACCACAGTACTGTCATCTTGATCACCCAGAGGGTAGGAGAGGGATGCCTGGACTCTCATTGACTTGTTCATTCCCATTGAGGTGGTACACAAGAAACGTAGACCATCTGCCTTTGTAGCTCTGCTTTGTAGATTCTCTCACATCTGTGTCTGCCTGGCTGGAGTCCCCTATTTCTGTGGAGACAGCAAGCACACAAGCCTGGAACAGTGATTATGGAAGGATTGCTACACAGTAATTCAGTTCTTAGAGTATCTATAGGACAATAGGTTTAGAGCTAGAAGAGACCCCAGTGGTGATCTTGATGGAGAAATGGAGTCCAAGGGAGGGGGTGACTTGTCTAAAGTCACACAGGTAATAAGTAAGAGAACCAGAATTTAAAACCAGGTTCTATGGGTCTAAACCCAGATCATTTTCCACTGCACAATGTTATGACATAGAAAAACATCTTGAGTTGGAAGTCAAGAATTGGAAGTATTGTCTTATCTCTTCTAGTAACTTGAAAGACCGCCTACTGCCTCAGTAAAGGCCTACAGGGCAACGTTCTTATTATCCATCCACCTGAATGTCTTACCCAGGATCTACCCATCCAGGCTGCAGGAACTTTTCCAGTCATTCCTTCATCCCAATTAGCACCAACAATTCTTGAGTGCCTCTCTTTTCCTGCCCATGCATCAGTCCTCAAAACAATTTGGGAAGCCGTTTCTAGAGTTCATCCTCATGCCCCAGGGCACAACAGTATAAAATTCCCTAGATTTATCTGGTTTAGCTGATATTTGTAAGCTGTCCAAGCTTAGTGAATACCAGTACAAAAGATGAGTACTAGCATGGATTAACAAGGATGGACTCTCAAAAGGGCTGGAGAGGTTGATGCACAATGGACAACAGATAGACTAGGCAGAGACCTTTCCCCTCTCTTGTGGTCGTCTTAGGAAAACTGTCAAAATTGATGCATGCCCCACCTTCTCATCTTCTAGCCCCCCGTATAATGACATCAGCTCTTCGCTTGTAGGCAAAGTGATATTGAACAAGAAAACTTCGTAAAAGAAGGAGGAAGGTAAGAATGAGTATCCAATGAGTCCAAAGAAGTACAAAAGTTGTTCTGCAACTTGTCATTGTTATTGAACTAGTAACAAGTCAAGAAAGAAAGAAAGAAAGAAAGAAAGGAAAGAAGGAAGAAAGAGAGAGAGAGAGAGAAAGGAAGGAAAGAAGGAAGGAAGGAAAGAAAGAGGAAGAAGAAAGCCACTCACTTACTAGGGACACTCTCTAGCTTCACAACATCCTCCTACTTTGTGGTGCCCAGAGCTGAATGCAGTTGTCTGTGAGTACAGAATGTCACTTCTTATTTCTTATGCTTCTCAAAAATCCTCAGGTCATGCTAGCTCTTTTGTTTGCTACATGTTTCTGCTAAATCATATTCAGCACTAAAAAATAGTCCGTATCTTTTTTTTGGACAGACTGTTATCTCTTCATGCCTAATCTAGACGATAAACCCCCTGAAGGCATTTTCGATTTCTTTTCTTTGCATTCCCTAGTACAGGAGTGGTCACCACTTAACCAATTGTGGTTTAATTGTTTCTACGTTGTAACCAAAAGCTTGGCATATAGTAGGCATTTTATCATTTCTAGTTGACTGTTTACTGTCTCCCAAACACTTCATGTACTTGCCAACTGAGTTCAGGATTAGGTTTATGGCATCTTCTACACTTCAATTTCCCTTTTTCCTGTTTCCCACCTATTGAATTCTTCTCAACCTGGTCACATGCCAATTCCTCCATGAAACTTTCTTTACTGCCTCTTGTCCTGCCCCCACCCTCTATAAAAATTATCCTTCTTTGTAGAGATTTCTATAGCAAATTAGTCAAATCTCCCTTGGCAATAAATGCCTATTTCATTTTGTATTTTAGCTAGTGGTGTATTATCAATATTTCCTACTAGATTGAGCTCCTTGAAGGCATGGGTCATGGTACTCATCTTTGTGTCTTCCTGCGAACCCAACACAATGCTCAGCATTGAGAGGTGCTAAATAATGGTTTTTTGAACTTAAATTTGCTGTTGATGTTTTCCCAGTTATGAGCCATATCAGAGAAGCCAGATTCTTCCCACCACTTCCTAGGTAACTTGGAAGAGAACATGACTAAATAATTCTCTACAGTCTTTGGGATGCTTTTTAAAAAAATTCGTGAAATAGAACAAGCATTTTCACAACATAGTAGAATAAAAAGAGATGATTGCACATGACACTGCAGATCTTTCATGTATAACTTGCTATTTCTTTTAAAAATATTCTAAAATTATCATGTAACTTTCCTTTTTAATTCCCTCCACCTACCCTGCCCTAAAGATGGCTACCATTAGACACAAATATGTATGTATGTATATGTATATATACATTATATATACACACATATATATTTATAATATGTAAAATCATTCTATACATACTTCTCTTGATCAGTTCTTTCCCTGGATGTACATATGCTAGGTAATGTGGTCCATGTGCTTCATATTTTCTTATAATATCTTTCCATGTAGGTCATGCATCCATTCTGACTTTATCTTGGTAAATGGTGTGAGGTATTGCTCTATGCCCAGTTTCTGCCAGACTGTTTTCCCAGTGATTTTTACCAAATGATGAGCTCTTATCCAAAAAACAAATCTTTACCCTTGTCAAACACCAGGTTACTGTAGTCATTTGATGCTATCAATTGCATGGTGAGTGTGTTCCACTGATATTTACCTTTCTGCTTCTTAGCCAATACCAGATAGTTTTGATAATTACTGCCTTAGAATATAATTCTAAATCTGGTACTGCTCAGCATCCTTCCTTTACATTTTTTCATTAGTTCTTTTGATATTCTTGAGTTTTTTATTTTATTTTTAGTTTATGGGATAAAACAAGCATTTCTATAGCACAGTACAATGGAAAAGATGATTGCGTGGGAAGCTGCAAACCTACTGTGTACAATCTGCTATTCCTTTCAAATATACAACAAAAATTATCATGTAAATTTCTTTTTTTCCTTTCCTCCCTTCTCACCCTAGAGATGGCTCTCATTGGATGCAAATGAAGGTGTGTGTGTGTGTGTGTGTGTATGTGAGTGTGTGTGTGTGTGTGTGAGTGTGTGTGTGTGTGTGTGTGTGTGTGTGTATGTGTGTAAAATTATTCTATAAATGCTTCTACTCATCCACTCTTTCTCTGGATGCAGATAATTTTTTTTAACTTTTTATACTTCCAAATGAATTGTTATTATTTTTCTAATTCAGTAAAATAAGTTTTTGGTAATTTAGTTGGGATGGCATTGACTATATAAATTAGTTTAAATAAAATTGATATTTTTATTATATTGGCCCTGTCTACCCATGTGGCTTCCTCAACGTGACTGACAAAGAGGCATTATGAAGTAGAGGATTGATCGACTGACTTATGTTAGAAAGACCTCAGTTCAAATCCTACCTCAGATACTTATTAGCTGTGTGTCATCCTTGGTAAGGGAGCTAGGATTCAGTGGCCTCTCTAAATCTAGGTCTATGATACTCACCCTCTCTCCTGAGATCAGAGCGCAGGTCAGCGTGTTATCATTTATCTAGTAGATGGCAAGTGGACCTGATAAAGCATAAAGGCCAGGTGTGGTACAAAGGAGCCCGGAAACCACAATTTAAATTTCCCAGGTCAGTGATCAGGTCAGCTAGAGTCTGGCTTCTGTGTCTTTGTTCATGTTGACCCTGAGGCTTGCATGGGCTCTGCCTCACTCATCTCCACCTGTTAAAGTCTTTCCCTGCTGTGTAACTCACCTGAATCCTTGAAACTTTCTCTGATCCTAGCTGAAAGGGAGCTCCTCCTCCTCGGATTTCTCAAAGCTTTCCTAGCCTTCTCCTTTGCTCAGATATTTCTTCACTCTTCCCCCACAGACCCCCTGCTATTAAGTTGTAAATTCCATATGAGTGACTGAGTCTACATCTATCTATGTAGGGCCAGCACTTTACACTATGCCTTGTACATAGTAAGGACGTAGTCAGTGTAAGCTAAAGGCTTAGCTTGTCTTAAGTTTACAAAAATGACTATTTCCTATTGGTTTTACAGGTTAAGGAAGAGGCAAAGCCCCTGAATTAAGTTGAATTCTGCAGTTTCCACTTCTTGGATTAGGAGATTTCAGTGTATGCAGGTAAGAAATTGATCCCATACTTACTTCCCACTTAACAGATTGTATGTTAGAGTTCCTAGCTCTTGATCTATTTTACCATGATGGTATAAAAGTTGATTGCTCATTCCCAAGAAAAGCAAAACAATCAACTATCTATTTTATGAATTATATAGTAAAAAAATTCTTAATTCGGATTTAGTGGACAAAACTGAGTTGCATGTGGCATGTGCAAGGAAAACTAATTTTAATATTAACTGAAGGATATTTTAATTTATTTTGATGTAGATGTTAACATTTAAGTACTGCAGTGCATTCCAAAGTCATCATCTCAAATCTCTGATCTTTTAACCTAAAAGTGGTGCCTTCCTTAGTATAATTTTTTTTATATAATTTTATCTGTACCACTCCTTGTTCTTCTATACAGTCTGCCTTTTATCATACTTCTGTGTGTATGTGTACATGTCTTGTTTTCCTATTAGAATGTGAACCTCTTGAGGTTAGGGACTGTGTCAGTATTTTGGTTTGATTCATAGTCCCCTGTACAGAATAGCTGTTTTTTGAATCAATGTGATTTGAGTGGAAATACAATGTGTTCTAAAAGTCTTAGTGCAATGTAAAGCCTTTAAAGCTTAAATAATAACTTTTAAGCTCATATTTCCTTTTTGAATATTTTATAGCTTTAATAACTATAAAACATTAAAACCACACTAAGACTTTTGAGGGACAGCAAGGTAGTGCAGTAGATAGAGCATCACAGAGATGACTTGAGTTCCAACATAGCCTCAGACACTCACTAGCTGTGTGACCCTGGGCCAGTCACTTTACCCTGTTGCCTCAGGTTCCTTATCTGCCAAATGAGCCAGAGAAGGAAATGGCAAACCACTCCAGTGTCTCTGCCAAGAAAACCCCAAATGAGGTCACATAGAGTTGTATACGACCAAACAGCAGTAACAGCGAAATTTCTGGGACGCTTGTATGAGCAATTTTAAAGAAATGTCTTATAATACAATCGGCATGGACAATCAGTTAACAGTCATTTATTAAGCTTTTGTGCCAAAGCCCTGTGCTTAGGGTTAAAAATAAAACAAAACAAAAAATAACCAGTCCTTGCGCTGAAGAAACCTGCATTTTTCTGAGGTTTGACTATAGTACCAGTGTACAAATGGATTTTTAAATTCCACTGCTCTCCCTATCCATCAAGGTTTGCCAGGAAGTGATTATTTCTGAGGGGCAGTGTGGCATAATGGATACAGCACTAGACCCAGAATGAGGACCACTGGGATTAGTCCCCAGTTCAGACACTTCTTGGGTGATCATGGGTAAGCCACTTAGGTAGCATGATGTAGTTCATAGGATGCTGTACTTGGAGTCAGAAAGAGGAGGGTTCACATCCTGCCTTGGACGTATTCTGACTGGGCAAGCCAGGGAAAATCCCTTAATCTCTCCGAATCACGGTTTCCTTATCTGAGGTTTGACTTCAAGGTCTCTTTCTAAATCTATGGTCTGATGAGTTTCTTGGAGCCTTAATTTTATCGGCCAGTTAGAGCCATAGAATTGTACTTTGAGATCTGGAAGGAACTTTAGAGGGCATTGTATCCAACCCCCTCATTCCACAGAAGAAGAGAAAAGAACATAGAATAACACATGCTTGTTTTGTTCCACAAATTAAAAATAAAATTTAATATTAAGAAAAACCCAAATGTGCCCCCTACTTCACCGGTTTGTAAGGAAAGTGTTCTGCAAACTTTAATGTGCTCTATAAGCAGGTAGCTTTTGTTGTTGTCTGTTCTAGTGCCTAAGTCTCCGTCATTGGTAATCAGTAATGTTTCCTTAAAGGCATTAACGTTTTCTGGACGCTGGTACACAAAGCCACTGAAGTCAGTGATGCACTAAATAGTAGCCTTGTGGCTAGGAATTATTCATTTGCCTCCATAGAAAATTCTATTAATGATCCATGAAAGAAGTACCTTTTGGTGGTCCCAGAAACCAGGCCTCAGGTATTCCCAGGGAGAAAGAGACCATGTACCATTAGCCCAGTGGTTGGCAGACTGAATGGTGCTGAGTTGGTCATGGAGACCTTCACAGAGAAGCAGTAGCTTGAAAGCAACAAACCTTTCAAATTAATGAATTGAATAAAAACCAAAGACTCAACTTTCCTCAGCTCCAGGGGCCTCCTGGTAGTGCGTGAAACATTGCAGGCCCTGCAGTGACTTGTTAGGGCCCTGAGCATTGGGACTATATTGATGTTTTGACACTAAGAGAGGAAGCTTACTGGTGCAGTGGATAGATCTGGGTCTGGAGTCACACATCCAGCCTGAGATCCTTCCTAGCTGTGTAACCCTGGGCAAGTCACTTAACCCTGTGTGCCTCAGTTTCCCTGCTGTAAAATGAACTAGAGAAGGAAATTGCAAACCACTCCACTTTGCCAAGGAAATCCCAAATGGGGTCACGAAGAGTGAGACACAATGGAAAATGACTGAACTAACAATAACCATTGTGTGTCTTGGACTAAAGAACCAGGGATATAAATTGTGTGTTTATCCTTCTTTGCCAAAGAAGAACATGCCATCAGAGAAATGACGACACGACTGGCACTTGACTTTGTTTTGAGTGAGGGAGGACTGTGCAGGTCACCAGCTTCACATCTCCTCCACAGCCATCTGAGCCCAGTGATCAGATTTCTCAGGATGACTGGAGATGACCCAGGATGAGGCAACTGTGGTTGAGTGACTTGTCTAAGGTCACACAGCTAGTGAGTGTTAAGTGCCTGAGGTAAGATTTGAACTCAGGTCCTCCTGACTCCTGCACTGGTGCTCCAGCCACTGTACCATCTAGCTGCCCCTAGGGATATAAGTACAAACTGAATGAATGACAATCCCTGCAGGCAAGCAGTTTATATTCCAATGAGGGAAGAAACAATACAAAAGGAACTGAAATGAATAGTGGTAGGATACCCTGGTACCCTTTTAAGTCATGATAGTGAAGTCGGGAAAGTTAGAAACCCAGCTGAGATGGAATTGAAGATTGACTGGTCTAGGCTCCTCCCCAAAATGGAGGCAATGGGTGAAACTCACCAGTGAGACAAGGGACCTGGCATGGTGGAGCAATGTTTTCAGGTTAAGATTACAGAACTGGATGGATTCTCCAGGTGAGGGGGCGTGGGGTACTGAGAGAGGTTCCAGGATGAGAGTGAGCTGAGGTATGGGGGTGAAGGCCAGAGAATCAGAAATACTGTGGCAAGGCAGCAAGAGTAGATTGGGAGCCATCAAAAGACAAGGGGATCAGGCAAATTTAGGGACAAGATAATGAAAGCTTTCCTTCTATTTTACCTGAGGATAATTAGACTTATTCAGGAGAATACGGTTCTGAGTGTTCTCTCTTGTCTTTGTTCACTCTGCTTCCACTTAACTGTGCCCAGCTCTTGGAGGTTTGTGTTTTGGCAGTGATAAAGTCAAATATTGTCTTAGAGAGTTCACTGGGGCACCAAGAGGTTAAGTGACTGGCCCAGTATGTATCAGAGATCAAATATGAACCCAGGTCTTCCTGGCTTTGAAGCCACCATGGCTAGAGGTTATATACAAGACAGACTATACACAAAATAAAGACAAAATAGTCTTGGAAGGGAGGACTCCAGTAACTGAAAAGATGTGTGTGCCATTTATTAGATTCAGAAGCATGAATATTATTGATCATTCAATTGATAAGCATTTATTAAGGATCTGCTATGTACCAGGCATTGTGCTAAATGCCGAGGATACAAAGTCAGAAGTCCCTATTGCCAAGGTCCCTATCCTCTACTACATGAGGAAGCTCTTTCTACTGATATATGCCAGCACCTACTTTGCATTTTATAATCTTAAATTGTTGCCTAGAGCATTGACCATTTAAGTGACTTTTCCAAGACCACACAGCCAGTATCTGTCACAGGTGGGAATTTGAACTCGGGTCTTCCTGGCTTCAAGATATACTATGTATGAAGTTATGAAAAACAGAGGAAAGGATTCTTTTAAAAAGTGACACATGAACTTAGTCTTTTTTCCCCCACTTAATAACATTTTATTTTTTCCAATTATACATAAAGATAGTTTTCAACATTCATTTTTACAAGATTTTGAGTTCCAATTTTTTCTCCCTCCCTTCCATCTCCCCTGCCCAAGATGGCATGCAATCTGATATAGGTGTACATGTACAATCATATTAAACATTTCCACATTAGTCGTGTTGTGAAAGAAAAATCAAAACAAAAGGGAAAAACCACAAAGAAGAAAAAAAACAAAAAAGAAAATAGTGTGCTTTGCTCTACATTCAGACTCCATAGTTCTTTCACTGGGTGTGGATAGCGTTTTCCATCATGAGTCTTTTGGAGTTGTCTTAGATCATCACATTGCTGAGAATTTAAATCTATCAAAGTTGATCCTCACATAATGTTGCTGTTACAATGTTGCTGTATTATGTCCTCCTGGTTCGGCTCACTTCACTCGGCATCAGTCCATGTAAGTCTTTCAAGGTTTTTCTGAAATCCTCCTTTGAGCTTAATTTTGAAGGAAGCCATGGATTCCAAGAGGCAGAGATGATCCCAGCAGGGAGAACTACCAGTGCAGTGGTCTCCTCTAGAGATGCAGGAATGTTGTGTCTAACACCAAGGAAACCAGTGAGACTGGACTGTAGAGCCATCGTAGCAAACTCAGATAGAAACCAGGAACATACTGAAAAAATTAAGTTAATAAAATTTTTTTTAAACCATTTAAAAAAAATTAACATGATCTATGTTGTATTATGTTTTTATTTATTCTGGTAAACATTTCACAGTTATATGTCCACCAAGTTTAGTGAGTTCACCAAGTTTGACACTTGTGCTGTAAAGGGTGGGGTTAATAAGAGAAGGGTGAATATGTAAAAGGGTTATAAAGTTGGAAGTAATAGTTGATTGTATGTATGGGAGTGCCATACTCTCCAAAGACAAAGACCTATCAATCAAGGAATAAAATATAAATGTTGATCTTTACTCACAAACGTAGGGGCCCACATAGAGATTATTTCATATCTGGAAAATTTCCAGAATCACAAAAGTATTGGGGGAACCCTTCTCCCAGCTCCTTTTCCTCCCATCAGAAGGTAGACTCTTAATCCTGGCCACCACCAAATAGGAACAGAATGTTCCTGTTTTAGTTTCCCTGTGGAAGTAGGTGACTAATTCTGGCTTCCAGGGGCAGCTAGGTGGTGTAGTGGTTGGAGCACCAGGCCTAGAGTCAGGAAGGCCTGAGTTCAATCTGGCCTCAGACACTCACTAGCTGTGGGCTAGTCACTTAGACCTGGGCAAGTCACTTAACCCTGTTTGCCTCAGCCAAATGGCAAACCACTCTGGTGACTTCGCCAGGAAAGCCCCACATGGGGCCTTGAAGAGTCAGATGCGACTCAAAATGATTAAACCATAACAACAATTCTGGTTCCTAGCTTAAAGTTTAGGACTTTTTTCTTCATTCCCACTGTTGAGCCCCTGGCTCTGTGCCTCTCAAGTGACGACTCAGTGACAGATGAGGCAGGAAAAGTTGTTTGACTTCCATGTAACATCCCTACTTGTGCAAGTAACTGATTATCAGGAAGATGGGATAAAGAATTCTGTCTGTCCTCCAATTTTCTTAGAGAAAAGTTGTCTCTACTTGGCCCTTCCTACAGTCCTATCAAGCCTGAAAAAGAGACAATGCAGGAAAAATAAAACCAGCCTTAAAACACTGCTCACTAAGGATTTAAATGGCCCTTGGGATTGGATACATGAAAGTCTCTGTTGTGCTGCTGCCTCAGACCAAAAATTCTTCAAGTTGGAATTGTATTGAACATCTGTTCAAGTCAGTGCCTGATACCAGTTGAGCACTTACTAAATATTCTACTCAACACACATGTATTAGTAAATTTTTGTATAATAACAATATTTGGCATAGAACCTTTTAAGGTTTGCAGATATACATCATGTACAATTATATACATTTTAACCTCACAACAACCATCTGAAAAAAGTGCTGAAGATATTATTGTTCACATTTTCAGGTGAGGAAACTGAGGCAAATAGAAGTTAAGAGATCGAGTAGTCCATGGTCACATAGCAAGTAAATGGCTGATAAGACTCAGGTCTCTCTCAGCTCCACACCCTGAACTATTTTAATTTTACTATAGTATTATATTGCAATATTTTGTTTTGGATTCACCTGATGCCCAATATACCGCCCTACTTGTCAGGATCCTTTTGTGGCTATAATTAGAGGTCTCAAGAGGCAAAAGTAGGTAGTCACATCATGTTGAGTTGAGGGCCCCTTACTCTGATGCATACTTTGGTTGTACACATATATCAAGGCTCTCTCTGAAGAACTTTGGAATCTATTGTGAGACTTGGGAGACACTGGCACTGGACCATCTAGCATCGTGTGCCCACACCAAAGAAGGTGCTGTGCTCTATGAGTAAAACAGAATCGCAGTAGCTCAAAAGATGTGAGATGCCAACGCCACTACAAATATTCATGTGCACTATTTGTGCCTGACCTATGAGCCTTCCGGGTTTATATTGATCTAATCAGCCACGGTCAGACATTTGACCTGACATTATACCTTGACCTCAATGTAGCAATGTCATTTGGTCCTCTTCAGGAAGGAAGCTGACAACAACCAACCATGAATGTATCTGAGATGAGCCAAAAACTGCTATCTTGCTATTGGTAACTAGTCAGTATTTATTGGCTTGGGCCAGTTTTATCACAGAAGCTGTGTTTTCTTTTTTTTTAAACAACTGATGTTTAATTTCAAACCATTATGGATAGTTTTTAGTCTTATTTTTATTTTTAGTAACTTTTGATAGCTTTTCTATTCTCATATTTTCTGAACTTTCCAACTTGGCCCCCAAAGCTGCCTTTCAGTAGGAAGAGATTGCTGTCTAGCTTACGTAGTCCCCTTGTGACCAAGGACAGACATTGGCAGTCACTTGCTAACTGTGTGACTAGGAAGCAAGTCACAGAATTCTGAGCTGGAAAGAACCCTAGAGACCATATGCTTCCTTCTTCTTTCTGAATTTCCTTTCTTCATCTTTAAAATATGGAGATGGGACCAAATGGTCTCCTAGGCTGTGAGCAGCAGCTCCAGAATTTTGTGATTCTGTAAGGTCAAGTGTAAGGGCAGAATATGGGCATGGACCAGAACAAAGTGCTAGTCCACTGGGGAGTCAAATTCTTGATCTCATTAGCTTTGTACTCTGAACTATCGATGATTTACTTTATATCTCAAACGTTTCCTACTCTTCCTTTGTGTGTGTTGAACAACAGGTGGCGCCCCAAAAATAAATAATTAAAATAACCTTATCCCTTCTGCCTCCTTTGATGTTGCTAAGTGATTTTCTTATCATCAGCTCTTTGTTTCTGAGACAACAGTCTTTTAAGCTTCATTTAAAACGTACTGGATTTAAAATCTGCTGGTATGGCTTGTAGCTTGCTCTTTCACAATTCACAAACTGAACCATGTGTTACTTAGCAAACACACTTACCTTCATAAGGTTATTTTCAGTCGTTTTTTATTTATTACTTTTCTCTATATTCATTGATTTTTCTGCATCTTTCTTTTGAAATCTTAACTTTTTGTCATCCAGGGGACTCCTCCAGCAGGTGCTTCTTAGTTGGGAGAGTTAGTTGGTCCCCTACTCTTAAGATTTTACTTTAGTATCACTGAGAGATAACCCCAAGACTGGCCTTTCCATTTTGTAAAGCACAAGAATTTTGGATCCGTTTTGCTTCATCCTTCAGTTTACCAGGGCCATGGGTCCAATCAAAGTAGACTTTTTAGGAAATGAAGTAGGGGGGGGTGGAGCCAAGATGGCAGAGTAGAAAGACTCACATATGCTAGCTCCAAACCCACAGCCCATGGATTTCCTCTAAAAAGAACTCCCAACAAATTCTGGAACAGTGGAAGCTGCACAGCAATACAGTGAAGGAGATTTCCATTCCAGAGAGCCCTGAAAAACCGATCTCAAAGGTCCATCACGCACCAGACGGGAGCAGAGCCCTGCCCTGCCCCGCTCCGGCTGCCCGACACTGAGAGGAGCGAGCAGATCTGAGCAGGCTTCAGGGACAGAATCTCCAGCGGCCATGAAGGTCCCTCCACCTACAGATGCACAGGTCAGTGAGAGAGATGGGCTGAAAGGGGAGCGGGGTGTCTCTGGGACTCAGGCCCCCTCGGGAGGCAGCAGCAGAGGCAGCAGGTGGCCAGAGGCTCCCAGAGCAGGCAGCAGCTCTGCAGCAGCTCCATTACAAAAGGTCTCTGCATAAGCCCCCTGAGGGAACTGGGCCTGGAAGGTGGCCCTGCCCCCACCTGAGAACCTGATTTAATCTTACCCTGAATGATTGCAGCTGGCCCACCGATGAAAGCCCTGAGGCTGGGGAGCAGCATTTGAATCTCAGACCTCAAGCACTAGCTAGGCTGCAGACCTAGGCCAGGGGTGGAGAAGACTCTCAGAAGTCAAGTAACTGGCTGGGAAAATGCCCAGAAAAGGGAAAAAAAACAAGACCATAGAAGTTTATTTTCTTGGGGAACAGATGATTGCGCCATTTCTCTCTGATGAAGAAGACCAATGCTTACCATCAGGTAAAGACATAGGAGTCAAGGCCTCTGTATCCCAAACATCTGAAATC
>CM053769.1:699259615-699291907 GCA_028658325.1 Potorous gilbertii | reverse complement strand
GTACGTGGCTGCCTCCCACCATTTTAAAATCCATGCCTAATAAGCTTCCTGACACCCAAACAAAAGGAAAACCTTTACTGCTAAGGTATTTTACCTTCAAGATATATCCTCCCCTATTATCTCTGCCTGTGAAATCCTGTGCATCCTTCAAGACCTAAACATTACCTCTAAGTCAGTCTTCCCTTATCTTCCCCAAGCAGAAGTGGTCTATGATGCCTTATCTTGTACAAAGTACTTTGTACCTCCTTTTATCATACACTGTTGTGTTACAGTTTTTATATTTTCTACATTTTATCATATATGTTGTATTTTATATTTTCTGAACCTGTATGGGAAGTGGGAAAACCCCTTCTAGTAATGCAGACTAGCGTCCTTTCTGCCCTGACTACTAAAGCCATTTCTGCTATCCACTAGGCCCCATTGCCCAGATATATAATCAAAATATCTGATATATTGCATATATAAAATATCTCATATATATGTTCATATACATATATACATATATATGTGTGTATATATGCATGTGAGAGAGTGTGTGTATGTGTATCCTTTCCTAGGCTATATGCTTCATGATGGAAAGGGAGGATTATTTTTAATTATGTTCATATTTCATCCAGTACACATCGAGCTTTGTACATAGTAGAGGCTTAAATGGTTGCTGAACGAATGAGAAAAATTAATGAATGGATGAGATGTCATCATCACTCCACTAATCCCCTTCTGTCTGCCTCCTTCCTTTATTCTGAATCACACCATAATGGTCTTGTGGTACTTGAGAAGTGGTAGGATTTAGATTCACAGAACACTGAAGCTGGAAGAGACCTCAGAGTTCATTAGGCCATCTATTTTCATTTTAGAGATAAGGAACTTAAGGCCTGTAACTGGAAAGTAACTTGCCCAAGTTCACATACTTAAGTTATTGGCAGGCATAAACCTGAACCAGAGTCTTCTGACTCATAGTCTGGTAACCTTCCACTACATCAAAAGGAGCTCTGCAAACTTGTTCATTGCCAGGTTGACCCAAAATGAAGGCGTGCCTCTTTGACTTGGAGTCTCCCTGGCCAGACTCAGTTGGTTATGGACCGTTGATGCCTTTCTTTAGTTGGGTACATTTCCCCTACAATGCATTTACTTTTAAACTGTACTTTATGTGTTGTAAATACTTCACTGCCTAATCATACCATCCTTATTTTGCCATCCATTTGTTCAGCATTTATATCTGCACTTCATTGTGTCTTAGGTCAGTGATGATGAATTTAAATAGAAAATGGAGCCTCCAATTGGTAGATAAAGATCCCCATGGGCTGCATATTGGCTTGGTTTTAAAATGTAATATAACTTAAGTTTTATTATATCTTTATTGATTTTATTCAGTATTTCCCAGTTACATTTTAATCCGGTTTGGGCTGCACTCAAGAGTATGGTGGACCCACAGGCCTTGTGTTTGATATTTCTGTCTTAAATTATTAGATTCCTGGAAGGAGTTTGGACATATGTAGCAATGCATTAAGTCCTTAAAATATGTTTTAGAGATAAACGTGATCATATGAAAAGGGCAAATGTAGAGAAAGAGATCGGTAGAGTTGGCTGCTGGATCTTTCTCCTCCTTTGATCTTGGGCCCTCTCTCAGGCTGGTAAGGGAGCCACTGCAAGACCAATGCATGACTGGAAGTCTCTCCCAGGGCCCTCCAGTTCTCAGTGCTCTTCACTGTATCCCTCTTATCTTTGCAGAACACGATCTCACTTATCTTTCTTCCGCCCTGACCAAGGCTGACCCCCTCTGCTGGAGGCTCCAATGCACATAAAACTCATTTCTGTGTCAGAAAGGAATGGTTGGCTTGGAGATGCTCCTACAGGCCTGCATATACATACCAGAGGAAAAGAAGTTATAGACTTGCTTCATTGGGCTTCTCTGTCTTATTTCCCCCATTAATGTCAGGAATTGGCAGGGACACAGCCTTGTTATTGAAAACCTGTGCCCAACTGAAAACAGTTGGTGACAGTGATTATGTGCAAGTGCAGTGACTGCCAAAACCAGGAGTATAAACTACATGGTGATTTAGCTCTCATGACACATTTGGGACTTGGGAATGTAGTCCATTATGAAGGGACTTTTATTTGTGGAGCGTTGAAGGTTTAGAAACTTGGCTGCCTGAATAACACAGGAGAAAGTGATGTACAGACAGAAGGAACCAACAAAACACTAAAAAAATAATGATGATGATGGTAACGGTTCAAGAGAACGTGTGTCTGTTTGTGTGGATTTTTGTAAGTCTAAAGTATAAGAATTTATTACTTGGTGCAGATCAGAATGTGATGGAATAAAGGGGAAAATGGCCAAAGTAATCAAGCTATTACAGGGCATAATTTTGAAATACTTTGGGTGAGGAGGGGGAGTGGAATGGGAGGGAGGAAGAAAAGAGAGACCTTCTACCCCAGGGAGAGGCAGAATATAGAGTTTAGCTTGGGAAATATAAATCACGCAGCAAATGAAAACCAAGATCTTACTGACTTTGCGTTATTACCAAGCGTAGCTTTATAAAGATGAGTATTCCTTGAACAAATTTTGCTATGGATTTGCCCTAAGCTTCCTTTCCTTCGTCTGAGCCGTTAATCTTCTTGTCCTCTGTGCAAGGAGTTTCTCAGGGCCCTTCTGGAGTAGCTGCAACAGAAATTTTACCCGATCTCGACCTGCCTCATCTCTTCTCAATTCCCTGCATGGGTTCTGGCCTCTCATAATATTTTTGTTAGAGGCATTGCTGAAAGTCTGAGCTGTCCATCGGAATGAACATTCTGTGTCTTACTGAATCCAAAGTGTATGTTCCTATGATTATCCAAAGCTAGCAAATGATGGGAAAGAGACAACTGCTTTTCAGAAATCATCCCGAAGCTAAGCTTCTCTCAAGCTCAAAGTGAGACATGGATGGGACCCTAGATTTAAAGGCATAAGAAATCTTTTATTGTTGTCCAGGCATGTATGACTCTTCTTGACCCCACGGACCATAACACACTAATGCTATCCATGGAATTTTCTTGGCGACAATATTAGAGTGGTTATCCATTTCGTTCTCCAGTGGGTTAAGGTAAACAGAAGTTAAGTGACTGGCTCAGGGTCATACAACTAGTAAGTGTCTGAGGCTGGATTTGAACTCAGGTCTTCCTGACTCCAGGTCCAATGCTGTATATATCCACTGAGGCACTGAGCTGCCTCTAAGAAATTTTAGAAATCATCTAATGTAACCCCTTCATTTTTCAGATAAGGAAATAACTGAGACCAGGAAGAGTAAAACATCTTCCATTAAACATAAATTCATCCCATCAGTTCATGTTTGGTTAAAAGGTAGGAGACATAGTCCTACTGGCTTTTTTTATTCACCCACATCTTAAACCTGCATATCTTGCTTATGTCTTGCCCCAGATAACACACTCTGTCCATCTCCTCCTTGTTCTGTGTTGTACTTGTACAAGGTCTCTGCTGATTTCTGCCTGGATCACTTACACACCAGAATACTTTGTACTTACAAAGTGTTTGGCACCAAAAAACCATAGTTTTAAAGACGAGTTCTAAGTCATAAGGGGTGGGGTTGTGGGAAGGATAGCTTTAAGGATTACTGGGCAATAACGGAAGAGCGAGATGAAGCCACATTTTTATTGAGCTGATCTCTTGGAATGAATCTGATTGTTCTACTTTCATCCTGCCATCTCTACAATGGTTCCCAACTTTCCTGCTTTAATTCCCTTGAAGATTTCAGTGAGGAGCAGTGGTAAATCAGGGCTCGTCTTTACTGTCAGAGATTTAGAAGCTAAAGTTTATTTCCAAATGTAAACTTTTTGGTAAGCCTTTTGTTTAATGAATCATTAATGTGATGATGAAAATGCCCTAATAAAGATAAAGAAACTGTAAACTATTCCAAAAGCTGTAGGAGAAAAAATGTGAAGGTCAAGTTAGTCACTCAGTTCTCTGCATTTCATTTGGGCTTGGGGCTATATATTCCCATGTTCAGTGGTTTATGGGATATATATTGGTCTTTTATTTTACTTTTAAAATGCATGCATGCTTATAAATCAATATGACTGTCTTACTGTGCGGGCAATGGTTCTGTGGGTGGTGATTTTGTAGAAGTGGCATATCAGATTTCTTTTACCTCCTGCTCTGCCAGCCCATTAAATGCAGTAGGAGGTAAGAGCAAGGAAATATATATCTAGAAAGACACAAAAGGCAACCAATCTTATTGTTCTCAGAGATGTCAGATGTACTCATCTGACAGGTTGGATGTCAGGGGCCCCAATGGTTGGAGAAGACATTTAGATTTCTTGTGATAGACTTTTTGAATCAAAAGAATAATTTGAAAAATTAAAGAGTCTCAAGGAGACAAAAAAAGCTCCTATTACAACCCTGTGGTTCCAGATAAATTTTTTAATCTTCCTTGATTAATTCTTTTTAAGAAAGGGGACAATCTACCAGAGGTTTAATGACTTTTTCTAAATAATTTGAGGAAGAATACTTTAGTAAATGTAAAATTTTCCATGTCTAGGATTTTTAAAAATATTGAGGGCAGGGTATAAATTTGTACCCTTTAAAATATCCTTTGCTGACAACACAGGTAAGTATAGAAGATCTTATTAAAATCAAGATCAAAAATAATTAATCAGCACCTTTGCAGGATATAGCCCAAAATGCCAAGAAATGTATGTTTGAAGGCAGAAGATAAACAAACAGAATTCTCTTCTGCTTCTCTAACCAATTAATCTTTTTATCTATAATTTGTACCTGATCTCATATCAAGAACTTATGAAATGTGAATAAATGTATTGATTCAAAGGGAATCTTCCACTGAAATACATACATACATATATATATATATATATACATATATATAAAATCATTGTTCACATTTTCTCATTACTACTTGACTCTTATTGGTAAAATATTATTCTTCACTTTTCCAAAGTGAAATACAATGAAACATTAGCTCTTTCTAAAAAGATTATTATATGCCTCTTTTCTTTATCATTATATTATAATTGAGGGTGTATAATCAAATATCATGAGGATATCAAATGTTTCACTTTAGATTTCACTTATTGGCATTTTGTAGTCATTTACCTTTAAACCTTGATGTATCCATGCATTTGTGGGTGCTCCCTCCACTTTATATCCCACGTTCTTTTTGCTGTCATTAACATTTCCAGAACTCTGTTAGTATAAAAAGGGAATTTCCTTCCTTTATGCTTCAATTTATCAGAAAATGTAGAAGTGTTTTCCCCTTGCAAGTAATGCTAGCTTTCAGTTATAGATATTCACTTTTATTATAAAGCGGTCCTTCTATACATAGTGTTTCATAGGGTTTTTATCATAAAGGTGTATGTACCTTGTCAAAGACTTTCTGAATCTGTTGCTATAATAAGAGGCAACATGGTACAGTGGATAGAGAGCTGGACTCAAACTAGGAAGTCCTGGATTCAATTGCTACCTCTAACACATTAGAGCTTTGGGAACTTAGGCTAATAATGTAAACTCTTAGTTCTGGGCAGAGCAGCATCAAAGTGAATAACGCGCTAGACTTGGATTTAGGAAGACCCAAGTCTAAATCCAGCCTCACACAATTACTCACTGTGTGACCCTGGACAAGTCACTTAACTTGTTTTCTCATCTATAAAATGAGGTCAGGGTAATAGTAGCACCTACCTCCCAGAGTTGTTGTGAGAGTCAGTTGAGATAGTATTTTGTAAGGTGCTTTGCAAACCTTAAAGCACAATATAAATGCTAGCTATTACTGTGGTTCTTTCTGTTAATGCTCTAGGCAGTTCTCCTGGACTAGAAGTTTCAAAGAAGGTGCTGAAAGTGCCAGCCTACATTGATAGACGGAATCTTTTCATCTCATAGTCCCCTTTACTGCTGAAATCACAAGTCTTGCCCCAATCCCTACTGAAATAATTATGGATTTTTTAAAATATGATCAATTATGTTGTTTTCCTAATGTTCACCCACTCTTGACTTTTCCCTTTTATTCATATAAAACCTTTATAGAGAATCCACTCAAGGAAAGATTGAAATGATTCTTTCAGTCTTTTGAAGCTATGGATCACCCAGGTTGTTCATCTTTTGTCTCCTAACACCAGCCAGTGTCATGTCCAAGATGCTTGTATCATGCCCATTATGAAAACATTGCAAGCTACGTAATTGATTGAAGCTGTCCATCTTTCCATTGCCTTTCTAATAAGCATCTTACTTGTAATCAGTTCTACCTTTGATTGATCATGGCCACCACTTTGAAAATACTACTGTTAAAGAAAAGAAATTGAGTAGTTTGTGATTACTGAAAGCAACCCAGAGCTTTCAAATGCAATATAGCTACTTTCCATTTTTAGCTAGCTAACTGTCTATCCATATCTGTCTCCTTATAATATCTGTCTATCCATTTCTATCAATGAATCATTTCTATTCATATCAAGGGCAGCTAGGTGATGCAGTGAGTAGAGCACCAGTGCAGGAGTCAGGAGGACCTGAGTTCAAATACTCACTAGCTGTGTGACCTTGGGCAAGTCACTTAACCCCAATTGCCTCATCCTGGGTCATGTCCAGTTATCCTGATGAATATCTGGTCACTGGATTCAGATGGCTCTGGAGGAGAAGTGAGGCTGGTGACCTGAACAGCCCTCCCTCACTCAAAACAAAGTCAAGTGCAAGTCATGTCATTATTTCTCTGATGTCAAGGTCTTCTTCAGCAACAAAGGATGAACATACATATCTATCCATATCTCTATCTCTGTTTCTATCCATATCTATCTATCCATTTCTATCTGTGTAGCCTTTCTATCCATATCTCTATCTCTATCCATATCTTTTTATCAATCTATCCATTTCTATCAATGTAGCATTTATATCCATATCTATCTTTCTATTTGTCTATCTATCTATCTAACAATCTGTGTCTTATTTCCCCCATCAAAATGTAAAGTTTTTGAGATTAGAGACTTTCTCACTTTTGCATTTGTATCCTCATAGCTTCACTTAATTCTTGGTCCATAATAAGCTTTAATAAGTGTTTTTTCACTTATTCATAGCTCAATATGTCTGAATATACTTTGTCTGAACAATATGCATTTTTACCTGCTTTTTCCACTGTAGAGATGATTAAGTCAAGCACTTTCGAAATGTTCTTTTTTAAAGTGTATTCATGCATAAACTTTCCAAGCATAAATGATGTATATCAAGCACTTCAGTTCATAGATGAAGAGCTTGAGGCCCAGAGAGGTTAAGGAGTAGCCCAAGATCAACCAACTGGCCCATGTTAGGGGCCTTATTATTCCTGACCCAGTAAGTTTCCAAGTTCCCACTATCCCAAGCTGTCAGTCCATAAGACCTCAGTATTCTGAATTGGCACATATCAGTGACATTTAAATTCTGCAACCCCAGGGAAAATTCCAGGAAACTTTTTAATTCTGAAGGCCACATCTTGTAATGGAAAACTTACTGACGTTGGAATGGTAAGACTTGAGTTTGAATGCTGGTTCTCCCTCACTTGGTGATTGTGTGATCCAGGGCAAAGGACTTAATGTCTCTGGGCCTAAGTCTCCTCATCTATTAAAAAGGGTGAGGGAAGGGATTGGGCAAGATGACTTCACAGGTTCCTTCTAGTTCTAGATCTAGAACTATGGTCTTTTTCCTTTTTCTAGAGCTAGATCCTATGCTTCCATGGATTGTAAAACAGACAGTCTAGAAACAGGGATCACCTTCTTTCATGGACACTAGAGAAGTGGGTATTTGAACAACTTTTAGGCTTAAATTAAACAGAATGGCAATTATTTTAAAGACTAAATGTCATTGATACCATACTCTGTGTGAACCAGACACTGCTGGGTGACAGAGTCATGTCTCTGTTACCACTTAGTTGATTGAAGGATTTGAAGGTGAGGATAGGGGCATGGTGGGAGGAGGAGAGGCTTTCTCCCAGTCAGTCTCCACGTAAGTGGCCAGCTTATTCCATTAAGTGGAATGACTCCCTGATCTGGAGGAAGTCTTGTACCATGAGAAGCACTTAACTCAAATGCTCCCAGGAAGTAGAATATCTGAGACAAGAAGGGGACAGGATGAGGATGAGGATGATCTTATGACCTCACAGTTCTGTATATTTTTCAAAAATACTTTTATGGATATTTTGTTCCACTCAGTGCCTCCGTGGGGCACAAACTGGATTTTGCAAGTGAAAAAACTGAGATGTTAAGAAGTGAAATGTCGCTGTTAGTCTGGCACATCAAGTCTCTAGATGGGGACCTCTCAAGCACTGCTTTGCTTTGTCTACTCTCAGGGGCTCCTCTACTGCTGCTGTTACCTTACTTAAGCAAATGACAGCAACAGCAAGTAATGTTTATATAACATATAGATACATAATATATAAGATAGAATAATTTATATAACATATAATAACCCTTACTATGGACAGGCACTGGGCTAAGCACATTTACCAATAGTATCTCATATGATTCTCACACAACCCGGGGAGGGAAGGTGCTGTGACTATCCCCATTTATACAGATGAAGAAACAGAGACAAACAAAGGTTAAGTGACTTGCCTAGGGTCACACCGTCAGTAAGTATCTGAGACTGGATTTGAACTCAGGTCTTTCTGACTCCAGATTCAGTGTTTTGTCCCTTTGGAGAGAAGCAAAGAGAGATTTTTGAGACTTTCATGACTAGAAAACAATGGGATTGTGAAATCAGTCTAACATTAATTTAACACTGAATTGAGGCAGCTTATCTTGTCCAAGGTCACACAGTGCCTGAGTCAAGGTTGGGACTTTCAGAGCCTGGGTTTTCCAGCTTATCTTTTAATCATCAGCCACAGAGCATCTCAAGGCTCTGTGTACAATGATCTCTGGTGCAGTGCTGGGTCAGGGTCACGGGGTTTAAAGGCTATGACTGCAGAGCTATCTAGATGCAGCTGGGTGGGGCCATAGTGCACGAGCACTGGGGCTGGACTCGGAAAGACCTTGAGATCAAATCCAGTCTCAGATACTTCCTAGCTGTGTGACCCCAGGCAGATCTGTCTGCCTCAGTTTCCTCATTTGTAAAGCGGGGATAGTAATAGCACCTATCTCCTAGGGTGGTTGTGAGAATGAAATGAGACCATATTTGTAAATTCACTTAGCACGGTTCCTGGCACACAGTAGGCATTATGTAAATATATTCATTCCCTCCCCCCTCCCCCCTCACCTTACAAGACTGTTGTCCTTGGATCAGATGAGGTGAGATATAAGAGCCTAGCCGCCCTTTACGTAAATGCCAGCCCTGTCTGCTTCCAGTTCTGGACTGTCAGGGAAGGGTGGCGGACAAAGGCGTTCCCCTACGAGTTGGCCTTGACCAAGTCTTGGGAGGGACGGACTGCGGGATGCTGCAGGCCTGGCCTGCTCTGCTTTTGAGTCCTAAGCATCTGGGACCTGAGAACTTTCAGAAGTTGGTGGAACAGGGCACCTCTGTAGCTTTTTAGTCTCCAATCTCCTTTAACCACCATGCAATTCTGTGCAAATTGAGTTGTCAGCACAATGAGAGAAAAGAGAGAGAGGGAGGGAAAGAGAGAGAAGGGGGGGAGGAGGGAGGGAGGGAGGGAGGGAGAGAGAGAGAGAGAGAGAGGCAGAGGGAGAGAGACAGAGACAGAGAGACAGAGGCAGAGGGAGAGAGGGAGAGGGAGGGAGAGGGAGAGGGAGGGACAGAGAGAGACAGGGGGAGAGAGGGAGAGAGAGAGAGGGAGGGAGAGAGAGAGAGACAGACAGAGAGACAGAGGCAGAGGGAGAGAGAGAGACAGAGGCAGAGGGAGAGAGGGAGAGGGAGAGACAGAGACAGACAGACAGAGAGACAGAGGCAGAGGGAGACAGAGAGACAGAGGCAGAGGGAGAGAGAAAGACAGAGACAGACACAGAGAGACAGAGGCAGAGGGAGAGAGAGAGAGAGGGAGAGGGAGAGAGAGACAGGGAGAGAGAGGGGGAGGGGGAGGGAGAGGGAGAGAAGGAGGAGGAGGAAACAACCACACCGCATTAGGCAGAAGTCTTCTCAGTCCTGTGACGTCTTGCCCTGTACCCAGGGATCCTGTTACAGACACGGATGGTTACGGCTTTTGCAGACTATTGTCAGAGAAATTCATAAAATTTCCAAAGGCTGAAGAACCACAGATGTGGAATTGAATTTCAAACCCAGTTACCCATAATGGCTGACATGTGGACACAGAGAGTAGGGCTCAGACCTGGCCCCTGCAACCAAGAGAGACAGAAGCTGTGATTTGCTGTGCAAACGTCTCCTGGTCATCTTTTCTTGTCCCATCTTTTCTTCTTGGCCTTAAAGTCACTTCAGAGTGGGGAACATTCTTCTACAACAATTAGTTTGCAGAGTCTAACACTGTCATCCTTGGGCTATTCAAGGCTAGAGCTTCTAGCTTCTTCCAGGAAGCATGTGGAGAGCCAGGGCATTATGGCATATATGCGACCACCTTGAATTGGCTGAGCAACAGACATGACTACTGAAAGTTGCCAGCAAAAGTTCAAGGGAACCCAGCTTTCTAGATCTCAGTCTGTACTTCTAGCAGCTTGGCCAGGGCAATAAATGAAGAATGAGCATCAGAAATGTCAGTTACCAAGCATTTATTAAGCATTTACTAGGTTTTGGGTATTGTCCAAAATGCTGGGGATACAGAGGAGGGCGAGAACTGTTTCTGCTCTCTGAGAGTGCCCATTCCAACGATAAAAATAACTAGTTTCATATAAGATCTCTAGATGCAGAGATGTTTCTCACAACAGACAGAAGGCAATCTCAGGAGGGAAGGCACTAGAAATAAGGGAGAGGAGGAACAGTCTCCTACAGAAAGTGGGATTTGAGCTGTCTTAAAGACATCCAGGGAAACTAAGGCAAGAGATGAGAAGGGAGAGAGCAGTAGTGTAAAAACACAGGAGATGGCATGTTGTATTGGAGGAACAGAGGACAGCTAAGTGGACGAGTGGATAGAGCACTGGGCTTGGTATCAGGAAGACTCATTTTCACTAGTTCAAATCCAGTTGTAGACAAGTGTGACTCTGGGCGAGTTGATTATGGCTGTTTGCCTTGGTTTCTTCATCTGTAAAATGAGCTGGAGAAGGATAGTATCTAGTATCCTTGCCAAGAAAACCTCAAATGGGGTCACAGAGTCAGAAACAGATGAACAAAATGGGAGGAGCAGAATGTTATCTGGTGGCAGGATCATTGCAAAGACAATCATCTATTCAAGGGCAAGACTGAGAGGGTTTGGTTATATTGGACATAAATCTTCCACTTCTGTCGCCCAGTTGGAGGAATAAAAGAAATACGTCAGCTAAACCCCTGACTGTGGGACTTTAATTTAAAAGAGATTTATTGAGTATCTATTATGTTCTTAAAATTAAGGTACACTCTAATAAGAACACAGCAGGTCAATCAATAAGCATTTATTAAGAACCTACCATGTGCCAAGAATCTAGGCAGCTAGGGGGTGCAGTAGAGAGAGTGCCAGACTTGGAGTCAGGAAGACCTGAGTTGAAATCTGGCCTCAGGGCAAGTTGCTTCACCCTGTTTGCCTCAATTTCCTCATCTGTAAAATGAACTGGAGAAGGAAATGACAAACCACTCCAGTTTCTCTGCCAAGAAAACCCCAAACGGGGTCATGACAAATCGGATATGACTGAAACAGCTGGCCAACAACAGCACATGCCCAGCACTGTGCTCATGAAATACAAAGACTCTCACTCAGTCCCTGAAATCAGAAATAAAAGTTTATAGAACTTTTTAGTAGATAGAGTGTCAATTCACACAACTTCTGTGAAGCAAAGAGACCTAAACTTCAGAGGAAGATAGGATTTAAGCCTGGATGGTATCGTTCAGTTGTGCCCAACTTTTCATGACCCTATTTGAGGTTTATCTGGCTAAGATACTGGAGTGGTTCACCATTTCCTTCTCCAGTGTGTCCTCTTTTGGCAGTTAAGGGAACTGAAGCAAATAGGGGTTAAATGACTTCCCAGGATCACACAGCTAAGTGTCTGATCTGAACTCAGGATTGACTGATTCCAAGCCCAGTGCTTTACCCACTGCACCATCCAACTGCCTCTTTTAAGACTTCATAGCCCACCTTTTGTATTCTTCAGTTCTGGTTGGCAGGAAAGAAATGTAGGAGAAGAGGGATAAGTAATTCACCCTTCCTTAGTTAACAAAGAATGTATGTTGGATGGACAAACTCTATGGTAAAACCCTAATGAGTAACAGGACAGTCTATACTACTGGAATATTAAGCAACTCAAGTGAACCTTGTGTGTTCATCCTTCATTGCCAAAGAAGACCACGCCATCAGAGAAATAATGACATGACTTGCACTTGACTTTGTTTTGAGGGAGGGAGGGCTGTGCAGGTCACCAGCCTCACTTCTCCTCCAGAGCCATCTGAATCCAGTGACCAGATATTCCTTAGGATGACTGGAGATGACCCAGGATGAGACAGTTGGGGTTAAGTGACTTGCCCAAGGTCACACAGCTAGTGAGTGTCAAGTGTCTGAGGTGAGATTCCTTACTCCAAGTACCTCATAGCTTTGTAGTAAGTCAATGGAAACCAATCCTGGTAGGAAAGCAAAGGAGATCTAGGCTAAACTCTCTTCCTGATAGACTTCAGGGAAGTTTATTAATCTTTTGGTGCCTCAGTTTCCTTATCTATGAAATGGGGGAAACTCCCTAGTATTGTGGTGTTGTAAAGATTACAAGAGTTAGTACATAGAATGGGGCAGCTAGTAGGCCAGGCCTGAAATCAGGAAAACACTAGTTCAAATCTGACCCCTCAGATACTTACTAGTTGTGTGACCCTGAGCAAGTCACTTAACTTTTTTGCCCCAATTTCCTCATTTGCAAAATGACTGGAAAAGGAAATAGCGAATCATTCCAGTATCTTTGCCAAGAAAGTCCCAAATCAGGTCACAAAGACTGACTCACAACTGAAACAACTGAACAACCCCAAATATAAAAAATACCATAGAATATTGAAAGCAGCATAAGCATCTGGTTATCTATTCTTTCCTCTCCACATGCCTGAAGACATAGATAAAACATATTTTATTTCCACCCATTCTTAGCACCGTTAAAGGTCCTGAGACTTGAACTCACAGGTGGTTGTGCTGTTTCTCAGGAGTCAGCATCCGCTCTTTATCCTTGTGAAATTAAAAGGACACCCACTTAGCTGACTCCTACTGTGTCCTGACAGGGCTGAGTCTCCTGGGAAAACATCCTTTGAATCCCTGGCATCATTATTTCTCTAGCGACCCCCCACTCACCCCATCCGAAGTACACTGCTGAGATTTCTCCCACCCTCATCAAGTCCCGGAAGCACCTGGGCTGAGTGTGTGGGATGCCAAAATTTCTTCTGAAGGCCCGAAACTGTCCATGGTATTTACTTTCTCAGCAGTTCTCACATATTCTTTTTTGTGTTAGTTTATTTTTTGGAAAATTAAATTTAGATGGATGGATGGATATCCATGGAGCACTTTTATTCTATCTAGGTAGTTGAGTGTCAACACCTAGGTGGCACAGTGGTTAGAGTTCAAATGTGGCCTTCAGATACTTAATAGCTGTGTGACCTTGGGCAAGTCACTTGACCTCTCTTGTGTTTCAGTTTCTTCATCTGTTTAATGGGAAGGCTAATAGGATTTCCTTCACCACGTTGTTGGAAGGATCAGCTGTTAACATATGTAAAGTGCTCTGTAAATGCCAACTAACCCTGAGGAGCTCCAGGTACTTCACGCAGATAGCTTCTCATCTCATGCTATTTCTCGGTCACATCACTCAAGCCTACATATTATTTGTTTAACTACAAGGGAAGCTGGCCCAGAAGAACCAACATGATAACAGGATTGTGAGTCAGCATGGCGTAGTGCCAAGAGCACTGGACCCAGATTTAGTGAGCATGGCTTTCTGTCCCAACTCAGTGACTTAACCTGCTACGTGACTAGGAGCAAATTATGTTATGTCTCAGTTTATCTATAAAATGGAATCATAATACTCCTACTTTCTACTCACAGGGCTTTTCAGGGTGAAGCATTATGAAAGTGAAATATTATTGTCTATAATAAAACCAAATTCCCCACCTTGTTAGTCTAATTTGTTTTTCATCAAGCCATGCTGTTTTTGCCTCTTCTGTTGGGAAGGACTTGTTTATGGGGTCTTCATCTTCTTTTGTTTGAAATAGCCTGGGGAGTCTCCTGAGCTACATTTTACTTAATTTCAAGCCTCTTTCAGAGGCAGCTAGGTGCCTCCCTGGATAGACTGTTGTATGCTCAATTCAGGCAGACCTGTGTTCAAATGCAGCCTCAACTACTTATTAGCTGTGTGACCCTGGATAAGTCATTTAACCTCTGTTTGCCTCAGTTTCCTCATCTGTAAAATCATGTAAAAATTTTTTTAATCTGTAAAATATCGTCATAGTCTCTAAGTCTCTGGGTTGTCATGACTCTGAAGCAAGGACCTTAAGGAGTTACATAAATGCTGGTAATCACTGTTATTCATTTTCAGAAAATTCTAGAACTGCTTATGTCCTTAATGCAAGTAGCTGCTCCTTTAATGTCAAATTCTGTGTTTCAGTACACCTGCCTAATGAGCTACAAAGCAGAGGAACTCGTTTAAGCCAGATTGTTCTAGATTAACATTTTTGTGGAATCCCTGATGCCATGGTTGTAGGGAATCCCTTCACTAGGGCAGGTTACATCTCTTCCATGTGACCTCATCCTATGTGATTCCATCCTTGTTTTCAGATAGAATCTTCTCAGAGATCTGTTTTAGATGCAAGTGAGTTATTTAACTTATTAAGAGGGAAGTTCGGGGTTACTTTTTTTTAAAAGAAAAAAAATGCTTCTTTAAAATTCCAAGCCAAAACTTGTCCACTGAATCCATAAATTAAATCTGGAAGAAGATAAAAAGCAAAACAAAAAAAAAATCTTATTTTGGATTCTTTCCCACTTGGGTTTCTGATAAAAAAGGGAGGAAATATATATATATATATATATATATATATATATATATATATATATATATATATATTGAGTGATCCAAAAGGAAAGAACAAAGCGATAATTTGTTGTGTAATTATTGAAAGGCATGTGTGCTCTCTTCCATTTCATGGTTTCTATTAAGGATGTCGATTCTTACACTAGGACCTAACTTCTGCCATCTTGATCCTGATAAACCTAATGGATTGACTCAATCCATAGACAGTTTCATTGGCCTTGTGATGTGTTCATTTTTCTCCATCCCAAATTCTGTCTGAGGGAAATGACTAGAATATGAGGTCTCTACATTGAATGAAAAAATATGTGTAATACATTTCTTCAAAAGCATCAATACTAGATTCCAAATAGTATTTGGAAAGTCTCCCAGAAATCAATCAATCAGTCAACAAATATGTATTGAATGGTTAGGGCAATCCCTGCTACATGTGATTTATCCATAAGCCTTTTATTCCAAGAATCCATGAAGATTTTAGACTAAATCACCCGCTATTTGAGTAGTCTGGCTAGTGTCAGAAAAACAAATGAGATCTAATCTATGTCCAGATCATCAGCCTCGAGACAGAAGAGATCGTTTTACTTGGTCTTTTTCTGCATCTTTCTGTGTCGAAGTTAGTTTATCATCCCTATTGTTGCCACTGACTTCCTTCCCAAATGTATACTCTAAACTGATGCATGACCATAACCTTGAACGGTTTTGCCTCCAGAATTCCCATCTTCTATTATTTATTGTATCACAGAGTTTTTCTGCATTGATTGCTTATGTCACCCATAGGCACACTGTAGCCTCTTGGAATATAAGTACTATAGCTTATGTACAGTCTGTATTCCCCACAGGGCAGAGGGCTTTGTATGTGGTAGTTGCTCAATAAAGATTTGTTGAAAGAATGAATGAGTATTATGGTACAGAGTTGTGTCTCTTTCCCTTTCTATTCAAATAAGATATTTCTGAAGTGCTTGATATATGATAGGTATTTAATAAATGTGTTCTTCCCTTCATTTCCTTCCCTTCTTTCCCCTCCTTTCTTGCTTCCCTCCTCCTTTTCTTTCCTTTCTTCCCTTTCCATTCCCTTCTCTCCTCTTCCTTCCCTCCTGTCCTCTTTGCTTTCTTCCCTTTTCTTTCTTTCACTCCTTCCTTCCCTCCCCACTCCCATCCCACCCCCACATCCCTTAGCACAGTGTCTGGCATGTCATAAGCACTATAAAGTCTTGTTGATTGAGTGGTAATTACAGTCTTTTTACAGGAAAGAATGGGAGATTTATGAACATAGTTTAGAGATTTGGCTACTGGGGTAAATTGGGGAAACAATATTCTTGACCTTACCTACTTAAGGGACAGTAGAGTAAGGCTGTTTCTGAATTATCCTTGAGAGATATTTCCTAGAACAACAGGAAGTGTTGCTAGGAAACCTTGCGACCTGGACAAATCATTTAACCTCTCTGTACCTCAGCTTCCCCATTTAGAAAGTGAAAGTATTGGTCTAGAAGACCTCTAAGGTGTCCTGCAGCTCTAGCATCCTATGACATTATAAGGAGATTTAGGTCATGATGCCTAGGCCATCCTGCTTCTTGGAAGGAAAGTGAATTTGTAAATTCTATCTCCACTTATTCTTAGGATGCAGTTGCCCAGGCTTAAAATATGCCTAGGCAGCCTGTCCAAAGTGAGTTTAGAGAGGGAACCATTGGAGGAACTGCCAGAAACTTGGTGCTAGGATCCTTCTTTTACTGAGCCATCACTTGATATAAACATGGCAGCAGCCACCTACGTCTGGTCTACTCAGGCTGTAACATCCAGCTTCCAACCACACAAGGCATTCTTACCCAGAATCTGCCATTGGCAGTAAATACCCATAGGAAAGATGAATATCGTCATGCCCCTCCCCCCTTCCAACACCTAACAGATCTCACTCTGCCCTGGTTTTCCTTTTGAAGGTAACCCATTTCTTCTTTCAATGGTTCACATTTTTTCCCCTTTGTGTTACCAACAAAATTAGTTGCTGTTTCTTCCTTCTTCATCCATCTACCAGAAAAACAAACCACACCAGAGGGGAAAGAATACCTTTATGGTTTTGTCTGCGTTCTTGAGAAACTATTAGACCTTGATTATCTTAGTGTTTGCCATTTGAGGTCAAGCTAACAGCTGTACTTTGCTTTCTTTCCCAGCGGGCATGACAAGAAAAGGGAAAGAGAAGATTTCAAAGAATTAAAAACAGAGTTTCCATTAGGATAACATTTGGGGTCGGGTAAACACTCCCTTCAAGTTTCATTGAAAAGTTCCAGGAGGCCACGGGCAAACTCCAAAGACGCCCTTCATGGCATGTAGATTTGTAGACATTCTGAAAGAGGACAAAGAAAGAGAAATGAAGGAAGAGAGAAAGAAAGATTTGCCTTTAAAAAATGTACAAATTCAGGACAAGAGCATTAGAATTACGAGCATTTATTTATTAAGCACCTACTGTATACCAAGAACTGTGCTGGCATGGAGATACAAAAGAATGAAACACATGCTCACCCCTAAGACCTGACATTCTAATGAAGGCTTCCTCTTCCTGGTCTTTTGTGGCTCTCTTTTTATTTCTTGCTATGTGTCCTTGGCCTGTAGAGGAGAATGCCTCTCTCTGCTGTACCATCTAATAATATTGCCTGTAAAAACTGTAGAATGAGTAGGAGAGAGGGAGGAAGAGAAGTTGTCATTGAGGGGGTAGGAAATTAGGCCTCATCAGAAGGTGATGCTCTTGTAGCTAAACCGCCTACGAAAGAAACAAAAAACTAAAAACCAGGTAACACTTTGGTAACATGGAGCTGACTTGACTGAATGCATTAAAAAAATAATTCCCAGAGAATTATACTTGATAAGAAATATTACCTTACTAATGAAGTTGCTGACATTAAATGCAAAGACATTGTTGGTTGCAATGCTGAGGGAAACTGTTAACTCTGAAAAATTCAAAAAGATTATCTACAACAGGATTGAAAATAATCTGGCTCCAACATGAGCCTAGCATGACAAAAATTTTAAAAAACCAAAGAAAAGGTTCTTTGTGGTGAGCAAAACCACAGTTAACATATTTCTCAGTGGCTGTTGAATTCCTGGTGTCCCTGGGGCAAGCTACTTCTCCATCTGCAAAATCAGATCCAACTTTTAACTCCTACCACATAGTGGCAAATGGGTTTCCCTTCCTCCAGCTGACCTCCAAGAGACATCACTTTATGGGCTTGTGAGCACCTGTGAGAAGGACAGTAGGCTTAGAGATGGAACTCTTGGAAGCTGTGGGAGGTACTCAAGAGACAGGATGGAAGAGGTCAAAGTAAGGCCTTTTTCATTTTTTTCTGGGGATGTATGAAAGATATCTTTATGGTTTTGGTGGGATTTTTTAAGTGCCCTATTTTTCTGCTAGCTTGTCTTTATGGGAATTTATACAAAGTGGTTAATTCCCCTCTGTTTTACTTATGTATTTCAAACAGTTGATAACTCTGACTGGACGTAAGATCAAAAGGGACTCCGATCACTAGGTCAGGTTCTAGTGACCTAGAACCTGAAATGTGTTATCACATCCTCAGCTTGACTTTCTTTGAAGGGAAAAACAGAGTAGCTACCCTGATTTTTTAATGCCTTTACTAGCAGCCTTCCTTACTCTAAGCATAAACATTTGATTTCTGACTCATTTTACCTTTCTACTTTCTTTCCAGCTGAAGTAAGAAAGGTGTACTGACCAAAGTGAAATATTTATTGAATGAATGCATTTGAGTTAGCATTGTGGAGTGGGAACCCAAGAGCTTAAGAATGATCTTATTTCCTTTTAGATTTCAGTAATATGGGACCAAAAGCCAAGACACCCAAACTAATATATTGGCAGAATTGGTTCTGAGGAAAACCTTTCTTTTCTCAGAGATTTCCTTGAGGTGTCAATACCTTCTAACAGAAGGATTTGTTGGAGACAAAAAAAAGGCCCCAACAGCCAAACTAGTTGTGGCTTGTTTTGCACTGGATGCCATTGAACTTGCTGCTAAATGTTTTAGCTATTAATAAAATGTTTAAAATCCCCTTACTAAGGGAAACTATATTCAGTTCTTTTGTTGTAGTTGTGTTTTTACTTAAAAAGAATGTTTGAAGTATATGGTTGGAGAATCTGTGGCCAGTTCACCCAGTTGTTTCGAGCATGGTGCTTGCTAATGAGGCCAAGGTCATGGGTTCAGTCCCCATATGGGCTTCACCATAATCCATCGCCACAGACTGCACTTCTAACCCCGTCTCTCTGAGCTGTCTCTCAGAGAATGTGTGCTGTTGGTCACAAGGAGAATGATGGATTCAGCAAATTCTCACTAAAGCACCCACTATGTGCAAAGCATTTTGCAGAGCAGGGTGAGCACTGAGACAGAAACAAAATGAATGACAGCCGTGAGCTCAAGAAACTTAGGAGTAGAAAGTTTTAGGGAGAGAAGGGAGGAGAAAAAAGTGGAGATTGTAGATGGGGCTACAAAGGATGAATAAGACAGAGATACAGAATAGACTGAGATTTTTTTTACATTATTTTTATTTCATTTTTTTAATTTATGGAATAAAACAAGCATTTACATAACATAGTATAACAAAAATGATGATACATGAAACTGCAGATCTATTTTGTACAACTTACTCTTCCTATAAAATATATAATTATCACGCAAATTTCTTTTTTTTCTTCCTTTGTACCCACCACCCCCACCCATGGCTATCATTAGATACAAATGTGTGTGTGTGTGTGTGTGTGTGTGTGTATGTAAAACTACTCTATACATACTTCTATTTCTCAGTTCTTTCTCTAGATGCAGAGCATCTTCCTTCATTTGTCCTTTGTAGTTAATTTGGGCATTTATAATAGTCAGAATGACTTACTTGCTCAAAGCTGTTCTTAAAATGATATTGCTGATACTGGTAACAATGTTCTCTTAATTCTGCTCATTTCATTTTTTATTTATTATTTATTCTATATTATTTATTATTTGGTCTATCAATGCTCATAATTTCTCATAATCAAGCAGTATTCCACTGGACCTGAGGTTTCACTGGTATTAGTGAACTCCCTGGAGAGGAAATGCCTATCAAGAGTGTGAAGAGATCAATTGTATCCATTACAAAGAGAAAATAACACAAACCATAAGCCCTAGTGATAATAGATTAGTAAGATCACTTTGGTATATTAAGATAGGCTGTACTAAAATATATTATATAGAAGGATAGGTTATCTGTAGTTGAAATCTATTAACTTTAGTAAATAAGGGGCAAGCAGGAAATATTTAGCATCAACCACCATCTTTTTTTTTGTCAGACCAGTTAAACTTCTCTCAGCTGTTTTGCAATTTGTCACTTAGAGAGGAAGTAGCTTGGGCCAATGGGAGGCTAAGTGAACTTAACCCAGGGCTCTCCAGCCAATGCATATCAAAGGCAGTTCTAACCCATTTCCCTGGGACTGCAAGGTTAGCGCTATCCCATATGTCCTGTTGTCTCTCACAGTTACTGTGGTTTTGAATAAAGCAAGGGTTTCTTCAATCTAAAACTCTACTAAACTATCTTAAGAGCCAAAATATAAGTGGTGTCTCTTGTTCTCCAGTAGGACAGTGCCCGTTTCTCTTGCATACAGAAAAAAAGACATGATAAGGAGAGAAATCTGATGCCATTTTAAAAAACACTTTTAAAGTCCTTTCTTGCCTACAGTTATAATTTCTTTTCTGATTTAGTGCTTGTGTTATGCAAATAAGCCCTATTTTGAAATTCACTAAATTGAAACACCTGATTCTCATCTGAAAAAGAATCCCACACAGGATCTTACAAAAATTATTTGGAAAGGAATAACATGAATCCAGTGCCTCAAATTTCCTTGGAGAACGGGGCTGTGTAAATAGAGAGTTGTGGTATTAATTAAGCATGGAGATTTTCTCTTGGTTCTTAAGCATGGAGTGTTTTCTCTTATATCTTAAGGGCAGTCATGTGGGAGGTCTTAGGAAGATTTGTCATCTTTGTCCAGTAAGGAATAGAATTATTTATATTTTCTCTTCCATTGTAAAAAATCAGTCTACAGTTAAAAATTCTCAGACAGTCCTGAGTCTAAAGTAAGAATGTCTGTACATGAAGAAAAGTTGCATGAGGATTTTTCCCCCTAAGATTCACATCTGTTTGAGCACTGTGCTGCTACATGATGCAAAATAATCTTTCTACAAAATTAAAAAACATTCTAAAAGAATTAAGATGTTCTAGACATGTTCTTTTTATGATCCTCAGGTACGTGTGTGTGTCTATGTGCATGCATGTGCGTGGCATGCTGGGTCTTGGCATTTAGAGAACTTTAGAAGCATTGAAGTTTTGAGCTGCAAGGGTACTCAGCAATCATGTAACTTAAGATTTTCAATATAAAGAGGAGTAAACTGAGGCCCAGAGAGATCCAGGGACTTGTCCAAAATCATGTTCCTAGGTTCTAGAGGTCAGAGCACAGTCTTCCTTAATTTACTTATTTTGGGTAGCTTTTTAGTTAAGCTAAAGTTAATTGCAGACTTAAAAGACAACCAGTGATTTTCTCTCTTGAAAATAAACCTTTAAATTTAACTCCAATCTCTTCTAAATTTAACTCCAATCCCACTTTCCTTTCCCTGATGCCTTTATTTTGTGACAGAAAGTTTTTCTCTTTCTTAACAATTCAGGATTTAAAAACCTGAGCTTGCACTGAGGGGGCCGTTCATGTTAATGTACCTCTTTAGGATAAATCTGGTCGTTATGAAAGCGATTCGGTGCAGTTATGCTCTGTGCTTTCTGCTTTGTTTTTCTTCTCATTTGGCCTCAGACACTTACTGGATGTGTGACCCCAGGCAAGTTACCTAACCTGTTATTTGCCTCAATAGCACTTATTTCTTAAAATTTTTGTGATGATCAAATGCAATATAAGTATAAATCACTTAGCACAGTCCCTGGACCATGTGGTTGAGTCATTTCAGACTCTGTGACTCCATTTGCCAGCTACTCGAGTGGTTTGTCACTTTCTTCTCTAGGTCATTTTATAGTTGAGAAAGTAAGGCAAATAGAAATAAATGACTTGCCCGAGGTCACACAGCTAGTAAGTGTGTGAGGCTGGATTTGAACTCAGGAAGATGAGTCTTTCTGACTTGAGGTCCAGCACGCTGTCCACGGCAGCGCCATTTAGCTGCCCTAACACCTAGTAAGTGCTACATAAATGACAACTATCGTTACGTTATTCTCATTATCCACACACAAACAGTGAAAAATATAGCCTTCCATGCTGTAGGGAAAGCCTTCCACGAAGGTCTTTGAGAAAAAAAATGATCTTTTATGAGTAAAATAAAAATAGCTCAAATTTACCTAGTGCTTTGGGGTTTACAAATCGTTTTATGTCCATAACTTCCTTCGATCCTCCAAGCAGCCCTGTAAACTCGATTATCTCAGTTTTCCATTTGAGACAATAGGCCCAGAATGGTTGGAGGGCTCCTAGTGTTGTGTTTAACACACACCATCTCAGGGGATCTTGGTAACAACCTGGTGAGGTAAGTTGTACAAAGTAGTCATCCTGCCGCTACAGGCTAAGAAACCAACATTCAGGGAAGTTCAGGTGACCTCGCCGTGGCTGTATATTATTTTTCAGTTTGTACTAGTGCTGAGATGTAAACCTGACAGTGAGAATAAAATGAACTATTTGCATAAATAAAAGTAGATTCTTAAAGACTGCCCGTTCTTGGTCTCCAAACTAGGTCTAAATGGTAGTTCCAAATTTTCTACTGGGGGAGGGGGGTGAGGCAATAGGGCTTAAGTGACTTACCCAGGGTCACATAGCTGGTATATGTCAAGTGTCTGAGCTCACATTGGAACTCAAGTCCTCCTGACCTATACTTTATCCATTACACCACTTAGCTGTCCCTTCAAAAAATATTCTACTGATATTACTCCACTTCTTAGTGGAGAGGCATATGCTTAAAATAGAAATCAACCAAAAGTTAGCAGTTATGAGGGGGACAAAGGGAATAAGCATTTATAAAGTACCTACTCTGTACCCACTCACAATAACCCTGGGAGGTAGATGCTGGAAACTAAGGCAAACAGACCAAGTCACTGACCCAGCTCATTAGGGACTGAAGGTGGATGTGCTCCCAGATTTTCCTGACTCTAGGTCCATTGCTGTATCACTGGCTGCCCTCTCGACAAGGAGGCATTGACCAGGGACAGGTTTGTAGGAGGTGCTTCGGAGATTTCTTCTTGAAACTTTTCCCCAGACATTCTTGCTGGATCCAGTGCTCATTCCTGCCCACTTTCCTTTCCTTTTGTCCTTTGGCCTTGATGATAAATGTAGCCATAACAACCAGTTTTTGAAAACTCAAAGAAAACAAGCCTGGCTTCCCAGCCACTTTATAACGAGTTTATAAAAATTCCTTTTTGGGCTGAGCCACACAGGGCAGAGAGATTGCTGGTTTTCATTCAGCCAACACTTAGATAGAATAACTAAAAGCTTGATGAAAAGAAGACAATTTTGTCCTCATTCCTGAAGACAGCCCTGCAGTGGGGAGAAGACATAACCAGCTCTTACATGTTATGATTTTCTTCTAAATTAAGTAGCATTTACTTTGACTGAGACCCTTCTGCATATTAAGAATGAGAACAACCCCCTTGTTATTAAAGCCCCATGTAAGGTTTTGACCATTTCCACATATACTTTTGGTTTTGTGGGCTCATTTACTCTCGAATTTTTAGTGGCATTAACACTTTTAAATGGTTTGCAAATATGCATTCTGGTTTTACAGGGTAATTTTTGTCAAATAATATTGCTTCCTTTCAGTATCTGTGGTCCCCTTGCCCGGTGAATGTGAGTCTTTTCTCAGTGCACTGCTCAGGAGTGAGCCTTACACGTGTCAAGTACCTTATCCATAGTGGATGAGATAATGTGGCAAATACTTCATGACATTCCAGTGGAAGTACTTTTATTTCTCTGGTGAAATCAATGATTTTGCAATCATTTTGCAACCTCGATCTCACTACAGGATTCTACTGCGAATAATTTCCAACTCTTTTCCTATTTGTGAGAGTTGCACCCAAAAACATTTTTTCTCTTGTCAATATGACTTTAATGCATGAGTGACTATTACAAATCTTTCTGAGCACCAACACTGTGTTTGCACTCCATAAAACAGAAGTAAATATGATACTTGATAGAGGGTGTACATCTAAGTTTGACAAACAAGTAAACACAGGAAGATGGAAGTGTTGCAGGTATTTGCAATGGTCAATTCATAATGAATGGAATTCATCATCTATTGGTTAATCCACTGGTGGTGAGTCACTCATTATTTGGCAAAGACAGTGTTCAGAAAGCAAACACATCTTGTTGCCTCAACTGTGCCTGAAATCTTTCTAGCATGACAGAAATGTCCAGAGTTTATGTTCTGATGGCACAGTCTTCTGGGACCCCTACATTGCCTCAGTGCGGCATCAGGGGAAGGCTTTTGGATGAGAACTACAGGTTATTCTTATCTACATTTTATAGGTGAAGAAACAGCATCACAAAGGTTGAATGATTGACTATGACCATATAACTAATAAGAGACAGGATGAACTATGGATTTGTGCTATCATAATAGAGTAACATTCCATATATTAATATCATTATTTGAATTAGGTAAAGCTTGAATTCAAAAATTTCCTAGATGTATAAAATCCTTGTCTTCTTAAAATTATTAAGAATATTTTAGAGCATGGATCCTTAATCTGGGGTCTGTGGACTTAAAAAAATTTTTTTTGAATATTTTTATTTCAAAATAATTAGTTTCTTACAAATCCCATGCATTTTATTTTATTATTTGAAAACATTATTCTGGGAAAAAAGGGTCTTGAGGCTTCAACAGACTGCCAAAAGTATTCATGATACAAAAAATATTAAGAGCTCCTGCTTTAGCGTTATTGTTTCAAGAAATATCATGAAACATTAGACAAAGACTTAAGCAAACATAACGCCTGACTCCTAGAAGGTTAAAATCCTGAGTACTCTGAGAGGATACAGATCTTCTCAGTGAAGGGGGTAGTTTCCATTCCCTTCACACAATTTGTTCCAGACATTTTCATTACCCATTTGAAATGTCTTTTTATTGATTAGCCTTCCTTTGTTTCACCTCACCATCTGGCCTCAGACACATCAGCCTGTAACTACTTAAAGTTTATGCCCAGATTTGGAATGCAGACTGCTAGTTAATAGATGTCAAACTGGAAGAAAGCTTGTCAACACTTTCAATCAAGGGTATTATTTATTGTTGCCACCTATATTTTCCATAGCACACACAAGTCTTGAGTATGGTATACTAGCCTGTCTGCCTGTGTTTACTTGTTTTTCTGTCAAACTTAGAGGATCCATCCTTTCACAAGTAACCATATTTGCATCTGTTCAATGCAAATGCATCGTTGGTACTAAGAATGATTGATTACAGTCACTCATGCATTAAGGTCATACTTTTATTGATGAGAGAGAAGAATGTTTTTAGGTGCAACTATTATCTCAGCACAACCTCCCACTCCGGTCTTCCTTTACTTTTCCATGTTCTTGGACTCCTGACACCAACTTGGGATGTTGGCTTACTGCCTTCTTTTCCCCCTTGATGGCTCAGGATTTCTGACATTCTCCTAGTATTCCCCACTCTGAGGGCTGCAGAGTGTTTTCCGATTTCCCAAGAATTCTCGTAGAGGGAAGTGTGTCATAAAATTTTTATGATACCCTATTCAGACAGCTCCAAAATGGAAGGGGAAATTGTGAATTTGAGTAGAGGCCATGGTAGAAGCAGACTTTGCACTGTCACCTGGAATAGGAGGTTTGATTTAGTTGTATACATTGACAAAACATGACATGGTCAAGATATATCTATAAATTTAGATTTCTGATAATTTCTTGGTGAGTTGCTTGGTTTAGAAAAAAAATTATTTTTCTTTTTCCTAAAGAGTAACCTAAACTTTCACATTATACCAAATACTTTCTTGTGCTTAGGAATTATTTCAGTAAATTTTATCCAGTTGAATAATTCCTGGAGATTGCTTCAGGATCATGTTAAGCAGATTATAGGCGTCCCTTTGCCCCTTACTCTAAGGGTGAAAGTTCAAGGAAAGTCTCATGAGTTCTCAAAGAAGTTATAAACAGGTTTGAACAACTTGCCATTGTCTTTCTCCTTGTTAGAAAATTTTAAGAAACCCGATACCCACGTTATTCCCCTCAGATCTTTAGTGACAACAGCCGTCCTGAAGTAAATGTATAATTTCAATTTAAACTCCTGAGAAATGGGTGTGTTGTCATCTTTGGTCCCTTGGCTAATAATTAATGCTCTTTGCATAGAGATATGTATTCTATAGCTTAAAATTAAAAAGAATCGGCCAATTATTGAGTTAATCTGGTTGCTAAAGACCGATGATATCAAACTCTAACAAAAAGGGGCCTATTAAGCTATCTCCACAGATGGATGTTGACTTAGAAAATCACATATTGACATTACACATGATCTATTGCATTTTTATTTATTTTGTTAAATATTTTCCAATTACATTTCAATCTAGTTCTGGGCAGGTGCCTATTTAACACCACTGGTATAGACCATGCCTTAGGTGTTCAGTCTCTTGAAAGGATTGGGTGGCTATAGAGACTGAATGTTGGCAAAATAGGGTGAAATTTTGAAAACTTTAGAGCCCTTAGTGTATTTTTTTCTATTTGGTACATTTCTAGAAGTCCCCTCAACTGTTTCTAAGCCTGTCCTTTGATTCTAGGGGCAAACATATGATGGTGCTATCTCAACAACCAGTTCAAAGATACTCTTAGGAGAATCTTGACAGTGATAGAGAACAGAGAACTAGGTCTTAAGAGTCAGAGTATGCTGACATTGGAAGGAAGCCACAATCCCTCAGTGAGGAATCACTTCTGCTGTATCCCTAAATGATGGCCACCCACTCTCTGCTGAAGTACTTGCAGTAATGGAGAACTGACTGCTTTGAGAGACCATTCATGATGGTATAGCTCTACATGTTAGAAAACCATGGATTATTTGAGCCAAAACTTTCCTTTTGGCAGATTCCACCCATTTTCCAAAGCAACAGAGGACAAGTAATTCCCTCAAGAGAATGTAAAGTAAACACCCCAACAGTAGAGACCCTTTCATTTTTGACTCTGTATCTCCAGAGCCTTGTGTAGTGCCTGGAACATAGTAGGTAATTAGTAAATGTTAGAGATTTATCTATTGGAACAAGACAGGAGCTTTTTCTAGTCTCCACTAGAAAAAAGTGCAAATTTCCCCTTAGTTTTCTCCTCCTGTTCAGAATGCCTTGCAAATAGCAGATGCTTAATAAATTTTTTTCACAGATTTGGAATAACATATGTAAGCAGAGCAAATTAACTTGAAAGTGAAAAAATTTAACTTTTAAAAATAAATCTCCATGATTTTAATTTCATTTAAAATGTCTGCTAGATTGTGAATTAATTGGTTTCCACACTGATTGTCAGAGGTTTGAATATGCACACACATATGTATATGTATCTTTGTGGAAATTATTAACATTCAAGTAATTTCATATGTGTGCACATGTATACATGTGTATCTGTTTTCACATTCATACATTTATGCATATACATGTATCTCTATGCATGGCAACCTTTTTTAACTAGAATATTTAATTGCCCATCTGTATCAATATGAGTTTCCAAGCCAGATATTCCTGATATTGATATTGTATTATTATACTATATTATGTTATATTATTATATTATCTGATATTCCTGATAGCTATGGGCACATACATAAATAAATACATATGTATGTACAAATATACAAACATTGCAAAATGACCCTGAGTTCTCAAAGATTATACCATTAAAAAACAAGCACTGGCAGATTCTGTGATAACAGAAAGGCTTTGAGTAAAGTCTTAGCTTTAAATTGTTCCTGTAAAAGCTTGCTTGCTCTTTTCTAATACTTTTCATCCAAGATATACTGTGTGCATGTAGATTATTCTCAGATGATCTAGTCTTTGTTTTCTGAAGTCCAGACTAGTATAATACAGAGAGGCTCATCACAACTAAGTTGACCATTTGGTCATAAATTCTTTGGGGGCAGCTAGGTAGCACAGTGGGTAGAGTGCTGGACTTAGAATCGGGCCACAAACACTAGCTATGTGACCCTGGGCAAGTCACTTAGTCCTGTTTGGGTCAGTTCCTCATTTGTAAAAATGAGCTGGAAAAGGAAATGGCAAAGCACTTCTGTATTTTTGCCAAGAAAACCCCAAATGGGGTCACAAAGAATTGGACACGACTGAAACAACTGAGCAACAAAGGAATTCTTTCCCAAAACAAAGAAAAATATAAAATAGCCCTCAATGCTCTGTGGGCCCTTTCCATTTGAAAACATTAATTTAGCTTTTGCTATTTAAAGTCTGAGGTCCTTGTCCAGTGACCAGCAAGTGGATAAACACTAGAAGAACCTGAATCATACCTCTCTTGCCAGTTTTGAAAGGAAGAAGGAAGTTTCCATTAAATGGAAAAATAGTTTATATGTTCTCCTTGGAGAAATAAATAAAAGAATTGATCAAATTGAATTTATTTATGTATCCAAAGCCAATAAGAAACCATTTCATGGGACATTTGGTCATCTCATATGGCCATGCTCATGATAAGTACTTGCAATGATGTCATTATGAAAATAATTGCAACTTATTTACTAACATTTGTTGTAAACGATGAAGTAAGAGATATTTTGCAAAGAACATGTGGCCCTCCCAATTAAATAAGCATATAATTTGGTATTTAGTGAATTTAATCCAAAGATGGCCCTAAGTAAGGATGGTTAAAAAAAGTAGGAAAATATGATTCATGAGTTCAAAATTAGAGAAGCTAATGACTTGTAGATGGCAAAGACATTTAACATTTTCTTCAATAAAATAATTGGAAGGTACTAGATGTGCTGAGTAGTAAATAATATCACCAAACAATGAAATTTATTACATTTTCACATTCAGAAAATAACTTGTTATTGACATAGGAATCATTTAATTAGTAATGGTTAGTGTGTAGTTAAACCACCACTTGTTTAAGCAATGGTCCAAATTAATAGAGTAGCTAGATGACACATTGGATAGAGTACTAGACTTGGAGTCAGGAAGACCTGAGTTCAAATCCAGCCTTGGACCCTTATTAGCTGTGTGAGCCTGGACAAGTCACTTAATTCTATTTGCCTCAGTTTATTCATCTGTAAAATAAGCTGGAGAAGGAAATGGCAAACCACTCTACTATCTTTGTCAAGAAAACCCCAAGTGGGATCACGAAGAGTCAGACACAATTGAAATGGCTAAACAACAACCAAATTAGTACAAACATATAAGAACAAAAATGAGAAGATGGCGTGCAATTCAAACAACTCCACTTTGACTCATTTAAACAACTTACAGATGTCAAACAATGATAAATGGTAGAGCAAAGGATATTGACATCAATTATAACCATTTTATTCAGAAGAAAATAGATGTGAAGCAATTGCCATAACAAGGAAACTAAACACTTGACCTCTGCTAAACAGATATAGGGCAACTAAGGGAAACACTTATTTATAAAATCTTATGGAAAAGGATGATGGTAGATCATGAACAATCTGTTCCCTGGCATACTGTAAGTGTTTAATAAATGCTGGTTGAATTGATATTTTCATCGTCAGAACACCCAGGCAGAATAATGTGAAACTGTTCCTGAACGTTGTCATTTTCTGGGCTTCAGGTACAGCCATACTTTACTTTAGGAAGTGTTTTCCAGATCCAATGAGGGCTTGGAATAGTGGTAAGAGCTAGAGATGGCGCAGAATACAATTCATGTGTCATTTGTTTCATCATTCACGGCTTGTGTGTGTGTGTGTGTATTTTTAAGACTGCAAAAATTTTATCTTCAGTATTTAACTCTGCATAATGTCAAGAACTCTCATCACAAGGACTGTTCAGCATCTCCCTCGTGGCTTGTTTCAATGATATTTTTCAGACAATAATTTCCCGTTAACAGGAAAAACAAAAGTATGAACAATTATATTTATTACACGTGTGACTTTGTACAGGGTGCTGAGCGAGGTGCTGGAGATAGAAAGATAGGTTGGCACAGGCCCTGCACTCAAGAAGCTTACAATTTAATAGTCAATGCTGAGCATTATCCGGTAATTAGCTCTGAAAGAACTGTTTTTTAAAAGATTAACTTTCTTGAAACTAACTAACATGATACAGAGAATTAATTCTGTAATTTAATGCCTCCTTTGGAGCTCTTATTTTTTCTGAATGGAACTCTGATGACTTGTTCAGTAGCTTTTAGTTGGCACCTAATTAAGTTGATTTCAGAAGATTGGAGAGTCATTGAGCTAAATGTTAATATTTCTACTCTGAGTATTTCTGATTAACAATCATGCTGCAGACACCAAAATAAAGAACAATTTTTGAGTGCTAACATTAATTAATTAGTATTAAATGGTCTTTCACTTATAAGTCCTAGGGTATATTTAAAAGCATACTTTAAAGAAAAGGTGGGTTGGGTGAGTTAAGGATTCTCCTCCTTTGCTTGTAATGATGTATAATATAAAACGAAGGCTGTTAAACATTTTTTAGCTGTTGCTCTTTTGATACTTCCCTCTAGGAGGTAAAAGACTTTTTTTATTCCATTCTAACTCAAATATTTCTTGTTCCACCGATCTTAATATCTGATATGTAACAACAAGGTTAAGACAAATCTTAATCTATCTGATATGTTACTGACCAAACCAACATAGTCTTGATTCAATCAGGAGTATTCTTAAAATGAAGAAATACACTTCCATGTACGCGTAGAACTGATTTGTTTTGGTTTAACTTGGTTTGGGCTTAAGAAACATAGGATCACATTTTATGAGCTAACAGGTACCTATAAGAGAGGGAGAATCTTCTCATTTTGCAAATGAGAGACCTGAGATCCTTAAATAAGAAGCCATGAGCTTTTGAGTGGCAGAGTCAGGATTTGAACCCAAATTCTCTTGATTGAAATCCAGTGTTCTTCCACTTTTCTCTTTCCACTTTCTCTTTTACTACTTAGTTAGCAAACAGAAAGATCTGGATGGATGGGCTTTCATTCACATAGCAGTGCTGAGACTATCCCCTTTCTCATTTAAATAAAAATGTGTTATTTATCCTGCAAATACTCAGCTTTATATTTAATATTTTTTCTAATTGTGATTTTTCCTTCTTGTGAGGGAATGAATTGAGCAGACAGTTTTCTGAAGGTTACCAAGATTCACTAAAGAATGACTAGAATCTTTGTTTCTGACTTACGATTTTTAGATGAATCAACATTTTTGAGCTTTTATTCGGACCCTTTCAGCATTTTAGCATCCTTTGCCTCCAGCCTTTATAAGTCAAGGCTTAACATGTTCTCTTTGAGAAGGTTTAGCATTTGAAAAAATTAGCAAAGTTAAATGGAAAGAATGACAAAAAATACTTGTCCCAATTATTGTTTCAGTATCTGGCAGATAGTAGGTGTTTAATAAATGCTTTCTTGCTTTATATCACTCACAATTTAATTCCTTATTTTAAAAAATTTATTTCTTCATCCATTTGAATCTTTTCCATCTATTCACAAAGTGATCTCAAGGACAAAGATTGTATTTTGGAGTTAGTTTTGGAGGAGAAAGGGAAAGTATATAATTTGGCGCATGTTGAACGCATTACACATTCTTCCGTGCCCTGTTTTACTATTCCCAGTTCATCCGTGGTTTGGCACCCTAGAGAAGTAGGGCAGTGTTTCAATGAAGGAGAAGTTCTATGCACATGGAGGTAAGACTGAGGAGCCCAGGAAGCAGAGCTTGTAATTCTTGGTGCCGGAACTAGGTGTAATCATTGCGTGGTTAGTGTTTGGGGATCCGAGACAAATTCCTTATGTTTTATTTCATTTGTTTCTCCAGGTGTCACTTTTCTTTTTCTGAAACTGTTCATCCAGACTTCTTGGTGTTCCTGTGGGATATCAGTAGGTGAGTCTATGAAGTTCCATTTTCTTTGGTTTTTGTCAATGTTTTGCAAAACATTTGCATTTGAAGAGCAGTTAATTTATGAAAGAGATAGATTCCAAATGAATTTTGATATTATTTTATCCAGCTCTAGAAAATAATTATCTGACAGTTTAATTGGTATGGCACTAAATAAGTAAATTAATTTAGGTAGAATTGTCATTTTTGTTATATTAGCTTGGCCTACCCATGAACAACTGAT